>BSBK01007589.1:600000-825000 GCA_027943335.1 Chamaecyparis obtusa | reverse complement strand
AAGTCTATAATGTACCAAACTGTGACTTCACCAAAACAATGCCTACAAACTTTGGTGACCCCTACAAAATCCAGATCTAGACTACATAGTGGGGAAACAATGGTGTGGAATAGCCGTATAGAGCAACTAGGGGGCCAGTGTGGTAGAATCCTGAGCCCGAGTACAACTACCTAGCAAGGTCGTATGAAAATGTTGAAGACCATACAGTGTAGCAAGGAATATCATACGGTTGGTGGGAATGTCGTACAGTTGTGTTGGGTCGTAGACTGGTGAGTGGAAGTTGTACAACATGATACGGAAGGTCATACTGTGATGTTGGAAGTTGTACGAAATAGAAGAGAGTGGGTTTCCCATGGGGAATTCTTTCCAAAAGTTGTATGATGTCCCTCATTCCTTCGTTGATAATTAAATATAATTTTTTGCAGACACAGAACATATATAAACCAAATATATTTGCCAAAAAAACTCTATTAGATTTATTGAATAGTACTTCAGATTCACCATATCCGATACTACAGAACAAACAGAATAGGGTGAGGGTTGAAATCCCACTGAAACTGAAAAATACCAAATAGGGAGGGTCTTTCACCTTTGAAATGGCAACCAACAAAATCCCAATAGAAATTCATATTTACAAATAAAATATCAAATCTGAACATATAAATTTCATCCTACACACCGGATATAAATACCCATCGGAAAACTCCTGAGGGTACACAAATAGAGCCAATGAAAACAACTACATCTACACCAAATAAATAAAATATGGGCCCGAGATAAACTAAATCAATTGGGACCCAAATACAATTTTTATTATTCATTTATGACGGGGACATTACAATCCTCTCATCCCAATAATTGCTTGTCCTCAAGCAATTTCAGGCTAGAGTGTTCCAGAATCTCTTCGCCTTCCCAGGTGGCATCTTCTAGTGGTAGATCCTTCCAGCACACAAGAAATTATTTGACCATGCGTGTCCTCAATGTTTTCTCTTGACTGTCAATGATTTTTGCTGGTTCCAATCCTCACTTCCCTCCATTGTCGAGGGGTGGCAGGCTTGTGGAGACTGTGACTTGCTGACCCATGGCTTTCTTTAGGAAAGAAACGTGGAAGACATTGTGGATTCGGCTTCCCTCAGGTAGATCCAATTTGTATGCAACCTCGCCCACTCTCCTAGTTACATGGTAGGGTCTGTAGAATCATGACCTAAGCTTCTCCTTTCTAAAGGCCTTCAAAGAGAATTGTCTGTACGGTTAAAGTCAGAGGTATATCAAATCCCTGACTTCAAAAATCCTCTCGATTAGATGCTTGTTAGCATACATTTTCTGCTGATTTTGTGCTCATTGGAGATTTTCCTTAAGGGATCTTAAAATATCTCTTCCTTCCTATAGCCAGTCTTTGGCCTTCGACACGTGACTGTCACCCAGAGCCAAGTCCATAAATGAAGGAGGTTCATACCAGTACAAAGCTTTGAAAGGGTCGATGCCTATGGACATGTGGTAGGTGGTATTTTAATAGTACTCTCCTAGATGTAGCCATTTGATCCATGCTCTTTGTTGTGTAGAAACATAGTTTCTAAGGTAACCTTACAACCATTTGTTCCCAATCTCTGTTTGTCCATCGGTCTAGGGGTGATAACTGGTGCTTGGCACAACTCTTTTCCTACTAGTTGAAACAATTATTTCCAGAAATTATTGAGGAAGCAGTTATCTCTATCATTTACTATGTTTCGAGGGAGTCCTTACAAGCGGAACACCTCCAAGAAGAATAAGTCTGCCACTCGTGAGGCCAAAAACTCTCTTGAAACAATAAAGAAAATGCACATACTTGGTTAATTTGTCAACCACCACAAAGATGTAGTCCTTCCCTTGTGCCTTAGGGAGCCTAGAGATGAAATACATTGAGATGATATCTCAGATTTTCTCCAGAATCGGTAATGGTTGAATTAAACCCACCAAAAAAGTGTGTTTAGATTTATTTTGTTGACAAGTAGTGCATTCTCAAACATATTGTAATATATCATCCTTTATGCCCTTCGATGAAAACCTTTCCCTGATCTATTTGTAGGTCTTCAAGTATCCCTAATGCCTGGCTAGAGGCGAGTCGTGCATCTCTTTCAAGATTTTCTCCTTCAATTTGAATTCAGCTACCAAATTTTTTTTGCCTTTTTTGAAAATAATATCATCAACCACCTTATACATGTCATCTTGTACTTCTTCGACAAGTAGTTGGTATGCAAAAGTGTTCTTGGAATATTCCACCAACCAATGTGTCCTCCAATCCATTAAGATATGAGATAAGGAACATATGGCCGATCTTCTTGATAATGTGTTAGCCAATACATTATTTTTTCCCTTTACATACTCAATGTCAAAGTCAAAAGCTTGTACTTTACTTACCCATTTCTACCATCGTTCATTCAATTCCCTCTGTTCCAAAAAAAGTCTAAGGCTGGTGTGATCTGTATGAATGACGAACTTGGCTCCCATGAGGTACTACAAAAATTTTGTCAAGGCATGCATGATGGTGAAAATTTCTTTTTCGTATATGGAATACAACCTTTTGGCCCCTGAGAGCTTCCAAATTTCAAAAGGAATTGGGTGGTGTTCCTGCATTAGTATGGCCCCAATACCCTCTCTAGAGGCATCACACTCTAGGATAAAAGGCCGAGTGAAATTTGGTAGTGAAAGAACTAGACAAGAAATCATAGCCTTCTTGAGTTTTTCAAAAGTTTGATGTGCCCATCCACTCCACTAGAAAGACCCCTTCTTTGTTAGATCAGTGAATGGCATGCTAAGTTTTGATAACCTCTTTACGAATGGTCTATAGTAACTACACAACCCAAAGAACCCACGTAGTTCTGAAATAGTTTTCAGAGGTGGCCAATCCAAGATAGCCTAAATCTTCTCTTGATGTACCCAAACTCCTTAGCTACTGACAATGTGCCCTAAATATAATATCTAAGTCAACCTAAATTCACATTTGGATCTTTTGGCGAACAACAATTGTGACTTCATAATCCTGAGCACTTCTTCCAAATGGCTTAAGTGCTCCTCCCATGTCTTGTTGTAGATTAGTATATCATCGAAGAATACCAATAGGAACTTGCATAACTATTTGTTAAAAATGTGATTCATGCAAGATTGGAATGTAGCTAGCACGTTGGTTAATCTGAATGACATGACCAGAAATTTGTAATGTCTATAATGATAATGGAATGTTATTTTCACCACATCTTGTTCCCTCATGTGGATTTGATGATACCCTGAATAGAGGTCTATTTTGGAGAAATAGACTGCATTGTGTAACTCATCCATCAACTCATCGATCCTGGGGATTAGATAGATGTTCTTGATGGTCTTTTTGTTCAGGGTGCAGTAGTCTACACATATATGCAATGTTATGTCCTTTTTAACCAACACTATTGATGATGCAAAAGGACTATAACTGGGCCTAAACCAACCTTTATCAAGAAGTTCTTGTATTGTTTTTTCAATCTCATCTTTAAGCCTCTTAGGGTGGTGGTATGGCACAATGATAATCGGTTTGGTGCTAGTCTTCATATCAATGGTATGTTTAAATCCACGGTGTGGTGGTATGCTTGGTGGTATGTTGGTGAAGACTTGGTGATGTCTATCCAAAACCGTTCGAAGCTCTTCATCCTGGTAGTTAGTTCTTTATCCCTATATAGGTTCTGGTGAGGCAAAATAGTGTGCGGCCCAGACCATGTCATCATGTTTGAAGATTGCTTCCATCCATCGGGTTGAAATTTCCTTCAGTCCTCCATTCAACATCCCTCTTAGCACAATATTTTTTTCATTCACCTCGAAGGAGAACTCCATTCAATTGAAACTCTATGTGTATTCATCCAATGTTTCCATCCACTAAATTCCCATAATGGCTTCCATGTCATCCAGATTGACCACGAAGAAATCATCCGTCACTATGTGGCTTCCCATGGTGATGCTCAATTACAGAACTAGATGGGTGCATTTCAACAGGTTTCCCCTCACCACCTTGACGTCAAATCCCTGGTGTGCCTTTGTACACAAACTCCAATGACTCACTAGTGATGAGTTAATGAAGTTGAGTGTGGTTCCATTGTCAAGGTTGACCATGACCTATTACCCTTAGAGGGTACCCCAGACTCGAAATATAGTACACCTTGGAGTTCCTCCCAGAGTAGTAGTGGTGCCTCCTCTCTTTAAGAGTGTGGTGATTCTTTTTGCGTGATTGATGTTTACCTCTCAAAAATCTTTTTGTTCATCCCCTTTGGCTTTCGGTTCTTGTTCCTCCTCGTTGTTGGATAATACCTCAATGTAATGGATTTTCCTTTGCCAAGGCATCAATGCCATGGTACCTATGGCTCCTTATAGTTAAAAAAAAGTTTCTTCCTTCTGAGTTCCTGCCTAGTTGTCTCATCCAACTAGGGCTTCTTAGATGGGGGTTTTCTATCTTTCTCCCTTCGAGTGAGAGGTGGTTTGGACTATGAGTAATATTTGGTGGAAGAAGAAGATATCACCATGTTGTTTACCTTCTTGATTACCTCTGTGAGTGTGATGGGGTTGAATCCCTTCTCCCAACCCTTCAAAGGTTCCACCAATCCATCCATAACTAGTACCACCAATCATCTTTCTAAAATATCTGTTACCAAGATAGACATTCTCTAAAATTATGTTATGTAACCATTGATTGTGTCAGATTGCTTCAGCTAAGCCAAATCTTTGAAATTTAATTATGGGTCTCTTTCATCAAAATGATCTATTAGTCTCTCAGTGAATTCAACGTAGGAATTTATTTGATCATGGCCGAGAGTAACCATGTCATGATGCCACCATTTGTGGGCTACTACTTCTAGATACATTACAAAAAATTTGATGGCCTCATCCTCTAGCATAGGGTTGAGCTAGAAATAAGTGTCTGCCTTTTGCACCCATGCTCGAGTTATGATGGATCCAAACCCATCAAAGGATGTTAGATTAACCTTGCCAATATTTCATCTGAGATATTCATTATGATAGTCATGCTTGTTTCTGCTAGAGCATCTCATTCTTATCTCAGCATAATATTTATAAGATATATCTCCTTCCATATTTGCGTTCCTCCAATCTTCCCAAAGTTGATCCTGTATTTCTTGGAAATTTGGTTTCTCTTCCTCCCTTGGAGGGAAATTTGGCATCGACAGATGAGAGCATACAGTTTGGGGTTCACCCTTACTAAGACAGAATTGTCACTTTGTTCAACAGATATCTTGCCTTTAGCCAATTTTTGCAGTGTCTCTCCCATTAGGTGTTGGTTGTCATTTATGTGTGTCTGGTTCCTATTGAGTTCTCTCAAAAGAGTCATGAATTTGGTGGTAGGATCTTGGGGGTTCGTCATTCTACCGACTGATTGATATCTTCTCCTCTTCCTAGTATAAACTTGCATTCACTACCCACAAGCTGGCAGAATCACCATCTCTAATACCACTGTAATGTACCAAATTGTGACTTCACCAAAAATATGCCTACAAACTCAAGTGACCCCTATAGAACCCAGATCTGGACTATATGGTAGGGAAATTGTGACATGGAATAGCCATACGAAGCAACTAGGAGGCCATACAGTAGAAACCTGAGCCCGAGTGTAGTTGTCTAGCAAGGCTGTATGAAAATGTTGAAGGCCATACTGTGCAACAAGGAATATCATACAGTTGGTGGGAATGTTGTACGGTTGTGTTGGGTCATACCGACTGGTGAGTGGAAATTGTACGGTATGACAGGCTAGGTCATAGGATGATGTTGGAATTCGTACGGTGGGAAGGAGAAGTCGTACGAAATAGAAAAGAGGGTGGGTTTCTCGTGGGGAATTCTTTCCATAAGTTGTATGATGTCCCTTGTTCCATCATTGATAATTAAATGCAATTTGTTGTAGACACAAAACAATAGGTAAATCAAATATGTTTGCTAGAAAAACTTTATTTGATTTATTGAATAGTACTTTGGATTCGCTAGATATGATACAATAGAAAAAATTGAATAGGGTGAGGGTTGAAATCCTACCGAAACCACAAAATACCAAATAAGGAGGGTCTTTCACCTCCGAAATGGCAGCCAATAGAATCCCAACAAGAAGTCACAATTACAAATTTAAAATAACAAATCTCAACATATAAATTTTATCCTACACACTAGATATCCCATCGAAAAACTCCTGAGGGTACACAAATAGAGCCGACAAAAATAACTACACCGACGCCCAACAAATAAAATATGAGCCCAAGATAAACTAAATCGATTGGGACCCAAATATATATTTTTTATTATTCATTTAATGACGGGGACATTACAAAGTCATGAAGAAAACACGTGAATACATGTAGTGTACAAATCATGAAGTATACATATGAAGCATGCATGTAACTCATAAAGGATGGAACACACCATGAATTCACTTAAGTTACGAAGCATACATGTGAATGCACACAACATACAAAGCATGAAGTATACATATGAATTCACTTATGTCATGAAGCATATGCATGAGTACATGTAGCATACAAATCATGAAGTACTATACATATGAATTCATTTAAGTCATGAAGCGTATAAGTATGAGTTTGTTTAAACCACAAAGCATACATGTGAACACCCACAATATTAAAAGTATGAAGTGTACACATGAATTCTCTCAATTCATGAAGCAAACATGTGAATACACATAGCGCACAAAGCATGGAGTATACATATGAAGCATACATGTAACACATAAAGCATGGGGCACACACATGAATTCGCTTAAGTCATGGACCATACATGCAATATACAAAGCATGAAGTATACATATGAATTCACTTAATTCATGAATCATACATGTGAATACACACAACACAAAAAGCATGAAGTATAATTATAAATTCACCTAAGTCACAAAGCAGACACATGAATACATGCAACATACAAAGCATGAAGTATACATATGAATTCACCAAAGTCATGAAGCATACACAAGAATACACACACCACACAAAACATGAAGTATACATACAAGTACATGTATGAATCATACCTATAAATACATGTAAGGTACCCATAATGTAGGGGAAGAGCACTAGCCCATGTTCTAATTATTGTTCACATCATGCCCCAATTACTAACTTTAAAGAGACATAAAAAATGATAGCTAAAAAATCATTAATAAATTTCACATAGACCAATAGCCACACACTTTCTACCCTAATAGTTAGAATTGTAGAGTTTAATTGGAGGAGTTGTGCAACTTTCTTTGTACGTATCCAACAACAATTTGAAATTACCACTTATTGATCTTTAGGGACATAATGGATCCTATAAGAAATTCAGTTGAATATGAAGATACTAACTAACATACACATTTTGACAAGGTCCATAAGATTTTTTGTGATTGTAGTTTACACGACATAAAAAAAAATGTCATAAGAACTTTCCCTAATAAGCATGAAAAAAGGGAAAAACAACACTTTTGCAATTACATTATAATTTTATATTAAACTCGTTTCTTCTACAATGCAATAAACCTCCACTAGGAATGACATCTAAGAAAGTGGCCCCATAATTATTAACAATGTTGATGAAGTCAAAAGTTTGATGCTTTTCCAATTGACTTTTTTTCAAATATTATTTAACTCACGATGGTCGAGCATTAAGAATAATCAGATGAGATTAATGGGTAGGGTCAACATATTTATTTCTTTTTCTCTTGGGTCAACCTACTTTGTTTTCGATCCTGAAAACTAGTTGGAAGCTTTTAAGATCACAACCATGACTATTATGTTCCAATCGTCTATGTTTGCATTAAATATAATTTTAATTCTACTAGTGATTGGTGTACCTATCGCACTTGCCTCTTCTAATTATCCTAGGATGAAGGATCCCCTACTATTATAAGGGAATTATTGAAAGTGCTAGATAAGAGTTGACAAGAAATCTATAGAGAGTATAAGGAGGCTTGGGTATTTCATCTTCATTTGATAAAGATACATCATCATTCTATAAGAAATCAAGAGCAATCATACACACGTTCATGAGATTTCAAGCAAGCATCTTCAAGCATTCACCAAATTCAAGCATTTCCTTCTTGCATCAAGATTCTTCCTTCAAGGTGGTAGTGGAGTTTGGCTTCTTAGAAGGAGATCCATCATTCCAAATCATTCAATTTCTTCCATCCTTCATCATAGCATGTCACATACATTCCTATACATGGGGTTTTGACTTCTTTGATTTTCTTTTGGCTTCTTTGAGTCAAGGCTATTACATTTGCATACTTGATCACATATCAAATTCAATTGCATCTACAAAGGTAATTGTATCTTTCATTTGATATATTGAATCATACTACATGTTATCATTTTCTTTATCATTACATTTACATCTCAATTTCAAGGTTGATTTTTTAATCTAGGGTTTGACCAAGGCAAGCCCTCATCCACCTGAAACACATTTTTCTATGTGCAGGAGTAGGATGTTAGAATTGCAACCACATATCTGGAAACTACTTGCCAAGACATTTTCAAAGAAGTTAGGTCAACTTTGCTACAATCTCCTAGAAACACGACAAGTTCATGGAAAAGTGTTCAAAACATGTTGCACCAAGTCAACCTGTTCCTGGAGGTTTGAGAAAAATAACATTTTCTAAATTTTCTATTGTGATCGTGAATCTATAGTCGGAAGTTCTATCACAGATTCAGGTCTGTAGTTTTCAGAGCAAAAAGGCATATTCTTCTACACATTTCAAGGTGAGTACGCTATCATTCATTTCACTTCTTAGTCTAGATCTATTTTCATATCTTAATTGGGTTGATTGCTTACATTTAGCATCTAGATCTATCTTACTTTTCTCATTAAATCAATTGGTTCAATTTCACATTTGCATTTACACATCTTTAATCAAATCCTACATTACATGAAAGAGTAATTTCTTGTGTACTTCCTTGATATAATTTGGGTTTAACATTGACATCCCTTCATCTACTTGGGTTTTTCTAATCTAACTTGGGTTATATTGAGAGTTATGTTTGGAAGCCCCTCTTTCTCTTGTATTTTAAGTGTTAGTGTTGAAATGGTTAATTAATGAACTCGTCTCACATAATTTATATTGTTAGATTCATTAGCATCCATTTCACCCCTAAACACATATGAATTCACTTATGTCATGAAGCATATACAAGAATACATGTAGCATACAAATCATGAAGTACTATACTATGAGTTCACTTAAGTCATGAAGCATATAAGTATGAGTTTTCTTAAACCACAAAGCATACATGTGAACACCCACAACATGCAAATCATGAAGTGTACACATGAATTCACTCTAGTCATGAAGCAAACATGTGAATACACAT
This sequence comes from Chamaecyparis obtusa, assembly GCA_027943335.1. NCBI lineage: Eukaryota > Viridiplantae > Streptophyta > Pinopsida > Cupressales > Cupressaceae > Chamaecyparis > Chamaecyparis obtusa. The sequence continues at coordinate 815,641 of BSBK01007589.1, read as the reverse complement.
ACCACACAAAGCATGAAGTATACATATGAAGCATACATGTAACACATAAAGCATGAAGCACACACGTGAATTCACTTAAGTCATGGAGCATACATGTGAATACACACGACATACAAAGCATGAAGTATACATATATGAATTCACTTAAGTCATGAAGCATACATGTGAATACACACAACACACAAAACATGAAGTATAGTTATGAATTCACCTAAGTCACAAAGCATACACATGAATACCTACAACAATACAAAGCATGAAGTATACATATGAATTCACCAAAGTCATGAAGCATGCACGAGAATACACTCAACACACAAAACATGAAGTATACATATGAGTACATGTATGAATCATACCCAAAAATACACACAGGACACCCATAATGTAGGGGAAGAGCACTAGCCCATGTTCTTAATACTATTCATTTCATGCCCCAATCACTAACTTTAAAGAGACCAAAAAAAATGATAACTAAAAGCTCATTAATAAATTTCACATAGACCAATAGCCACCCACTTTCTACCCTAGTAGTTAGATTTGTAGGGTTTAATTGGAGGAGTTGTGCAACTTTCTTTGTACGTATCCAACAACAATTTGAAATGACCACTTATTGATCTTTAGGGACATAATAGATCCTATAAAGAATTTAGTTGAATATAAAGATAATAACCAACATACCCTTTTTGGCGAGGTCCATAAGGGACATAATAGATCCTATAAAGAATTCAGTCAAATATAAAGATAATAACCAACATACTTTTTTGGCGAGGTCCATAAGATTGGTTGTGACTATAGTTTACACAACATAACAAAAAAATTGTCATACAAACTTCCCCTAACAAGCATGAAAAAAGGGGAAAAAGAACACTTTTGCAATTAAATTATAATTTTGTATTAAACTCGTTTCTTCTAGAGTGCAATAAACCTCCACTAGGAATGACATCTGAGAAAGTGGCCCCATAACTATTAACGATGCTGATTGAGTCAAAAGTTTGATGCTTTGCTAACCAACTCTCTTTCGAATATTATTTAACTCACGGTGGTCGGTCAATAAGAATAATCAGATGAGATTAATGGGTAGTGTCGCCACATTTGTTCTTCTAAAAGTGGGTGACCAACCAAATCTAACGATAATAATGATACATTCGATTATGTCGTCATCAAATTTTATGTTTTAAATTTAAAACGTTTCCAAATACAAATGCATGTCATAATTCATCATTATAATCCATTGATTCTACTCAAATCCAGTGTAATCCAGTTGTTTCCATCAACCAAAAAACAGCCAGGAAAAAAGTCATGACAAATGCAATATCTCTCTTTTAGCAGAAAAAAGTCATGTTAAATGCAATAACTCTCTTTTAGCAGAGAGCATATGCCCCCTCTGTAATAAAAATGGTACAAAATCTTTTTAGTCCAAATGCCAACCTTGTGAATAAAGACACTTCATTTACAGAATCTTGTATTTGTGTTTGTGACATTGTTCCTGATTTGTTAGGGTAAGCTTGGACAATGAAGCTGATAAAGAAGAGTCCAAGCAATAATAAGAAGGTGGTGAAAGTTCCTCCACAGCGTGGGCAGATAAAGAATGAGATATTCAAGAGTGTTGGGCATTGTTTATGGAAGAAGGCTGTGAATTCTGTGAAGTTTATGATACGCCTCAAGAATTCAATGTTGAGGACCAAATTCTGCCTCTCTGGGAAATTACTCTCTTTAACAAGGCGTATCAGTTTTGGCCACACTTCTCATCTACTTAACTAACTATGGTTTATTATTATTGTTATGTATTTGAAGGAAGATTATCAGCGTAATTACAACGCTTTTGAATAAAATATATATATATATGTTCTAACGTTTTTGTTCTTGGTTTGGTATTAATTTTTTTTGTGGGATTGTGAGTTTCAATGAGATCTCTCAGAACAAGTTTTTTTCTCAGTGAGTTCAGAGTAATACAAGTAATTCAGGTTGGGTAATATCTTTTACAGATTCTTTCATTCAGCTAAGTAGCATTGATTTTTTTTTGGTTGGGGGATAATTCTGATATTGTGAATATTAATCAGGCAACGCTTTGTAGTGGCCAATGGAACCATGTGCTCTGTTTCATAAAACAGTTGGGGCCCTACAACACTTTCCACAACCCGTTCCATGTTGGTAATGGTGATTTTGTTCACCAAGTCGATCTTTTCCTCTAACTTCAGCCTTTCCAGAAATGGTGAATTCTCTACAACTCCCGCAGAAGGGCCCGTGCACTATGCTGCATTGACAAACTCATCGTTTTCCTGCGTCCGCTCTCTGCTTATCTGCAGAACTCGCCCACCTTCCAAGCACGGTGGAGTTAGACCAGAAGCGCAGGCAACCCTCTCTTTTCGGCCTCCACCTCATGTTGTGTCATTGCCTCTTTGAGCACCATACTGCCAATGGAAGGAAGCACTCAAACATTCTCTTTTTATTCTTCAACGAACTATCCCATTCTTCATTGAACAAATTTAATTTCCTCTTTAACCTAATAGTTAAAGAAATCACACATGGACAATTAAATCATAGTGCTCAACCTTCACCGCAGAGATGGCATCAATTTCCATTTCTTCATTATGTTCAACATCAGTCTCATTGGTCTGACTGTATGATTTTAAACAATTAGGACAATTTCTTTCAATATGACCTCACTTTCTACATTGGTAACATTTATTTCTCAAATTCTTAGCTTTACAGTCTCTAGTCCAATGATCAGACTCTCTGCAGTTAAAACACCTTCCAAGACAAGAGGACGGTGATGAAACAATTTTCTTATTTTTTAGACTTGCCTCTATCAGGCCTCTTCATTTTCTTGTCACCTCTCCAATGATCTCGTTCAACACAAGTAGCAAAGTTATCCTCATTTTTCCAGTCATCCTATCAATGTACATGGCATTTAGTTTCAGCCTTCACTTGTACAAGGTTATTCTGTAACGAATCTTAATGACCAAGAAATTCTTCCATGACTGAATCAGCTATAACATCTTCTTCCATCTCTACTCAACCTCACCAAGCTCTAATACCAATTGTAAATATTAAACAAGCAAAGAAACAAATTACAAACAAGATACAAAGAAGAGAAAACACAAGAGACAATTTTATTGTGGTTCGACAATATGCAGGTACGTCCACACTTGAACGAGGGAATTGATTATATTAATCCAGTCTACAATACAATGATACAATCTCTACAATGCAATATATGACTGCTCATTGTGATTTATAGAGAGCTCTTCGAATACGAAGAGACGAGAGAAAACAAATGGTCTTGAGACCGTTGGGCTTCACATCCCAACATAGTTTAAGTATATGTAACAATTAAATCTAAAATTATGCTTTAATTTTGTTGGAGAAATTTTTCTTAAAACATTTTTTAAACATAAAGTTATTAGCTTTAGGCAGAGGCTAAGCTCTCTACAAAATACCTTAAAGACAAAAAAAAATGTCAAACTTTTTTTTCTACATTGCCAAAACACAGATTTTTTTGTAAATTTAAAATTTCGCGAAAATCTGTTGTATTTTCCATTTTAAAAAATTTGGTCCACAACTTAGCCTCATCCTTAGTTTTATAGAGATAATCTTCTAGTGTGATGGTTAAATTGTAGCATTGTTGAAGTTGTACCAAGATTTAAATTTCTATTGTGCTAGTGTGATTGTAAGTTTGTGCCTTGGTCAATCCAATGTGTTTTGTGGTGTTCATACGAGTGAGGGAAAAAATAGTTGTTAGTTTTATAAAGTTTTACCCAAATACATGAGAAAAAAAAGTTATTAGTTTTATAAAGTTTTACCCAAATACATGTAATTTATGTTTTCAATTTTTAAAATTTTAGATAAAAGAAAATTTGATATAAAAAAAAATAATTAATTAGAAATTATATAAATAAATTTTAGTAAATCAATCTATTAAATTAAAATATTAATTATTTTAAATGTGTAAAATAATCTATATATTATTTCTAGTTTTAAAATAAAAATGAAGCTTTTTATTAATAACTAAATATAAATTAGTCTAAAAATTTTAACAATAAAAATGAATCTTTTCATTAATAATTACATATAAATTAGTCTAAGAATTAAGTGTGAGGTGTTGGTTATAGAAAGTGGGATAAATCAGATGAGAAAATATAAAATAAGAATAAAAGTTGTCTTCTAAAAGTAATCATAAATCACAATCTCAATCCTCAAGTCTACTATCTAAATCCAAACACAAGTTCATCCTAAATCCAACCCCATGCCTAGAATTTGTCATAGCCTTGCAACCATACTTTACCATAAGAGTTATGATAGTCCTCTATCGAGATGTTTATGTTTGGATAAGGCCAACCCAACTATCAAAGTGTTAGGAATAGTCCCAAGAGATAACTGAAGGGCGGGCGGGGGGGGTGGGCGTGAATCAATTATCTACAAGTTTCAATTTTTTATCCAATTAAGTATACTTAAACATAAAGCATAAACAAAATGAAAGAACACATGAACACAACACCAATATTTTGGTTACGGGGAAACCCAAATAGGTAAAAACCCTGATGGGAATTAACACCCACTAATATTCTGCACTAGTGTATTATGATCCTCGCTAGCAGATCCTTAACCCTGTTAGGATTTGCTTTACAATACATTTAGTACAGTAGACCTAGTCAAGGGTCGGACCCTGTTAGGAGTCTTTTACAATAGTCGCTATTAGGGGAGAGGACGCACTGTCCGAGAGCAAACTTCTCAAAGGGGTGAAGGCTACAACCTTCTATTTAACAGATACACACTATATCTGGATCTTGGTGAATTGTGCTTTGACTTGCTATCTGGATCAGTTCCAATGTATAGCACAAAGACTTTAATTGGTCACATAGACCTTCTTCTGATGGTTCAACACTTCGCACACTCTGCTCTGCTCTTATTACCAACCATGAACCACACTTAAGCAATCACAAATGACTGCCTATAAATATCTTTCCTCTAAATGATATAATCAAGTCGGCTCGTTAGAACCACCTTGAAATCATATTAGAAAAACCATAAAAAACTCTAATAACAATTCAGTCAGCTCTACTAAGCACGCAACACATTCTGGGACCTGTCCAATAAGATAATTGTAGACACACACTACACATTGTGGGCTCTACCAAAACAACTGGATCTTTCTCCTCAAGCTGAATTACTTCATGCACTATTAACTAAACACCAATAACTCTTCTCTAAGCTTAAAACCAATGGCGCATACCCAAATGATAGGCGCAACTATAGAACTAATAATATCTCTGTCAGCTCTTTTGAATAAACACAGGAAACTGCTACTGGCGAATAACAACTACATAACTTCACTTCTATTGATCAACATACTATGCGTCTATGAATACAACATCACTAACATGTCTCCATCACATATACAAAGGCACAAGGATTCATGTCAACTGTATAGACAACCATACTCAGAACACTATATGTTACTCTATCAGGAACACTACTGATGCAAACTATAATATAACTGTCTATACTAACTATCAACCTCTGCATCCATGATATCATGCTAGTAACATGTCCATGCTTCATATGCTTAAAGCTTACTATATAAGTCATCCACACATGCTACTTTCCATATGTTGTCATCAATGATAAACATATAGTCAGCACTGGCTTGCTGGAAAATCTCCAACAATCTCCCCCTTTGGCATTGATGGCAACATGTGGAATGAAAAACCACCACCAATCCAACGAGAAATTATTTTATAACATTCTCCATTTCCTCATCAAAGACTCCCCCAAAGATGAATCCTCCTTCTACTGCACTGTTCTTCAATAATCTCCATTTTCTCAACTGAACTGCTTCCAAGATTGAATACTACTCCCCCTTAGTATACTACTCCTTTTCTTTTTTTTTTCATGACTCTATATATTACTCCCCCTTTGAAATCAATGGCAAAGGGTGCCATTCATTTTAATCACTGGTACTACTCCTGAGGTAGAGTAGTCAACCTTCCATCAGTCCTTGAGGACTGATGCCTTTTCCTCTTTCTTTTGAGCATAATCGGGGAAGGGAATTACTCCCAACTTTTCCCTAAGATACTCAAAAGTATCCTTAGGCAAGGGTTTTGTGAATATATCTGCCAACTGATCTTTAGTACTCACATAGTCCAACTTGACTTCTTTGTCTACCACTTGCTCTCTTAGGAAGTGATACTTGATCTCAATGTGCTTTGTCTTTGCATGCATCACAGGGTTCTTAGACATATTGATAGTGCTAGTGTTATCAAAATAAATAACAATAGGATAATCAATTTGAATTCCAAATTCTTTTACCATTTGCTTGATCCAAACAATTGTAGAACAATTCAAGGCTACTGCAATTTACTCTACTTCTATTGTCGATTGAGAAATATAATTTTGTTTCTTGCTTGACCAAGTGACAAGTCTATCACCATGAAACACTACTCCACCTGATGTACTTTTTCTATCATCTATGCATCCTACCCAATCAACATTAGTATATACATGAAGTTCAACATTTTTTGAATTAGGATACCATAGACCATAATCTATAGTGCTCTGCAAGTATCTGAATATTCTTTTTAATGCCATGAGGTGACTTTGCTTAAGTTTTGCTACAAATCTTCCAACTATGCCAATAGCATTGGAAATATCAGGTCTAGTCTGAGTAAGATATATGAGTTTACCAATCATAGACTTGTACAATGTTATATCCACTGCTGGTGAGTCATCTTCTTTTGTAAGCTTGCATCCAGTGATCATAGGTGTTCCTACTAGCTTGCAATCATCCATCTTGAATTTCTTCAGTATCTCTTTCACATACTTGGACTGATTAATAAAAATTCCTTTTTCTATCTACTACACATTTAGTCCCAAAAAGTATTTGATAGGACCAATCATACTCATCTAAAACTCACTTTGCATTTCTTTGGCAAATTTTGCACTTAGTTTGTCATTACCTCCAAAGATAATGTCATCAACAAATATAACTACAAGTAGTAGACCTTCAGATGTCTCTCTAATGAATAGATTACAATTTGTTACACCTTTCTTGAATCCTTTTTTAGTTAGATATCCATCAAGTCTTTCATACCAGGCTCTAGGGGCTTGCTTAAGTCCACAGAGTGCTTTCTTCAATATACATACCATATCAGGTATGTCTGATAGGGTGAATCCTTCTGGCTGGTCAATGTATACTTCTTCTTTTAGTTCTCCATTCAAGAATGTTGATTTAACATCCATCTGATAAACTTTGAAGTTTTTGAATGTTGCAAAAGCTAAAAACAACTTGATAGCTTCTAACCTACTTACTGGTGCAAAAGTTTCTGAATAGTCAATACCTTCTCTTTGTGTATATCCCTTACATACCAATATTTCTTTATTTCTTACTATTGTACCATCTTCATTCATCTTGTTTCTAAATATCCACTTTTTTCCTATTACATTCTTATCACTAGGTCTTGGGACCAGTTCTCAAGTATCATTCTTGATAATCTGATCTAGTTCTTCTTTCATAGCATCATGCCAATCTGAATCCTTGCACACATCTTCAACACTTAAGGGTTCAATCTGAGATAGTAAACATACTGATTCACTGCTAGCTGAGTTCTTTGCATGTGATCTTCTTGTGACTTTGTTGCTCTGATCTCTAATGATGTCATCCTTAGAGTTATATCTAGAAGTGAACTTTGAAACTTTAGGTGATGCAAACTCATTAGCCTTTGGAGTTTCTTCTTCACTTGTCTCAGGGTCATTGAATAACACATCAATACTGTCAAACATTTCTTCAATATCTGTCTCACTAGTAGAGGGCCTGGGTTCTTCTTCAATCATGGGTGAGTAATCATGATATCTTTCTTGAATCATAAAATTTTCATCAATTTTAATATGAGCACTTTCAATGATCTTCTTTAACCTTAAATTGTAACATCTATAAGCTTTGCTTTTAGTAGAGTAACCAAGGAAAATACCTTCATCGCTTCTTGCATCAAACTTGCCTATTGCTTCATCCCTCTTGATGTAGCACTTGCTTCCAAAGATTCTAAAGTATTTTACTATGGGAGCATTACCAAACCATAGCTCATAAGGTGTCTTGTCCACACCTGGTCTTAATTATATTCTATTGATGGTATATACTATTGTATTGACTGCATCTCTCCAATAGGTGTGTGCAACTTTTCCTTCAATCATGATGGTGCATGTTGTATCCAAGATGATCCTATTGCTTCTCTTTGCAATTCCATTCTGCAAAGGGGTACTAGGTGCACTCAACTGTCTCTTTATGCCATGTTCTTTGCAGTACTCATAGAATCTATCAGAGGTGAATTCTCCTCCTCTATTCAATCTCAAACATTTTATCTTTAGTCTAGATTCATTCTCAACCTTAGCTTTGAATATTTTGAACTTCTCAAGTGCTTCTGACTTATCCTTTAAGAATGCAACCCACATCATCCTAGTATAATCATCAACAAATAAAATGAAATACCTTTCACCATAGTATGATCTTGTTTGAGTTGGACCACATAGGTCTGTATGAATCAGATCCAACTTGTTCTCTGCTGAATTGTGCTTTCTTCTGAAAGAGTTTCTCACATGCTTTCCCATCACACATTCCCTGCATATAGTATCAACTAGCTTTGCTATGCTAGGTAGATCTCTTACTGCCTTTATATTTCTTATCTTTACTATGTTATCAAAATTGATATGACATAGCCTTTTATGCCACAACCAACTGTCATCTACTTTAGCAACAAAACAACTTGCTTCTGAATTGAGTTGGAAAACATTTCCTTTAGTCTTTGAACCTAATGCAATCATAACACCATCCTTTGTTAATGATGCATTTTTCATCTTTGAACTCCAACTGATAACCTTTTCCAAGTAACTGACCAACACTAAGAAGGTTATGTTTCAAACCATCTACATAGAGAACATCATCAGTATTGTTCTTTTCGTCCAAAGTGATAGCCCCTCTACCAATGATAGGTTTAGGAGTGTTATCTCCAAATCTAACCATGCCACCATTGTATTTGTCCAAATGAACAAATCTGTCTTTATCACCTGTCATGTGATGTGAACAACCACTATCTATAATCCAGTATGTCCTTATGTCAGCTTGTGAAATCAATGCTAGCTCTTGTTCCTCTTTCTCATCTTTATGATTTTTCTTATTATTCATTTTTTCTATAATAGCAATGAATCCAATTTATTCTTTAGCTGATTCATCATCTGAAACTCCATCTCCAGCATAGTAACATTCCTTAGAGTACTTAGACTTGTAATCATTTTTGAATTTTCTAGCTCTTGTAGGACACTTAGATGCAAAGTGACCAATCTTATTACATGAAAAGCACTTAAATGGTAGTTGACCTTCATATTTTCATTTTCCTTTCTTTTCTCTTTTGGAAATCATAGCAATGAAATCATCTAGTGTTTTCTCTTCATCAATATCATCAAAATTACTAGAACTGTTTACAAATTTCTTACCATGGATTGTTTCTTTGAAGGTTGTCTCACTTTTAGGTTCAGTCTTCAATCTTGAAATCTCAAAAGCTGAGATTTTACTGATCAATGTCTCTCTCTTGAAATTTGATGTAAGCTGCATGGTCTCATCAAGGATGCTGATCTCACTTTCATATTCTAGAGTGAGAGTAGTCATCAACTTGTCCATAATGTCTTCCTCTAAAATCTCTCCACCATTGTTTCTAATTCTAGCAACTGCTTCATTGATCCTTTGATTGTAGGCTCTAATGTTTTCTTTAGGTAACATTTCTAATGCATTGTATCTTTTCTTCCATGTCTTTCTCCACACATCCTTTGCTTGTTTATCTCCTTCAAACATGTCTTCTAGGTGCTTCCATATCTTGTGGGCAGTGTCTCCTTTCTTTAGTTTTGAAAACTCACTATTAGAGAGGGCGCTGATAAGGGCTTCTTTGGCTATTGCAATTTGACAAAATAATTCTTTTTCTTTTCAGTAGCATCATCCTTAGCAAGGTCTTCCAAGGTAGGGATCTTGACTGCTTTGATAGTTACATCAAAAAATTCAAAATCAATGCATTGCAAATGAGTCACCATCTTGTTCTTCCAATCAAGATAATTCTCTCCATCAAACTTAGGACTTTCTTTTCTGAAGTATGCCATCTAATCTACAAGTTTCAATTCTTTATCCAATTAAGTATACTTAAACATAAAGTATAAACACAATGAAAGAACACATGAACGCAACACCAATATTTTGGTTACGAGGAAACCCAAATAGGTAAAAATCCTGGTGGGAATTGACACCCACTAATATTTTGTACTAGTGTATTATGATGCTTTCTAGAAGATCCTTAACCCTGTTAGGAGTTTCTTTACAATATATTTAGTACAGTAGAACTGGTCAAGGGTCGGACCCTGTTAGAAGTCTTTTGCAATAGTCCCTATTAGGGGAGAGGACGCACTATCTGAGAGCACACTTCTCAAAGGGGTGAAGGCTACAACCTTCTATTTAATAGATACACACTATATATGGATCTGGTGAACTGTGCTTTGACCTACTGTCTGGATCAGTTCCAATGTATTGCATAAATACTTTACTTGGTTACATAGACCTTTTTCTAATCATTCAACACTTCACACACTTTGCTCTACTCTTACTGTCAACCATGAACCACACTTAAGCAATCACAAATGACTGCCTATAAATATCTTTCTTCTAAATGATATAATCAAGTTGGCCTATTAGAACCACCTTGAAATCATATTAGAGAAACCATAACAAGCTCCAATAAAAATTCAGCCAGCTCTACAAAGCACGCAACACATTCTGGGACCTGTCCTATAAGATAATTGTAGACGCACACTACACACTGTCAGCTCTACCAAAACAACTGGATCTTTCTCCTCAAGCTAAATTACTTCATGCGCTCTTAACCAAACATAATTAACTCTTCTCTAAGCTTAAAACCAAGGGTGCATACCCAAATGATAGGCGCAACTACAGAACCAATAATATCTCTGTCGGCTCTTTTGAATAAACATAGGAAACTGCTACTGGTGAATAGCGACTGCATAACTTCACTTATACTGATCAATAGACTATGCATCCATGAATGTAACATCACTAACATATCTCCATCACATATCCAAACTGGAACACTATTGATGCAAACTGAAATATAACTATATGTACTAACTATCAACCTCTATGTCCATGATATCATGTTGATAACATGTCCATGCTTCATATACTTAAATCTTACTGTATAAGTCATCCACGCATGCTACTTTCCATATGTTTTCATCAATGACAAACATATAGTTAGCACTAGCTTGCTGGCAAATCTCCAACACAAAGTGCATTATCATAATTTTGATTTGATGTATGCGAGTGCAAAGATTCTTGTAAAGAAACTCCATAGGGAAATATATTACTGGCATGTCATAAGTGAAGCATCTAAATCAGCTACATCAAATGTCCATGAATGTATGCATAAAAAAAAGAATACCAAACAAAGAAACAAAAAAATTAGAAAATTTTAAAAAATTTAAAACAAGAAAAGGTCAAATTTATAAAATATTAAAGAGAAATAAATTTCTCTAATGGTGAAAATTGCTTCTTGTGGCACCTTGGGAAAGTACCACTGAATACTAATTCATGGGCATCATGTGTAAATTAACTAGCCTTGTGAACATTGAAATTTTGGGTAAGTTGTCTCATCCATTCCACCATACTTCTACTCCTATCATGTTATTACATAATATCCATCCACCATATCCATTTAGTCATGCCTCATCTATATTGCCTACCTTGATCTTAATAATGATTGGAAGTACACATGATGCATACTTTGTCAAACTCTTGGCATAGCCATCCTTTGGCCACACACCAACTACCATTGCTTTATTTCCTAGATAACATTTCCCAACACTCATTCTTAGATTAAAACATATTAATCCTATTTGGAATGTTCCTTGAAGATCTCCCCTTTCATCCCTCCCTCAATATATATCCTCTCCATCCTATCCAATCCATAAACCATTCCATTCAAACCACTATTATTTCTTTTCTTTGGGATTGGATTCTCTTTTTATTGGTTCCATTGTTAAAATGACAACCAAAAGATAACTTATCCAACACATCTTTAATCTATAGCATGATCCTCAAAACACTCCATCCATGGTGAAGCCCATCCACCCAAAATCATCTATAAGTTTATTCATTATCTTTTTATAAGTTGTGTTTAATCTAAAATCAATCCAATCAATCATCATCAAGGTATGTCTTTCTCAATCCTTTCATTGTTTTCACAATGCATCCTTCCAATGTCAACAATTCTATTATGTCATCAATCAATCATACTTTATCTTCATCGGGGTAAAATATAATTCAATCCTCATCATTAATATTTTGATCCTCACCCAATTAATTCATCCATTTAATCACATCTTCCTATATACCATTAGCTTCAATGTGTCACAAGCTACCAACTTTTGTTTTATGCATGTTTTTATTAATTATTTCTATGGGGTTTTATTTTGTTTTTCTTAGCATTTTATGTGTTCCATCAATCAAAATGTCATGGTAATCCTAAGCATCATTTATATGATGATGTGCTAATAACATTGAGTCTTTAACATCATTATAATATTTGAAACTTCTTTGTTCATGTGCCATTACATATGCACATGGTGCATTATCATCCTGGTCTCTTATACCATGGTGCATAGCTAAGTGCTACATCAAAATAAATTTCATTCATTTCCAATGAAGTTTCTATGACAACATGTATCCACCATCCATTTTCTTCATTTATCTACCCTATCTCATCTTGTTGTATTATATCCTTTTAAGATTTGATTCTCACACATGTACATTCGTGTCATCTAGTTATCCTAGTAGCCTCAATAAATATGCCCAATCTTAGTCCATCACCTAGTATAAACAAAATTCAATTAAGAAAAATAAACTAAAATATAAAGCATACATCCACAACATCATAACACCATGATTTTTTGCATGGAAACCCAGTTAACTGAAAAACCACGTTGGGGATCGAACCCACAAGATTTACTCTACAGATTAAATAACCCTATTAGAGATCTAGTATAAAAAGGGAATTCACATGCATTCAAGAACACTACCTAGAGCACACTACTCAAATAAAGAAGATGGCTACAACCCCAAAGAAAGCTCACTTCTTTACAAAAAAGATTAAACTACAATCCAAAATGATGAGCTGAAATATAACATTTGTATATGCCAAAATAGTTCCATGAAAGTACATACAAAATCTCTACTTAATTCTGATTTGAACATCTAATTACATCCTCTTTGCACATCCAAAAATATATTATCATTCACACTTTAAAACTTATAAACAACTCCATCGTATATACAAGATATAAAAAATAAGATCATCACAGGTTAGCCTCAAGAACACATAAAGAAAATATGTAACATGTGGAACTAGTCGACCAAATCCATACTCAAAATATGATGCTAACCTCAAGCAAACTTGTAGATCCATTTTATCATCTTGGTTCTAATTCCTTTGACTCATAAATTGATCAACTAATTGATCTATTAGGATCACTTAATAATCAAATCATCTATATCATTGTTCTTTATTTAAAATTAGAAAATCATCAATCAAATCTTCATAACTTGATTGAATTATGACAGAAAGTGTTGTGCACCTAGTGTAAGATAGTAGATACCTATATATGATAAGCTTATCCTAGATTCACATCTCAAATCTTGAAATTGGCTTCCCGTACTGATCCATTTACCAAACCCTATTCAATGTCCCTTCTCTATCATACTTAGCCAAATATATCTCCTAACCTTTGGTATAATTAAAATATGTGTAGAGAACATCTGAAATGGGTACAGTTTTCATCAATGACAACTTATAAACTCTCAAGAGTAGTGTCTCTTTCCAACAAACTCCCCCTTTGGCATTGATGGAAACACTTTGTGAAAAATGAGTAAGTGTCCAAAATCAACAATGCCAAATGTTGTAATTGCTCTCCCAAAAATAAAAAATCTCAAACTTCTTTTATGATCCTCCTAAGCTAAATACTCATTTTTCACTCCAATCTCCCCCCCTTTGATATCAATGGAAAAGGAAAAGGATTCTACAATCAAAATTTCTACCAAAATCCTACATACATGTCGCATAGGTACAAGTATAGTGTATATACTTACAAAATATTGAAAACATTTGAGAAAGTATTTCTTAGAGCATCAAAATCCTTATCCTAGCACTTCTTTAGGTTGTCAATTAGCTGAATCTTCCCATATATGCCATAAGAAATTTTTTCAGCTACAATAAGATCATGAGCATCAAGACTGTTAAAATTTTCCTCAACCTCTCTCAAAGCATTAGCCAAAACATCCATCTTAGAAGAAATCAGACTTCTAAGTTCTTTGATCATTCCAATCACCCTCTCCTTCTCTGTAAATAAGGTTTTGATCTTATCAGAAAGAGAAATGATTTTCCTTTCATAATCTGATACTAAAATTGTCAAGGGATCAAAATATGTTGACAATTTAGTCAATTTCTAGTCACTCTCCCTTATGATCTTTTCCACATCTGCAACACATCTATGATATGCAATTCATGATCTATAAATGTTTCCTCCTATAGTCAAATAATCCCTTTCTAAGAATTTGCCTAAGGCAAAGAATAAATTCCAAGATCTAGAAGCTCAAGAGATAGCACAAGAGAGGCAAATATGATATGATTAAATGATCTGATAATAATGAAAAATAGATAGATAGATAGATTGATTGATTACATACAATGTAGGAATGCCTGAATATATAGGCAATATGATAAGACTACATGATAAGGAGATGATAACCTATCAACCACACTAGGTGGAATCACATGTCCACCAAAGGTGGATCATCCTCCATTGTACATCAAAGTATGTGAAACATGTGCAACAATAAGAGGATGATAATGTGATAAGAGCACTAAAGGTGGATCTCACACACAAAGATGTATTTGATGACAACTATCACACCTAAAGTGGAAATTATCCTAACCATGTGATAAAATCTAATGTAAACTCCTAGGTGTCACAATGAAAACTAATATGCAAATGCATTATCCTAAGTAAACTTAAGTAAAGTGTAATTAGTAAATACTTAATTACACAAACACCCTCCCTTAGGTGCAACTTAGGGGAATTCACTTAAGCTCACATTGAAAAATGGGTCCTGGCTACTAGGCCATGTTAGGTACCCATGTAAAAAATGCAAGAGGAATGCAATCTCATAAAGCAAAGAAGGAGGGAAAACCTCATGGGAAAAACCCTCCCCCCAAAATAGAGATGAATACAATAATAGAATATGAGAGAGAAGACCTCATGTGAGGAAACTATCCCCCCATAAGAGAGAAGAAGTGGAAGAGAGACTAAGTAGCACCCCCTAAATGTAGAATGAACACCAATGGTAGATGCTCCAGGCTCGATGTAGAAACTGCTCCATGAGTGTAGAACAACATTCCTCCGCTTAGGAAGAAACAAGACCAAAGGTGAATAGGTGAAGCCTCCTCCCCAATTTGTAGGAAGAAACCTCAAAATGTATGGAATCTCTAAAACCTTCTCAGGTGTCGCCATGTCAATGTTGAAAGGTGCCTCCTCCAAATCATGTGTACTAAGCCACTTTGATGAAAAAGACAAATCAAGATCAACCGAGGATGAATGTAGAACATGTACCAAATACCCAAGTGTCTCCTCTAAAGATAAAGTGACCTCCTCCAACTGTTGTATCAAAGTATCCACAATCATGTTACCCTCAAAAGAATAATCAAGTAGAGAATGATGATGAGGGTCAGCATGCTCCCTCACAACAACTGAAGAAGGATCATCCTCAACAAAGAGAAGATGAATGTCATTAATGAAGTCTCCCAAATCTGAAATGTAGGACTCCACAAACAAAATTACAATGTCTATCAAGTAGTCATCCCATGGAACCAAGTCTGGAAGACAATGAATATCTTTTTGCACTGAAGCACCTGAACCCATGGTTGTGTGAATGCAAGCATCATTAGGAGAAAGAGTACAAGTAGTCTCAATAGGAGGAGATGAAATGGAAGGCTCAAGAACTTGATCATGGGTGAAAATTCCCAAGTTCAAGTAGCCAAAACTCTCCTCAAAATCTGAATCATCACTATCATCATCATATACTAAAGAATCACTGTCATCAAGAGGAACAAAATCTGCAAAGGAGTACAACTGAAAAGAGTGATCCATTGTCCCAGTAGAAATAATTGCTCCATTCTCCAAGTCCTTGATGAAAATTGAATCAGGTGTAAATTCCACAATCTTCTTTGTAGCACCATTTGTGATTTGATAGATAGAAAGAAGGTTATTGGTCAAGTGTGGAACACACAACACACCATTGAAGTGTCCCTCCCTAACATCAATACTTCCTTTCCCAATAACATTCATGTAAGTTTGATTTCCCATCAAAATAGGTGGACCTTTGCAAGGCTCAAATGATGAAAACAAGGACTATGAAGAAGCCATATGATGAGAAGCCCTTGATTCTAGAATCCATCTATCTGAATTAGTACTCGAAGAAGCATATAAAGCTTGTCCTTTTTGAGTGAAAAATGTGTGACCCTTTCCTTTATCTTTTTCTAAATTTTGTGAAGAAGAAGGTGAGGTAGACATCCTAGAAGGCAAGTTGATGTTGTTCTTGACAAGAAGATTCTTCAATTCATCAATTTCCTTCTTATAACAAAAGTGTTTTCCATGTCCATCCTTTTTGCAATATGAGCAAAACCGCTTCTCCTTCTTTGAAAATTCACCCTTTTGAGGTGATGTAGAAGTGTCATGTTGTGTGGAAGTTGATTTTGTACCTAGGTATGCTCAAGATCTTGAGGGGCCAAACTATGCCCTTAAGTGGCAATGAAAAATCAGCAAATCAGGGTTAGTCAACTTGACGTGAAAAATTTAACTAGCTATCAACCTAATATCAAAAAGTTGTAAGAAAAGAATCTGTAGAAAATTGAATGTAGTTTCTAAAGTACTAGGTCTTTTTTGAAAAAAAAGTTAGTATGATTGGTGAAAAGTATAGATTTCAATGCAGCTGTACAAAAATTTCCAGAAAAAAAATAAGTAGGTGTATGTCTGACCACCTTAATCATAATCAAATGATAATATTTTATTATAAGATTTGATATATAAGTAGTAGAATCATCAGATGTGACACATATTTTTTTATAATTTTATTCCAAAAAAATGATTAATTATGAATTTTCTGCTACAACATTTTCAAAATAAAAAACTCATGTGTCTGACCACCTTAACTCATTCAAAACTTTACAAAATTAAATTTTTTTCCTTATAGTAGGCAAAGCATAAAATGTGACACATTTTTTAGATTTCAAAAATGTTATACCTGTTAGAGTAATTAGTTAGTTTCATTACTCTTTTTTACTTAAGCTATCTCTTAGGTACATTATAATTAATATCTTTATTAATTATAATGTGCAACCTAGCTTTTTTAGGTTTTAGGGTTTTGTTCTCCTTTATAGGTTGAACCTTGTAAATAATTTTTCATTATCTTGGAATACAATTTCTCTCACACCGTTGAGATTTTCCAAGCCCTTGCTTTTTGTCTTCTTGGTTTCCTTTCAACAACAGGTTATTTGCATGCAGATGTTCTTGGTGTTCTGTGAAGTTGGATTTCTCAACTTCTACATGGTATCAAAGCTTCCCTACTGCTACCTGGTTTGAGGTTTCTTGGAGCCGTGATTCGAAGATGAAAGCCATAGCTCTTCTGGTCTTTTCTCTATTATTTTTATTGGATCTAGGGGGTCCCTTTTTTGGAGCACTTTTGGAAAAAACCGACCTCACGATTGCTTCCAGAAGGCCCCAAAACCCCTATTTCCATATAAAACTTGACCTATTTGGCATCTGGGACTTCTGGGTGAATTTTACAGCCTCTTAGGGCCGTGTGACACGAAAACTGAGGTGAAAAAATTAAAAAAAAGTCTTTTGGTAGTTTTTGGCCACAAGCGGTAGCACACCTAGTGCACCACCACCACGCCACCCCAGTGCCACCCCTACCTGGCCCCAGCATAACCCGCTGCCTCTGCGCCACCCGCGACCCGCCTCCTCTTCCGCTCAAACAGTCAGTGATGTCACCCTGACATCATCGTTGGTAAATTTTTCTGGTGATTTTTTCTCGGTCATTTTTCAAATTTTTTGGTGGATCTTATTTTTTCCGACAAGACAGGCCCGTGATGGGCAAATGATCGTCAAACTTTTTTTTGTGCCTGGTTTTTTCCAGGGAGCTTGCATTTTGGGGGTACTTTGACTTTTTTGGTCCTATAGGGCTCATACAGACTCAAAATTTAACCTATGATATATCATTGGAAAGGTCTTTCCAAGCCCGTCGCTCTCATGTAGGTTTCACTTCCTAATTTCTCCATTTGATTTCCAATTTTTGTAGTCAAAGATGCACCTTATTCTGTGCTCTTGTTCTTCTTCTGAAACTCAAGTTTTTTTTCTCGTTTCTTGTGCTTTCATAGTACTTTATTGTGTACAATGGATAGTATTATACTTTTTTGGGGGGTGCTCTTTACTTTCTGTACTTTACTTTAGAAAGACCCTTCTACTTTTGTCTTCTTTCTCTCAATGGAAGACTCTTCTATCACTCGCCTTACACCTCACAACTATCACACTTGGAAAGGACAGATGACCAGATTGCTTATGGAAAAAGGGCTATGGTCATGTCTCGATGAGACTCAACCAGTTCTTTAGAGGCCTTATGAGGCTCTTATGCAGAGAAACAAGATCGATGAGGCAGTGGGCCTCATTACTATGAACATCTCAGATGGGTTGTTGTTCCACCTGGATGGTTTGACCACACCGAGGGATATGTGGAACAAGTTTTCCACCTTGTTTGGCACAATGAATCAGTTCAAGGTTCTACAAATAGATGCAGAGTTCACCTCCTTGGTACCTGAATCATTCACCAGCATTAAGGACTTCTTGATGAAGTTCAAGTCTCTTAGATCTATTTTATAGGTTGCTGGAAAGATGAAGTCAGATGATGAGTGTATCTTTCTGATACTCTCAAAGCTTCGCGGCCCTTGTCAAATTTTCACTTCTACTTTCTACTCCACTATGGATGCACTGGGTGCACAACATGTTATGCCCTCCTTTGAGACCTTCTGTGATAGGTTGACTCATGAGCAGTCCAAGCTCAATCAAATGGATTCACTTATAGGTTTCCAGTCACAAGCATTGCTTGCCAAGACACCTCAGGATACACAGAAGCAGAAGTTGAAGCAGACATTTGATTCCTCTTCTCAGCACTCTACTTGCCCACCATCTTCTTCTAAGAAGGAGAAAAATAAGACTAAGAGCCCTACATGTTCCTATTGTTAGAAGGGCCTCATGATGAGTCACATTGTTTTCAAAAGATATTTGATGGCTATGAGAAATAGATTGTAGATTTACAAGCTCTCCTTCAGAAGAGAACTATTTCCTCTCCATCCTCTTCTACCTCATAGGGGTCTTCTTTTCAGTCTTCTGCCTCATCTTCGACATCTAGATAGGATTTTGGATAGGGTCATGCATTACGGGCTTCCATTGCATCCCCTTCACAGGTCCCTTGGATACTGGATTCTGGTGCTTCTCACCATATGGCATCTTCTCCGGAGATCTTCTCATCTATTGAGGCTTATCCTATTCCTCACATTCTCATGGGGAATAACACTATTATGATAGTCTATGGGAAAGGTTCAGTATGCATTCAGGATGGCACATTCAATGATGTATTGTATGTTCCATCTCTGTCTACAAACCTTCTCTCGATTTATCAGATTACACTCAGTGGGTCAAGGAAGACAGTTGAATTCACACCAGATTTAGTCTTCATCTAGGATAGTGTGATAGGTGGCATTGTTGCTACAGGGACAGTTGATCATTCCACCCATCTCTACACCTTCTCAAACTTTGGTCCACCAGCTCCATTATCAAAGCACAACCCTCCTCTTACGCGAGAGCATCATGTGGGACAGATAGGTCACTTGAACCTCTGTGTTGTTCCTAAGACCACTTCTGTGACTGCCTCACCTCATCTTGTTGGGATTTCTTCTCTTCAGCAAGACTCTTCTTCAACACTGCTAGACACTCCAGCTCCATTCCTTGAGCCACCAGGTGCAATTGTTGAGGATTCTATAGAGGACATTCATCTCCTCTCTCCTGACGGTGTCAGCACTCTTGTCATACCACCTACATTGGGGATTCCCTTTCAGGATCCTCGTGTCTACTCCTTTGAGCATCATCTTGGCCTTCCAGTGACACCTCATCTTTCAAGGGTACCTCTTCCGTGTCCACTATCTTTCACTCCTTTGTATTGGAGTCATAGTGGTTCAATCATTGTTCCAAGGGTTCTTCCATTTTGGGGGGGCTTTGGAGCCCTGACCCTCTCTCACGGGGGGGTTGGCAGCACACATTGTACTTATGGCTTTGAGAGAGTCTCTTGAAGTCATTTTTTTTATTTTTCTTGCTTTTATATCTCTTTTTGGAGAGGAGTTTTTCCCACTGGGTTTTCTCCTTTGTCTCTGGTTTACATAGATTTCCTTGTATTGGGTACCTGATCAGGCCTTGTTGCCAGGACCCATTTCCTTCTTTCATAGCTGTGCTAGGTTAGCTTTTCTCTTGAGCTTGCTTAAGGGGGGGTGTTAGAGTAATTAGTTAGTTTCATTACTCTTTTTACTTAAGCTATCTCTCAGGTACATTATAATTAATATCTTTATTAATTATAATGTGCAACCTAGCTATTTTAGGTTTTAGGGTTTTGTTCTTCTTTATAGGTTGAACCTTGTAAATACTTTTTCATTATCTTGGAATACAATTTCTCTCACATCGTTGAGATTTTCCAAGCCCTTGCTTTTTGTCTTTTTGGTTTCCTTTTAGCAACAACTTATTTACATGCAGGTGTTCTTGGCGTTCTGTGAAGTTGAATTTCTCAACTTCTATAATACCATCTGAAAGTTATAGTCATTTTTCAATGAGTATATAAATCAGCACTTTAGAGGTTTTTCAATAGTTGACCATGTAGGTTTGGTGTACAAGGAAATATCAAGCCTAATCATGTACCCGATATTTTCAGGTACAAGAAAATGCTGGCAAAATTTTAATTTTTAACTTTTCCCTCCCCTTTCTCCCTCCTATTTCTCCATCCTTCATATGATATATTATATATCAAAAACTATTTATTAGATATATATTAGATTATATATTATATATATTAAATATTATATAATATACATTTTACGTTAAATATTATTTAACATATATTAATATTAAATGTTACATTATATATTATTTTATATGTATAATATATTAGTATGTATTTTAAAACTATGTACGAAAGGTTGGAAGATTGCAGAAAAATCATGGATGGCCATTGAAAGAAGCAAAGGAAATCAATCAACCATTTAAAAAATTCATGGGTGGCCATTGAGGAAGAGAGAGAGTGAGAAGGTGGTAGGGGTTGAGAGAGGAAGAGAGAGAGTGAGAAGGAGAGAGAGAGAGAGAGAGTAGGAGTGAGTGAGAGAGAAGGGGATGGGGAGAGAGTAGGAGAGAGAGAGAAGGGGATGGGGAGAGAGTAGGAGAGAGAGAGAAGGGGATGGGGAGAGAGTAGTAGAGAGAGAGAAGGGGAAAGGGAGAGTAGGAGAGATAGAGAGAAGGGGATGAGAAGAGAGTGGGAGAGAGAGAGAGAAGGGGAAGGAGAGAGAGAGAGAAGGGGAAGGAGAGAGAGAGAGAGAGAGAGAAGAGAGAGAGAGAGAGAGAGAGAGAGAGAGAGAGAGGAGGAGAGAGAGAGAGAGAGAGAGAGAGAGAGAGAGAGAGAGAGAGAGAGAGAGAGAGAGAGAGAGAGAGAGAGAGAGAGAGAGAAGGGGAAGGATAACCAATTCATTACAATATTAATCAGTAAGGAGTTGAGGAAAAATTAGATAATATCATAGAAGGCATTAGAAATCCAAATTCTAATTAGGAGTTTTAAGCAAAGTGAGTAAGGTCCTGGGTAGGGACATTACTGATCCACACATTGTTCAGTAGATACCTCCAAGAACCCACATACATGGCAGTAGCTTTGAAGTAAGACTAAGATTGTTTATTGGTTCAAAAATATTACTGTGTTGTACTTTTGATTAACATCCAATGATTGGATGTGAAATTCACAAATTTGATTATATTACCACTGGTTCTATTTCAAATTCTAGAAAAAATGGATATTTGACATATGTTCATAAATTTCTGTCAACACCATTTTAAAATAACACATCAGTTTATTTTTACACATTGAGAATATCATCAATATGAATTGAACTAAAATTGACATAGGTCATAGGAAATAAATGCCCTGGCTATTTGTTGTCTTCTACATTTTGAGTTTCTTATTACAATCAGGAGAATAATATTACTCTCCAAATGGTTTTGGATAGTAACATTTGTACTTCCTCTTCAAAAATATTTCTTCCCTCATCTTGCTACCTATTGATACCAACAAAGTGAATCTAGACATTTCTACCATGTAATGGGAGAAAAATGGTTTCCTAATTGATATGTGTCTAAATAATACATGCAAGAACCTTTTCTTTGATATTGCTCACTAACCCTTTACAATAGAAAATGTTTACCAAAATTGGCATGTACTTGCATGAGGACATTATATATTACAAAAATCCCACACAAAAGCAGCTGGCAAGCCGCTCAAAAAGTAGTAATTGATAGCAAGTGGGATAATGCAGATGCTTTAATAAACCACTATCTTCTTTACTGAAGCAACATCTGGTTCATCTGCTCTACTGGGGCATGTTTGGGAACAAATAGTCTCCATTTAAACTCAAGTCTCTGGAAGTAGTTATGTTTGTCAGTGGAGGGGATACACCCATTGGATCTACAATAACTTTATGCTTACTGGAATTTCCATTTCTCTTCAATTGGGATACTCTTTCCAAAATTGCATCTACCCTTTTACCAATTTGGGAAATCAATGCATCTATTTGTGGACCTTTAAGGAGTTGGTCACCTAAATGAGAACCTTGAGATGAATAAGGAACTTCTCTACAAAATAGATCAATATGTTGAGAAGCTCTCCACTTGTCATCTGAATTAAAACCTTGGACCATAGATGGCTGCCCTTTATTGTAAAATGAGGAGTGAGACTGCCTTGCCAAAGGTGGCAATGAACTTACATTTGAGGGATAATGCCCAACATGAGTAACCTAGTTTCCCAAGTCCCATAAATGCAAGGGCATTAACGAATAGACATTTCTAATAGAAATATTTATGGTGCTAGAATGAAGTGCATGAACAAATTATTTGGCTGCTAATGAACAATTTGAGGCTTCATTTCACATTGCTCTGTGGATAATTCCACATCACTTGTTACTTCTCTATCTGAATTTTTTGTGTCAGTGTACATGTGCACTGAAGAGCTTCTGTCACTACTTGAGCTACTAGCAGATGGTGAGTACTCATCATCATCATCTGACATAGGCTCACATGCATATCTTACTTCTTTCCTTTTCCGCTTTCCCCTTCCGAGCTCTTCCTCCTTATTTGTAACTTCTATCATGGGTCCAAGAAGCTCTTCCCACTCTTTCCCATTAATATGCAAATATTTTTGACCATAACAGTATTTTCTCCATTTATTATGATATTGATCCGATTTGATGCACCTTCACTATTTGATCCATACTTCCCTTTCATTTCACTTTCTTTTCTCATTTTGCATGTCATAGGCCAGGATTTGACAGTGGGTATGACCTTGGTACTGCCGGCGTTAATGATAAATTTTACCTTTTAGCTATTAATTTTTTGTCATTTTTCTGATATGATTTTTTTGTATATGAATTGTGGATATTCTCTAGGAAACTTTTTATTTTTTCGTATAGGATTCCTTTGTATACAAATTTTGGAGAATCTCTATTAAAGAGTAGGTAAGGATGGCTAAGCTAAGTCCCCCTAGGAAGTCCCCATGACCCCTATGGATACATTGGAACCCTCAAGTATGTCCTAAGGGGTCCTACAACCCCTTCAGACACACTTGAGCATTCAAATGTGTCAAAAGGGGTCATGGCAACTTCCTAGGGGTCCTAGTATGCCTTATCATGTGTTAGGACCCCTAGGAACTCCTCATGACCCCTATGGACACATTCAAATGCTGAAGTGTGTCTTAGCAGGTCCTATGACCCCTTCTGACAAACTTAAGCATTCAAATATGTCAAAAGGGGTCATGGGGACTTCAAAGGTGTCTTAGTACACCTTATCACGTGTTAGAACCCCTAGGAAGTCCCCATGACCCCTATGGATATATTGGAATGCTCATGTGTGTGTTAAGGGGTCCTATGACCCCTTCTGACACACTTGAACATTCAAATGTGTCAAAAGGGGTCATGGGGACTTCCTAGGGGTCCTAGTATGTATTATAAAGTGTTAGGACCCCTAGAAAGTCCCCATGACCCCTATGGACACATTGGAACCCTCAATTGTGTCCTAAGGGGTCCTACAACCCCTTCGAACACACTTGAGCATGCAAATATGTCAAAAGGGGTCATGGGGACTTCTTAGGGATCCTAGTACAACTTATCATGCGTTAGGACCCCTAGGAAGTCCTCATGACCCCTATGGACACATTGGAATGCTCAAGTGTGTTTTAAGGGGTCCTACAACCCCTTCGAACACACTTGAGCATTCAAATGTGTCGATAGGGGTCATGGAGACTTCCTAGGGGTCTTATAACACATACTAGGACCCCTAGGAAGTCCCCATGACCCCTATCAACACATTAGAACCCTCAAGTGTGTCTTAAGGGGTCCTATGACCCCTTCAGACACATTTGAGCATTAAAATGTGACAAAAGGGGTCATGGGGACTTCCTAAGGGTCCTAGTATGCTTTATCATGCATGAGGACCCCTAGGAAGTCCCCATGACCCCTATGGGCACATTGGAACCCTCAAGTGTGTCCTAAGGGGTCCTATGACACCTTTAGACATAGTTGAGCATTCAAATGTGTCAAAAGGAGTCATGGGGACTTCCTAGGGGTCCTAGTATGCCTTATCATGCGTTAGGAACCCTAAGAAGTCCTCATGACCCCTATGGACACATTGGAATGCTCAAGTGTGTTTTAAGGGTTCCTACGAACCCTTCAGACATACTTGAGCATTCAAATGTGTCAAAAGGGGTCATGGGGACTTCCTAGGGGTCATAGTATGCCTTATCATGTGTTAGGACCCTGAGGAAGTCCCGATGACCCCTATGGACACATTGGAACCCTAAAGTGTGTCTTAAGGGGTCCTACAACCCCTTCGGACACACTTAAGTGTTCAAATGTCTCAAAAGGGGTCATAGGGAATTCCTAGGGGTCATCGTATGCCTTATCACATGTTAGGACCTCTAGGAAGTCCCCATGACCCCTATGGACACATTGGAACCCTCAAGTGTGTCCTAAGGGGTTTTATGATCCCTTCAAACACACTTGAGCATTCAAATATGTCAAAAGGGGTCATGTGTACTTCCTAGGGGTCCTAGTATGCTTTATCACACATTAGGGCCCCTAGAAAGTCCTCATGACCCCCATGGACACATTGGAATGCTCAAGTATGTCTTAAGGGGTCCTACGACTGCTTCAGATACACTTGAGCATTCAAATGTGTCAAAAGGGGTCATGGGGACTTCCTAGGGGTCCTAGTACACCTTATCATGTGTTAGGACCCCTAGGAAGTCTCCATGACCCATATGGACACATTGGAACCCTCAAGTGTGTCTTAAGGTGTCCTACGACCCCTTCAGACACACTTGAGCATTCAAATATGTGAAAAGGGGTCATTCGGACTTCCTATGTGTCCTAGTATGCCTTATCATGTATTAGGACCCATAGGAAGTCCCCATGACCCCTATGGACACATTGGAACCCTCAAGTGTGTCCTAAGGGGTCATACGACCCCTTTAGACACACTTGAGTGCTCAAATATGTCAAAATGGGTCATGGGGATTTCCTAGGGGTCCTAGTACGCCTTATCATACATTACGACCCCTAGGAAGTCCTCATGACCCCTATGGACACATTGGAATGCTCAAGTGTGTCTTAAGGGGTCTTACAACCCCTTCAGACACACTTGAGCATTCAAATGTATCAAAAGGGGTCATGGAGACTTCCTATGGGTCCTAGTATGCCTTATCATGCGTTAGGACACCTAGGAAGTCCCCATGACCCCTATGGACACATTGGAATGCTCAAGGGTGTCTTAAGGGGTCCTACGACCCCTTCAAACACACTTGAGTATTCAAATATGTCAAAAGGGGTCATGGGGACTTCCTAGGGGTCCTAATACACCTTATTACACGCTATGACCCCTAGGAAGTTCCTATGACCCCTATGGACACGTTGGAACCCTCAAGTGTGTCCTAAGGGGTCTTACGACCCCTTTGGACACACTTGGGCATTCAAATTTGTCAAAAGTGGTGATGGGGACTTCTTAGAGGTCCTAGTATTCCTTATAATGTGTTAGGACCCCTAGGAAGTCTTCATGACCCTTATGGACACATTGGAATGCTCACATGTGTCTTAAGGAGTCCTACGACCCTTTTGGACACACTTGAGCATTAAAATGTGTCAAAAGGGGTCATGGGGACCTCCTATGGGTCCTAGTATGCCTTATCATGTGTTAGGAAACTTAGGAAGTCCCCATGACACCTATGGACATATTGGAATGCTCAAGTGTGTCTTAAGGGTTCCTACGACCCCGTCAAACACACTTGAGCATTCAAATATGTCAAAAGGGTTATGGGCACTTCCTAGGGGTCCTAGTATGCCTTATCATGTGTTAGGACCCCTAGGAAGTCCCCATGACCCCTATGGACACATTGGAACCCTCAAGTGTGTCCTAAGGGATCCTATGACCCCTTCGGACACACTTGAGTGTTCAAATGTCTCAAAAGGGGTCATGGGAACTTCCTAGGGGTCCTAGTACATCTTATTGTGTGTTAGGACCCCTAGGAAGTCCTCACAACCTCTATGGACACATTGGAACTGTCAAGTGTATCCTAAGGGGTCCTACGACCCCTTCGAACACACTTGAGTGTTCAAATATGTCAAAAGGGGTCATGGGTACTTCCTAGAGGTCCTAGTATGCCTTATCATGTGTTAGGACTCCTAGGAAGTCTCCATGACCCCTATGGACACATTGGAACCCTCTCTCTCTCTCTCTCCTATTATAGTATATATATAATATATATAATATAATACATTATATATATTATATATATATACAATACATTAGTATATATATAGTACATTAGTATATATATAATACATTAGTATATATAATAGATATTTAAACGTCGCTTTATATATAAAAGCTCAATTTTTTCATTTACTCCCACCTTTTTTTCATGTAACCAAAAATATCGGGTACCCGATTATGGATTGGTGTAACTTTGACCAAAATATTCCATATCCCCATAGACCAAAGAAGCGTGGGATTTTAGACTTTTTTATTGGTTGCAGGAAAAAAAAATTGATTTGAGGTCCATTTTTTGTTTTTGGTCAATTTGTGGTCTCACCATGGGAAGCAAGAGTCATCGAAAGGATAAATGAAAGAGGAAGGTTGTGGATGAAGAAATTCAGGCATATAGGAAAAAAGATAGGGAAAATCACCAAAGAAGGAGAGAAGGTATGTTAAACATTAATCAAGGTGACCCCGTAAATGTAGTTGCAAGTGAAGAGGACGTTGAATTTGAAAATAATATGGAAATTAATTTTGTGAATAACAATGTATGGAGTGAAGATGAAAATGTAGAGATGGAGAATAAAAATGTAGACTTGGGGAATGAAAACATAGATTTGGGGAATGACAATGAATGGAATGAAGATGAAAATGTACAGATGGAGATTGAAAATGTAGACTTGGAGAATGAAAATGTTGCACAAGAACCACATGAACATTACACATCTCCTAATTATATGTGATATAAAGTCCCTTGCAATAAAGATAATCAATATTCAAATTCGGGGCTATCAAGAACACCTAAATGGTTAATTGAAATTGAGGAGAGCATTGTGAATAATTTGGAAGGAAAGAGGTCACATAGAACCGTTAGGTTGTGGGCTTCAAGACTTTATGATCAATTTTTTGGAAACAAGATATTGGTTGAGCAATGTCAAATTTTTGTCCAGTTGTTAAAGCTACAAAAGATGAGACCCGTGCTTGTGAAATTGAAGATTCGTGTGAACAAGAAAATGGAGAGAAATGCCATTGTTGTGAAGAATCTTTTCAATTCTCTCAATAGCATTGGGAAGACTAGCAGAGAAAAAGACAAGAGAGTTTCTCGGAGGGTTATTACAACTTCCTTAGTAAGTCATCAGTTAAGAAAGGCTTGTTTGATGAGACAAACTTGTGTTGACTTCAATATAGACTGTAAAACTTTGGGTAGAGCACTTGCAAGAAGAGAAAAACTTGATGATCCACTTCAAATTGATACATGGGCTTATGGTTGGAGACTTCCACGTGTTGATAAGAAGCTAACAAATGTTGTCAAGGATGAAATTCAACAATTTTGCAATGCTAACTCAAGAGTGTCACCAAATGTGAAGGATGTCTTGAAGTTGAGAGTTGGCAATCGAGACCAAAGTCCACATCCTAAATATTATGTGGAGGTAAGTCAAACAATGTTGTATAAAAAAATTTGTGAGATACATCCAACATTGAAATAATCACAAAGGTCTTTTGAATCCATGAAGCCATTTTATTGTGTACCCCTTAAGATTCGGTATACATGTTTTTTCAAATATCATGTTGAGTTTTCAATGCATCATGAATTATTACAATCCATTCATTCTTCTTTGCATACTAATAAAATTCTAGAGGATTGTGTTGCAAGTGGTCTTCCCAAATCATCAGAGACTTGCTAGATCAATTTTTATGTCATAGAGATGATGGTTGTTTATTTTATAAAAAACATTGCTTAAATGCCAAGTGCTCAGAATGTGGTGGCTTGTCCAAGTTTAGGACATGTTCTCATGAGGGTTTGGAATACAATTTTGGAAAGACACTCATCCAAAAAAAGGTATATGAAATAGTGAAATATACATTAAAGAGTGGAGGTGAAGGCTCTAGATGTGAGTTAGTTGCAAAAGAATACAATGTTGCTAATTTTATCTCAGATTTCAAGACAAATCTTTTTGCAAGGATGCAAGGCATAGTCATAGGTCTCAATGGTTGGATCAAAAATTCAAGATGTGTAAGGAAACTTTCCCCATTGGAACTATTATATCCGTTGTAGACTTTGTGGAGAACTATACATTGCAGCCCCAAAATGAGACTCAAGCTCAATATTACAATTCCATTCAGGTTGCTATTTTTGTACACATCACATATAGACATTCCCCCGATAGCACAAAAGATGAGCGAAAGATAATCAGAGAGTACCATTTTATATGAGCGATGATAGGTCTCACTCTCATGAGTTTGTTCAATATTGTTTCCAGAACTATTTTGACTTCTTGCAAGAAAATGGTATTGCTATGGATAGGCATCTCATTTGGTTGGATAATTGCACTGGTTAATTTAAGAATGCCAAAATGTTTTATTGGTTGTGTAGAATGCATGTGGAGAGAGGTGTACCTCATATTTGGAGTTTTTTTGAGTTAGGGCATGGGAAAGGGGATCATGATGGAGCAGGTGCGTGTGTGAAGAGAGATCTAGTTAAGGAGCAATTGAGGATTTCAGGTGCTGTACTTCTTGATGCTCATTCTATTGTTGATTGGTGTACTTTAGCATTTTCATAGGGGGGGACTCTTGATTCTACAGTGCATAATTTTTTATTATTTACTTATGTCATTTGCATGGTTTGAATTCTTACATGTTTGATTTTTGTTTCTAATGCTTTAAGGATATTATTTTTTATCATTTCAAATAATCTTTGATGCTTTGAAAGTTCATTTGAATTAGATGGATACATACATTATAGATGTAAATGATTCATTGTGTAGTGAGTGTCAGTTGAAAGTAGCACCATAGCATATCTTTCAAACCATCTGTCTTGGCATCGAACCGTCTGCTCCATCGGCTCTGGTTGGCTAGGTAAACACTAGTGACAACCTTGTTCCACCCATGGAGTCATTGGAACACTCACAACCACACTCAACCCAACTGACCCAAAGGTGCACTAAGCATGATTAGGCAGTGATCTTCTGATTCTCATGTTAGCTTGTGGTGACTGATCAGGAAAGTACTATCTAGGAAAGTACTGTACACTTTTCCTCCTGACCTCGCTGGGGTTTGGGTACTTGGTGAATTCTTTTTGAGGCCGACATATTTTTGGTAATTTTTGGGCCAACATGTTGTAACTCATTCTAACCCCAAAGAGGCAAAAATATTGTATAATATGGCTTAGGGTTAGGGATTTCATTATGATGTATGATTTTAGTACTTGCGGTGGAATTGAGCTATAAGGGATTACAGATTGTAATTAGGTTGTAATCACTGGATAATAAAATATTGGACTCATTGTTGGTGGATGTAGCCCAGGGATTGGGTGAACCATGTTAAATCTTTGTGTCTTGTGTTCTCTTCTATGTGGTTTATTATTTTTTGATATTGGTTATATTTGCATGTAATTGTTATTTCTTCCTTGTTAATCCTAACAGCTCATATCTCAGACCTTGTTAGAGGTATTGAAAAACCATTAGGGGCTACAAGATCATGATTCCAAGGTCTACAATAATTTCTCTTGGTTTTGGGCGATTCGACTTCATTTGCATTTGGCAAGGCGATCTCAGTTGATGCCAAAACTTGCAGTGAGGGTCAGTTGAAAGTAGCTCTGAAGTGTATCTTTCAAACTGTCTATCTTGGCATCGAACCATCTGCTCCATCAGCTCTGGTTGGCCAAGTAAATGCTAGTGACAACCCCGTTCCACCCATGGAATCACTAGAATGCTCGTGACCACACTCAACCCAAGTGACCCCAAGGTGCACTAAGCACGATTGGGCAGCGATCTTCTGAGGCTCGTATCTCAGACCTCATGAGAGGTATTGACAAACTGTCAGGGGCTACAAGATTATATTTTTGAGTGATGCAATGACATCCTAGCTTATTTCTTGGTGCCCAAAGATTTTGGCAGTCTTAGTAATTGTCTGATGGAGTTCAGTTACTTGGCTGGTGATTTTGGTAGAAGGCTGGAATTTTCCGGTCTTGATGGTGATTCTTAGTTGGAAGTACTAGTGGATCTTGATGGATGATGGTCACCCAGTGACTTGGTTTTTTGTTGCTCAATGCTCAGTTACCGATGGGGTCTTAGTGTTTATGTTCATTGCTCGGTCGCTGAAGTGGCTCGGTCGCTGGAGGACTCGGTCATTGAAGGGAGCTCAGTCATGGAAGGAGACTCAACATTTCTAGTGCTCGGTGATAACTACGCTGCTTAGTCATGCTTGGCATGGTCAATTTACTGGTGCTCGATTATTTCTCTATTGCTCGATGTTCTTGCTTACTGACTTGGTTGTTTGGATGGATCAACTTGGCTAACTAGTGCATTTAATTTTGGTTATGTTCCTCAAGTTATGGATTGACCGTTGGACATGTGGGGACCTAGATCTGGTGTGTTGTATTCTCCTATGTGGATCTGAAGGCCGGCATGGAGAAATCATTTATTGTAAGGCTATTTGAGAGCTGATTGATGTTTGGGCATTTAATATTTGTTCATAGGAGTTAATTGTTTGATCCAGCTGACTTGTGACTTGGATTAGTATTTAAGGGATGTTTGGGTAGTTGTTTAGGGAAAGATTGGAAGAGTACAAATCTAAGACAGAGTAGATTAGGAAGGTAAATCTGGTAGCATAGTTAGTAGCTTGTAATCTTAGGTATTAGAAGATTGCTTGGTGACCTGCGGGTACAAGTTCAGATTCTTCTTGGAATGCCTACTAGCTACTTATTGTGTTGCAGACCTGGGCTTATTGAGGAGAAGAGAAGTGTGTTGGATCTTGTGCAATCTTGTAGAACTATTTCTTTCATTGTAATTGGCCATAACCAGGAAGGCCTTACAACCTGACACATTGCATGTAATCAGTTATTTGATGAATAAAGATACCTGTGTTTACCATCAAATCTGGTGTTTAATTTATGTAATTCCATTGTGCTGGTGTTGGCTGCAAGTTTGGATAGTCCTTCATTGGATTCTCCATGCTTGACTGCATCAGGTGGTATCAGAGCTAAGTTGATCTTGTTTGGAGAAAGGTTAGTGAAGAGATTGTGTGCAATCTGAGTTGCAAATCTATGTTACTGAACTTGTGAAATTGTGCCCTAGTTGTTCATGAGAGGTGGTAGGTTGCAATATGACTTGCATACAACTCGGAGGTTGTCACAAGGTGGTTGGTGTTTGGTTTGTTGTAGAGCATTTCTTATCTTTGAGGATGTCTCTGAGAGGATTGAACTCTAGTGCAATTGAAAATCTCTGTGATATTGTGGAGATGAAGATTTTTGAAAGGTTTGCTCAATTGAAAGTGGATTTGTTGAATCATGTGGAGAAACAAGTTAAGAACCTGGCGAAGGAAAGTATTGTTGAAATTTGTAGAGCTTACTAGAGTTGGAGCATGCCGATCTAGAGGAAAGTTGTCTAGCCAATTAGAAGACTGGTCCAAGAGAGAAGACATGTGGAAGCATGTGAAATTGGTTTTGAAGGTCAGTTGGTGGATTCTGCCATGAAACCCGTAGGGAAAATTGTGGTTATTACTGAGTTACTTATGGTTGCTGACATTGTTGTTGACCTTGGTGAGGAGATTGGTTTTCATGTTCATTCAGTTGTGCCTAACATGGAAATTGTAGACCATCTGGTTGTGATTGATCAGATTGTTGTTGGTATGGGGTTACCTGCTATTGAACACCTTCCTAATGTTGGTGTTATCGACCTGTTTCTATTCAGTGTTGAGATGCAGATGTTGTTTTCCAATTATGGACTTGAGTTTCTGGTTTACAGTGATAAGTCTAGTGATGAGATTATGAGATGGGATTCTTCCTTGATCCTTGGTGTTGGGTTGATGGTTCAGTTTGTTCTGGATGTTGAACATACTGAATGGTTAAGTTGTAGATTGGTTCTCTTTCCTATGATTGAGTGGAAACCTTTGGTGAAGATTAAGTGGAGTTGGTGTTGTTCAGATGCTCCCTTTGGTGAGAAAGTGTGGGACACACTTTTCTTTGTACCCCGGGAGTCTAATGCAGTGACATCCTAGCTTATTGCTCAGTGCCTAAATATTTTGGTAGTCTCAGTAACTATCTGGTGGAGTTCGGTTACTTGGCTGGTGATTTTGATAGAAGAATGAAATTTCTTGATCTTTATGGTCATTCTTAGTTGGAAGTACTGGTGGATCTCAGTGGATGATGCTCACTCTGTGACTTGGTGTTTTGTTGCTCGGTACTTGGTTACTAATGGGGTCTCGGTGTTTATGTATGTTGCTTGGTCACTGAAGTGGCTCGGTCTCTAGAGGACTCAGTCACTGAAGGGAGATCATTCATGGAAGGAGACTTAGCATTTTTGGTGCTCAAGGATAACTTCACTGCTTGGTCATGCTTGGCATGGTCAGTTTACTAGCGCTCAGTTATTTCTCTATTGCTCAATGTTCTTGCTTACTGACTTGGTTGTTTGGATTGATCGGCTTGGCCGACTGGTGCATTTAATTTGGGTCTTGTTCCTCAAGTTATGGATTGAAAGTTGGATGTGTGCAGATCTAGATCTGGCATGTTGCATTCTTCTATGTGGATCTGAAGGCCGACATGGAGAAATCATTTATTGTAAGACTATTTGAGAGTCGACTAATGTTTAAGCATTTAATATTTGTTCATAGGAGTTAATTGTTTGATCCAGCTAGCTTGTGGCTTAGATTAGTATTTAAGGGGTGTTTGGGTAGTTGTTTAGGGGGAGATTGGAAGAGTACAAATCTTAGATAGAGTAGATCTAGAAGGTAAATCTGGTAGTAGAGTTAGTAGCTTGCAAGCTTAGGTAGCATAAGATTTCTTGGTAACCTGTGGGTACAAGTTCAAATTCTTCTTGGAGTGCCTACCAGTGTCCTATTGTGTTGCAAATCTAGGATAGTTGAGGAGGAGAGAAGTGTGTTGGATCCTACATGATCTTGTAGAGCTATTTATTGTATTGTAATTGGCTGTAACTGGGAAGTCCTTACAACCTGACACATTGCATGTAATCAATTAGTTGATGAATAAAGATACCTATTTTTCCATCAAATTTGGTGTTTAACTTGTGTAATTCCATTGTGCTAGTGTTGGCTGCAAGTTTGGACAATCCTTCACTAGATTCTCCATGCTTGAATGCATCACCAAGGTCTACAATAACCTCTCTTAGTTTTTGGCAATTCAACTTCATTTGCATTTGGCAAGGCGATCTCAGTTGATGCCAAAACTTGCAATAAGGGTCAGTTGAAAGTAACTCTGAAGTGTATCTTTCAAACTGTCTGTCTTGGCATCGAACCATCTGCTCCATTGGCTTTGGCTAGCTAGGTAAACACTAGTGACAACCCCATTTTGCCCATGGAGTCACTAGAATGCTCATGACCACGCTTGACCCAAGTGACCCCAAGGTGCACTAAGCACAATTGGGAAACAATATTCTAAGGCTCATATCCAAAACCTCATGAGAGGTATCAAAAAACCATCAGGGGCTATGGGATCATATTTTTGAGTTCTACAATAACCTCTCTCAATTTTGGGTGATTTGACTTCATTTGCATTTGGAAAGGTGATCTCAGTCGATGCTAAAACTTGCAGTAAGGGTCAGTTGAAAGTAGCTCAGTAGTGTATCTTTCAAACCATCTATCTTGGCATCAAACTGTCTACTCCATCAGCTCTAGTTGGCTGAGTAAATGCTAGTGATAACCCCATTCCACCCACGGAGTCACTCGAATGCTTGCCACCATGCTCAACCCAAGTGACCCCAAGGTGCAGTAAGCACAATTAGCCAGTGATCTTTCGAGGCTCATATCTCAAACCTTGTGAGAGGTATCAACAAACCATCAAGGGCTATGGGATCATGTTTTTGAGGTTTACAATAACCTCTCTCAATTTTGGGTGATTCAACTTCATTTGCATTTGGCAAGGTGATCTCAGTCGATGCCAAAACTTACAATGACGTCAGTTGAAAGTAGCTTTGAAGTGTATCTTTCAAACCGTCCATCCTGGCATCAAATCATATACTCCATTAGCTCTGATTGGCTAGGTAAATGTCAATGAAAACCTTGTTCTGGCCCTAGAGTCATTGGAATGCTCGTGACCATGCTTGACCCAAGTGACCCTAAGGTGCGCTAAGCATGATTGGGTAGTGATCTTCCAAGGCTCGTATCTCAGACCTCGTGAGAGGTATCAACAAACTATTAGGGGATACAAGATCATGTTTCTGAGGTCTACAATAAGCTCTCTCAGTTTTGGGTGATTCAAATTCATTTGCATTTGGCAAGGCGATCTCAGTCAATGCCAAAACTAGAGTGAGGGCTAGTTGAAAGTAGCTTAGTAGTGTATCTTTGAAACCGTATGTCTTGGCATTGAACCATCTACTCCATTAGCTCTATTTGGCTAGGTAAACACCAGTGACAACCTCGTTCTACCCATGGAGTCACTAGAATGCTCACCACCACGCTTGACCCAAGTGACCCCAAGGTGCACTAATCACGATTAGGCATCAATCTTCTGAGGCTCGTATCTTAGACCTCATGAGAGGTATTGATAAACCATTAGTGGCTAGGGGATCATGTTTCTAAGGTCTACAATAACCTCTCTCATTTTTGGGTGATTTGACTTCATTTTCATTGGGCAAGGTGATCTTATTCGATGCCAAAACTTGCAGTGAGGGTCAGTTGAAAGTATCTCTGAAGTGTATCTTTCAAATCATCCATCCTGGCATTGAACCATCTACTTCATTGGCTCTAGTTGGTTGGTTTAACACCAGTGACAACCCCATTCCACCCATGGAGTCATTGGAATTCTCGCGACTACACTCAACCCAAGTGAGCCCAAGGTGCACTAAGCACGATTGGGAAATGATCTTCCAAGGCTCATATCTCAAACCTCATGAGAGGTGTTGACAAACCATTAGGGGCTACATGATTATGTTTCTAAGGTCTATAATAACCTCTCTCATTTTTGGGTGATTTGACTTCATTTTAAATTGGTAAGGTGATCTCAATTGATCCCAAAAATTGTAGTGAGGGTCAGTTAAAAGTAGCTCAGTAGTGTATCTCTCAAACCATCTATCCTAGCATTGAACCATCTATTCCATCAGCTCTAGTTGTCCAAGTTAATGCTAGTGACAACCCTGTTCCACCCACGGAGTCACTGGAATGCTTGTGACCACACTTGACCCAAGTGACCCTAAGGTGCACTAAGCACGTTTGGGCAGTGATCTTCCAAGGCTCATATCTCAAACCTCATGAGAGGTATTGACAAATCATTAGGGGCTATGTGATCATTTTTCTAAGGTCTACAATAACCTCTCTCAGTTTTGGGTGATTCAACTTTGTTTGCATTTGGCAAGGCGATCTCAGTTGATGCCAAAACTTGTAGTGAGGGTCAGTTGAAAGTAGCTCAGCAATGTATCTTTCAAACCGTATGTCCTGGCATCAAACCGTCTACTCCATCAGCTCTGGTTGGCCAGGTAAACACCAGTGACAACCCCATTCTGCCCATGGAGTCACTAGAATACTCACAACCATGCTCAACCCAAGTGACCTAACAACACAAGTGCTACATTTCTCTGTGGATTTAGTAAACCCCAATATGATGAGTTATATACATAGTGAGTATATACATAGTATTGAAACAATGTAGTACTAAGTGGCTCAAGTGGGATTACAAGTTGGGTTAAGGGCCGTCGGATCTGTGACGTAGTAGAGTGGGTATATAGAGTATAATATCAGCACTTGTCTTTGTAATGTAGTAGATGGAGATATAAAATGTTATGTTAGGTGAAGTTTAATGGTAATAAAGAAATATGGTTCATGGTTTTGCATGTTGGAGTTAGGATGTATATGGAAAAGATATATAGCTAGTCGACAAGTTTGGGATGATATAAGATGTGCATGCATGGCTTTGAGGATGCAAAACATGTGCTATGTATGGTAATGGAGTTGGGTTGTCCAAAGAATTAAAAAGATTGATTTTTTGAGTAGTTGGCAGATGTGAGCTATCACTGGAGCATGCCTTAAATGAAAAATTATGGTTTTTATAAGCGAGTCTAGTTGTGTTCTAATTAAGGAAGTTAACATTTACAGAGGTGGTTTGTAAATCTGAAGAGACTGACTATCCCTTTGGGTGGGAGGTATAATGGTATGAAACATAAGAACATAGGAAATCTATAGAAGTTAGACCTCAAACATAATAAGCTCCATGAACATGGTATTCCAGAGTAAAGAAAAACAAATGTAACTTCAACCACTAATTTAATTAAAATTATAACTGAATACAAATATTTGTACCTAGCCTCTTGGTCGCCTACCATGATCAGGTGTCCTAGCATAAGTCTTTGGTAGCGAAGGGACCATGCCAAAAATACCAACTCCGACCTATAAATATATATTTGCAATAATGAGATTAGTAGAGTGGTGCAACATAGAGTAATAAATCTACAAAATAGGATGATAGCATAATAAAATTACAAATTGATTGAACTAAAATTAAAAATTAAATTTGTTGATCCCTCCTCTGGAATAGTGGTTTGGGTCAACAAAGATATGAAAGATTCTCGTGGTCCCTCCCTTACACTGGGAGTAACCTATGAGAATAAAAAGATTGTCAATTATATATAAATGTACTTCATCATAACAACCCTGGTTACAAAATACAAATAACATTATGTAAAATTCTATGTACAATCAGGCTATCACTCCGAATCAAGATGCCTGTCAGCCTAGGCTCATGAACCCGTGTCGGGACATCATCAAGAGCCACACCCTATACAATAAAGTGCAAGTAAAATATTTATTACTACACACAAGTGGCATACATATGCATGCATAATTAATCTTAAACAATTAATTACCTTTCCTTTGTTGACACATGAAGAAGGAACCCCCTCGTGCCCCCCACTGACATTAGTTGTAGCCTACAAAAGTACAATAAGATGATAATATATTAGTAAATGTATGAATTTTATTGCTCTAATTGATAGGGATTCAAGCATATACACCAAATGATATAAAAAAACTAATGGGTACATAATTTATAATATACCATATAGGTGTCAAGGCCAAATGAAATGGCCAAAAGTGTGGACTCATCCACCTTT
Source organism: Chamaecyparis obtusa (assembly GCA_027943335.1). Lineage (NCBI taxonomy): Eukaryota > Viridiplantae > Streptophyta > Pinopsida > Cupressales > Cupressaceae > Chamaecyparis > Chamaecyparis obtusa. The sequence continues at coordinate 777,332 of BSBK01007589.1, read as the reverse complement.
CTCAACTCCTCCTCTATCATCAACTGAACATAAATGGAAAAAATATATATACATAAGTGCATGAAATCATTAAAACTAATCTAAATAAATAAATTATTTTTAAATTAAATAAGTCATGTGACAAATTTATTTATAATGTTTACTCTTACCGTATCAACAGGAGTCCATGGCTCTGCGTACCCCTCCTGAGCACTCTCATGAGATGTAGATGCTCCATGAGGTGTTGCAGCCTCTGCAGCCGCATCTCCTATATCCTCCTCATCAATAACATACTGATATGTATTAGCATCAGTAAGTGGTCTGAGGCACATATTCTTGCATATAATGCAAATATGGGGCTCGTATACATGTGAACTTCAGCTAGATTTCGATGCGCTAGCATCATCCACATGAGGAGGCAAAAATGACATGGTCTTCGTGATCAACTGATCACTCAGCAAATGAATGACTCTAATACTCTGTGAGGTAGCCTCTACAATGATATCGGGATGCTGCAACAGAGGAGGGGGTGCGACATCAGTGGAGGTGACAAATGTAGTGGCCTTTTTGCGTTGGGCAAATGGCCTAGTCTGAGGAGCTCCTCTGCCTATGCCCATGTTGGGCCTCATACTCCAATAATTAACATTGTGACCAAGCACAAACTCAACATACAATTTTTTTATAAAATAGAAAGGGAGATCCAAATTGCTATGGGGTGGTTTATAAAAACCATCCACCAACGATCCCAAAAGTGTGTCCGCATTGCTTCATTTGTGCACCATTTTATTGATAATTTGGGCTTTTTGGGGTCAACTTTTAATCTAGTTTTAGGGTTAAAAAAAAGGGAGGCTATATCTTCCTTAGTTATATTAAGGGCTGCAACCCCATCATGGTCAAGCTCGTCATCAAATTGGGCATGCATATCATCACGCCAATGAAGAGCAACATTATGTTGCTGCATAAGGGTGTCAATATTTTCAACAATGGTATTTAGGGTGGCAAGCATAGGAGCTAATGTAGGTATATTTTGATATGTATTTTTGAAGCCCCGCATAGTGTTCAAGTTCTCCTATATCAAATCCTCTAAAGATTGAGGGTTTTGAAGTGGTTCTAGATTATTTTAGGGATCATTATTTGGTGGGGGAGGGTTATTATCTTCATTATTGCCATCTATGCCTGATTAAATAATAAACAAATATAAATTTCAAATTGATTTCATATATTACTAAAAAAATCAATACAAAACCCTATTTTAACCAAAAAATTACATTTAACATGAAAACAAAAGAAATTAATCACGATATAGAAAGAATTTACTTATAGGATCAACTATGGAGTTGAATTTGTTGTTGGCACAATCAGGTACTTGAAAATATCATGTATATGTTATTTGGAGCCATTTTCCAAACCCAAAACATGAGGAGAAATGAGGAAAATGGCTCACGGGTTTTTATTTATGTCATAGGTTTCGGGTACCTGATAAGGCTTGTGCTTTGGTGTCAGGTTTGCCCATGTGTACTGACACCCAGGCCTACTAAAAATTTGACATACATTTTCATGCGTTTTTGGATGACTAAAAAGTGGGATTTTTTACATCGCCACTTTTTGGCCCCTCGTGATCTTGCACATACCCACCTTCTTGTTGAGACTTAGACTTCCAATTCTTCTGATTCTTTTGACTTTTATTGCCTTGACTCTCTTGATTAGCCACCAATGCCTTGGAAGTTGAAGACTTGAGAATCCCTATACTCATCAATTTTTCTTGTTCTAAGACCAACATTTCTCAAAATGACTCAAATGAAGGCTTAGTGAAGGCACTACCCATGGTCAACTTGTGAGTATTGTAACTTGAAACAAAAGCTGCATATTCAGGAGGAAGATGTTTCAACAAGCAACTAACCAACTTTGCATCCTTCATGGGATTACCACAATCATCAAGTTGTGCTCTATAATCATTGACTTTGTTGAGATAATCTTGGATTGTGTCAAATTTTTTGGGCTCTAATTTGAGGAGATCAAACTCAATTGTGAATCACATTTCTTTATCCACTTTACCAAACAAATCTACAAGTTAATCCCAAGCATCTCTAGCATCATTTATGATTTTGATGTGATACATGACAGCTTCAAAAAAATTCTCTCTCAAGACTCGTAAAGCTTTCAAATTTTTGCATGACCAATTACCTACTGCAACAACATCATCATCCATAGGTTTTTTAATTGTACCATCCACATAAGGATTTAAACCTTTAACCATTAACTTGCTCCATACATTATCATTCCATGTAGCATAGTTATGTGGAGTTAATTTTCCAATAGAATGCATGATGAAAAATGAAAAAGAGAATAAGAAATAGAGAGACACCAACACACAAGAAACCCCCCCAATTCACTCAATCAAAGAACCCGCCCCCCCAAAAAAAATAAAAATGATGATTTTGGCACTTTATAGCTAGTGCATGTACAATTGCCACTTGTCAAAATGGATCAAAGTGGACTTTTTATTTTGATGATTACAATAGAAAATATGAAGCTATAGTAGACTCAAGAAGATAAGAAACAAGATCCCTCAAAGATCTAATCAATTACAAGTGCCAAAAGTGGCCAAAATAGACCATATTCTGAAAGTACTATGTATACTCAAAATTTCTCCAAACTGATACTAGATCTAGAAAGTAGACAAAAAATCATGCACTTTAAAAAAATTACACATGAAAATGTGTCTGTATGAGCCCAAATGAAGCATCTGAAGTTGCAAAAATAGGGATCAGATAGGGAAAGTCACTTAAAGCTACAATTTCTGCAAAATCCATGTACCAAAACCAGAAAATAACACCACCACTAAAAAGTTCAGGAAATTCTAGCCAAAATAAAAAAAGATTACACTCAATTTGGAGTCTGGATGACCATGTTATGGCCTCCCAAAGTCGGACTGTCAAATCAAAATTGCATATGGTGAGGGCTATTTTTTTCTTAAACCTGCTGACATCATCAACTTACTATCTTAAATTTGATGGTCAAATGATCATCATGATAGTGCAAATACACCCAGAATTGATAGTCAAATGGTCATCAATCTTAACCTTGAGAAAAGCTAATGAAATCACTATCCTAAATTTGATGTCTTGGAGATTGTCACAGCAGAAGAAAAATGCCCTGGCTGACACCTAGACAGGCATCAAATTTAATACAGTAAAAGTTTATAGAAAATGCAATTTTTTTTTAAAATACCAGTTTTAACTCTGCATGCCACATGTCTTATGGTGACTGAGCATAGAGGTCACTGAGGTGGCCACATGGTAGCCCGTGTGTTTGCCTGCATGCTGGTGTCTGTGGAGGATTGAGTAGCTGACGGGTGACATGGTGGTGCTTGGCGGTGGAGTGGAGTGGAGCCGGGAGGATGGTGGCACCGCTGAGGGGTGGATGTGGGACTTTTGTCCCACATGCACCAGGGTAGTGTACACTATGTGGTTTATATACCCTTATGCCCAATAAGAAATAAATGAGTGCGGTTTCTTTGTAGAGTTAGTCACCTACGCACGAGCTTTAACTCATCTCGTCACCTGAGCTTGACTCAGAAACTTGAGCTGGGCTCAGCTCAGATGTGCTTTGATAGCTCGGATTGGATGGTGGCTTGAGTTGGTCTTTCCTCAGCTCATTTGGCCAACTCGGGTCAGGTTCCTATTTTGTCTAACACATAAGCTTGAAAGGCCAGACTTTTGCTACAAAATATATATCTGAAAATAGAAAATACCCAGATCTGAAAAATGATTACAATAAATAAAGATACAAAAAATGATTACAATAAATGCAGAATATCTCAAATCTAAAAATGGAAATAAGTTACCAAATTTGGAGATTAGGCTGTCTAAGTCTGATTTGCAAAAAAAATTTGCGTTAGATTTGACTTTTGCCAAAGGTAGGAAAATTTATAGTCCAAAATTATGGAAATAGCCAGTCGAATGCAATGGTGAGGTCCAATCTTGCTCAAAATGCTCCCAAAAAATGCTAATCCTAGATTTGGTTCATGGCCCTCCAAAAGTTGAAGCAATCAATAGCTCTCCAATGACTATGCAATGAAATCTTCTACGACTCTAATGCCATGTAAGAATTTTCCTAAGGCATAGATTAAATGCAAAAATCTAGAAGGTCAAGAGATAGCACAAGAGACGCAAATATGATATGATCAAATAATCAAATAATAATGAATAATAGATAGATAGATAGATTGATTATATACAATGTAGGAATGCTTTAATATATAGGCAATGCGACAAGACTACATGATAAGGAGATGATAAGCTATCAACCACACTAGGTGGAATCACATGTCCACCAAAGGTGGATCATCCTCCATTGTACATCAAAGTATGTGAAACATGTGCAACAATGAGAGGATGATAATGTGATAAGAGCACTAAAGGTGGATCTCACACACAAAGAGGTATGTGATTAAAACTATCCCACCTTTAATCTTTGTATTCCAACACCCAATGATGTCCTATCTTGTATATTTGAAGTGCATAATCCATTGAATCTTTTCTCATCAAATTGACTCTTCACCTTAACCATAGAATAATCTTCTGAAGAGTTAAAGTGAGTAATTACTGCATTAATCAAGCCCTCAAGTTGACTAGATATAGGATTAGTTGGATCTTTCCAATAAGATGGCACAATATTGCACAACACGTCTAATGAAAGAGCTAACAGTTCACTATCCTTTACATGTGTTTTCAATATCTACTTCCTTTCCTTTTCTTTCACAATAGATGCAAGTGTCATCATCTGCACTACACTAAGAACATCCAATTGCATTAGACCTTGAATCAACTCCATGTCATCCATCTCTTTGTTATCATCTTCAAGTAATTCTTTTATTGCCTCTGTAGTATCTCTTACCTCTAACTTCATCTCAATTTGCTTCTCCTCCATTTTCTTTGTCTCGACATCCATAAGGATTGTCTTATCCACAACATCATCTATTTGACCTTCATTCTCATTTTCTTCACCTCTCTTCTCTTCAACTTCATTTTCTTCATCAACCTTATAAACTTCAACATATATCTCAATATCTACCTTCTCAATTTGATCATCAATATTTTCAATATTATTCTTCTCCTCACCAAAGAAATAGTCATCACTCGATAATTTGATAGGAATGCTAGAGATCTATCACCAAAAATAAAATCTAACACAAAATGTAAGATCTAACACAAAATGAAAATCTAACACCAAAAAGAAAGAGTTGTCATAAACAGGTTCACCAAAATGTGATGTGGAAAATATGGATGGGGTTTAGAGAAATGTACAGAAAAGATGCCCTAAACAATTATTAACCACATACATGAAATGACTTAATGATAAGTAATATAGATCTGTAAATGCTTGCAAATAATAGTGAAATAAAGTACATACCTCATAACATAACTGATCTAAAAATACCTTTTTTCTAGTGTCTGTACTGAGTTTCTAGAAATTCTGCAATCGGATCTAGAACAGAAACACAGAGACAAAGAAAACCCAAAATTATTTTCTTTTTCTGAGTCAGGTTGACCTTGAGCCAAATAAAGGTCAACCTTGACCCCAAAATTTCAACCTTGACCTGCACTATTCTGACGGAAATTCTGTTCACAGATCTTGCAAGTTTGTCGAAAAGGGTATCCAAATCTGCTTTGCAACTCCTGAAACAATGACTGTAGATATCTGAAAATAGTGTTTTGGGTGGCTATATATGGTTTTTCCTTAGTTAAACCCCCATTTTGGTGATCTCCACCTCCACGAATAGCCAAGTGTAATTGAATATGTGTGTGTTGCTCATAGGAAGAGCTTTGAATGTGCAATGGCAAGATCTAATCCTCTAGATTGAAACCCTAGCATGAATTAAAATGAGAGAGCAATTCATAGATTTGAATATGATAAAGAAATCATACCAAGTACCCAAGGCTAAAGTACTACTACCAAACTCACAATCCATAATTGCTACCCCATGATTGTATCTTTGAATGCTTGAATATTAAAAATGGTAGATCAAGGAAGAAGGAATCTTTCTTACTCCAAATGAATGTCCACAAAAATGCTTGTTATCAATAATATCTTGATCTTCTATATCATCCTTTTGCAATCTTTCATCATCATCTCCTCATCATCACTTGCTTCATTCAAAGTCACTTGATGGATTGATTGATACTTGATGAAAATAAAGGCAAAAGAGAGTGTTTATATAAAGATTTCAAGAGATTTCAAGACACAGCTCCTTGGGCAATGTAAGGTCCCCTGATTTTAATTTCACCTTGAATTATGGTCCAATCACAATATCGAACTAAGGAGGGAAAAGAATTAAATGAATTTCAAATTAAAACCCTTTCACATTCAGATTCGAAGGCCCTTTTTTTTAATTTCGAGACCCATTATGATCAAAATTTGAAAAGGGGGACCAAAACCCGATAAGGGTCAAGGTCGACCTCAACCCTTATCAGGTCAAGGTCAACCTCGACCCTCGACCTCGACCCTTATCCAAAGTGTCAGGCCCAATCAACATTGAAAATAGGGAAGTTTCTAGGTCGGCCAGAGACTTGGAATGATGAGAAAATAAGATAGAGTTCCAGAAAAGGGCATAAAGGCCTAGGAGAGATGTGATGAAGACTAGGAGGGCCAATACATAGATCCTACCTAGAAAATAGAGCCAAAAAGAAGGAAATCAAGGAGAATGCTCAGGATCCTAACCCTAATTTCACCTATAAATGAAGAATCAAGTGCCCGTCTCCTCCAACCCACCCGCATGTAGGGCCCTCAAATTCTATGACTCCCTACTCTTTTAAAGGAATCAGCTTGCTACAATATGCATGCAGGGTACCTCCAACTAATCTACCTCCCCTTTAGAATAGTAGGGGAATCTCCCTCCAACTAATCTACCCTGATAGACTCGGTCAGGCCCATACCTTTCCAATTGGTTATAGAATTCTTCCCTTCTTTGATTCATTCATCTTGGACAAATTTCCACCAAGTGAGGGTTGTCCCTCTCAACCTTGTTTTGGCTACCCTTACCTTTTGAGCTTTTGTTACACTATCACACTCAAAGTGATTTTCAAGTACTTCTATCCATTCCATGACCACTTCTGGTTCCATTTTTCCACTAAATAAAGTCACACCTTCCAATTTCTTACCACTCATAGCTTTTAAAGCCTTGAGAAATGGTTCTTCTTGGAGTACAAGGTTAGGTTCTGGCACTACATCTTCTTTGCCACTGACTTTCCTTTCTCTTCATTCTCCTTACAAACTCACTTATTGCAGCTATTCAGAGTTTCACTACCTCTAACTTAGTTTCTATCTCTTCCAACTATTCCTTTAGGATTTTATTCTCTTCTCCCTATTCTTCCACATCTTTTTCCAACTCAACATTAGTCACCATCTTGCTTGATTCCACTGATTCTGGTGAATACAACATCCAAACTTCATTAGCCCAATCTTTAGGCTCTGATACGAATCTGATAGGAGTGGTGGTTCTCACTTGGAGTCATCTTGACTCTCACTTAAGGCCTCCTTAATGGACCTATTTAGGGATTCCTCCAACCCTTATCCTAAGGGCAAGTCACTAAGATATTTAACCCTCTAACCACTTGATCTACCCTATCAATAAGACTCTCCAATGCTCACTGAATTCCACAAGGTGTTCTCTACCAACCGAAGACAACATACTCACAAATAGTTGTAGGGTTGAATTTCAACCATTTTAGGTCATTTGTCAACTCTTAGTACCCCTATGGACCCCATTTTAAAACTTTCAAAATGTGATTTTCCTCATATCAATCTTTGTTTGAACTTTTTATCTCAGTTATGTTTGGATTTTGAACTGAGTTCAAACTGGTTCAAGAAGGTTCAAATTTTTCAATGCAAGTTCTCTAGTCCAAAGTTGAATGATTCAAATTTTAGAAGACTCGATGGATCAGGTTCAGTGAAGAGGTTCAGAGATTCAAAGGTCAAGTTTGAAGCTCAAGTTTCATTATCTCAAGGTTCAAAATGCAGATTGGCCCATCCAGATTCAGAATTCAAAGTTAAAGTGTTCCAAAAATAGAATCAATATTTCACTTCAAAGAAATGTAGAATGATTCAAAATTCTGAGTTGATAGTTTAAATTTGATAGATAAGGAGCAGACAATGTATGGTGTAGCTATTTTCCTACATGTTGTAATGGATATTGAGGATGAACTCGGTCTTGTCTTCAAGGGGCCCGATAAGAGAAATCAAGAATGACAAAAATGACCTCCATTTCATCAATTTGAAATGCTTGACAGAATGCCAGTGTGGTCAAACCCAACAAAGAAACAGAGTTGCTGAAGTTGTTTGATTGTTTGCAATTGAAAATCAAATAGACTAAGTTATAGAATCAGGAATTCACATTTTCTATAAAATGAAGTAAAAGGTGGTAAAAATTTGTTACAAAAGACAAAACTACTCATAATAATCCCATAAATCATGAAATGATTATGCAAAAGAAAGATTAAATAAAGATTTTGCAAACACAAATTTGTAGGAGACAAAATAATAGTCATATTTTAGGGGGTGTAACTCCCACTTAAACTATTGGATCTGGCTAAATTTTGGATATGTTATGGAAAATCTAATTCTCTAGAGTCTCACCAGAGCTATCTCCAAAATTATTTTGGGTTCACGAGATATTGATGACTATGTGGAGTACTATCTAAACTACTCATAATAGTCACAAAAGAATGACATCATTACATCTCCAATATATGCCACGTGTCCAAAGTACACATGTCCTTAATATAGGTTTATTAATTCCTATCTTTATAAACAAAATGTTTATAAAACATTAAACATCAATGAAAGGAAGGGATACAAATAAATATAAAAGGAGAATAAATAGGAATCAATTTTATAACTGAAAAAAGAACTTATCGGAGCTAGAAAATAAATATGCAAAGAAAGATAAAAGAGGGGGGATTATTATTTTGGGGAGGGGTTTTTTTCTTTCCAAGGATTCTTTGTGCTATGGGAATGGAGGATTCTTGATTTTCTGATTGCAGAGAGGGAAAGGACAACATATTTTGTTTTCAGATTTAGTTTTCTATGTAGTTGGAAATGATTGCCTTTGGACTACCATCTTGTATCAAAGGGTAGATGTAATACATTTTGAATCTTTGAGTTCGGAAGTATTCATTTAGACTATTATTGAACTTTGTGTTAATGCAGTTACTTTTGATAAACTCCATCTACTAATGTCTTTTTGTGTGTACAAAGAAATCTTTGAATTTCATGTATCAAATAATCTAAAATAAATTTTGATCTTTCCTTCAGTCTCTTGATTGTAAGTTTTGGGTTGGGAATATTTGAGTTCTCAGTTTGTGTTTTCCAATTTGTAAATTGTCACATCTATCCCATGTTTATGGATATATGGTTTCTCACCTTTTGTGCCTTCTATTTAAAGGCATACCAATAATTTGATTCCTTGAAAATATTTTGAGGGAGCTACACCTCTTAAAAATTTAGAGGGAAGTGATTACCATACACTTACCCAACCGTTGTGGATTGTTTGTCTCCAAGAAAGGATGATAGAGTTAAGCTTGTGAGAATTTGTGAAGGAGACAAATATTTTAACCAACACCAACTAACTTGAAGTTTTGGAACTATTCTTCAATCATCTTTTCATCGAGTTCCTAATTTAGGAATCAGGCCTAGTTGCCCCTTGTAGCCCTACCCAGACACAAATATTGGATTATCTCACAAATTTGGTTAAGGACCTCCAAAATCTAATCTAGGATCTAGATACCCTTTTTTAAAAAATTAAATATTTTCAAGGTGAGGAGAATACAAGTCACTCGTACAACACCTTTTCACTATTAGGGATTCACTCATTAAAAATAGCACTAATTGCTATTTTCTCTAATTTTGTCTTCAGTAGTTGATGAAAAGAAGTCACCAATTACCACCATTTCATGGAGGGTCATGTCACCTCTTGTTTAAAACTCTCCAACCTTTGGATTTCTCCTACCAATCCAACCCTACATTATTTTTCTCTTTGTTACTATATTTCCCTAGTCGGGCTATGGCCAAACTCGCCTAGGGCAAGTGCTCAAAATTCAATCCTAACACTTCTACTCCTAAAACAAAAAGGAAACATATTTACAATGTCTCTTCTATCATTCCATCTAGGCCCATTTTATTTTCCATGGATTTAAGAATCTCGAGGAGCCAGTTTCTATGTACAATCCATAACTAGACTAGTGAACCCTAACTTGAAAGAAAATTAAATTTACAATGAAGAATGAAGTTTATCTCTTAAAATTGCACCATATAGAATTGACAAACACTAACTAATTATCAAGGAAAGAAATATTGTGAATTCATCTATTTGTCTAAGCAATCCAAAATGCTCATTATACAATCACAGTTTATCTCTGCAACCTTACAATGAGTGAACTTTTCAAAAAAATGGCATCTACCCTTGAAATGTCACCATCGGAGTCCTTAAATAGTCTTCCCCTCTTCAAATCAACTGCTCCAACTGACCTATTTCATCCTCTTGGATGAAACCCAACTTTTGGACAAAGTTGGTGAGCAACTTTTCAAAAGTTCCATTTGTTGCTTTGAGAAACTTTTTACATCTCTTGGAAAATTTGACTTTTCTTGTTTTGGCCACCAGGTCTATATCACCTAAACCCTAATGTCATTTCCTAGGACTTAAAACACTTCCAAAATGACCTCATAAACATCTAGAGGGTTCATTCCACATTTTGACTTGTATTGTCCTCTAGGACATTACAAAGAAGTGGATGAATAAAAGCTTCCAAATCCTAACTTCAAAAACCCCAACCACTTCAAAATATTCCTAATCCTTCCTAATCTACCTAAGCAACTAAGAGAGAACACAACAAATCAAAATAAGGGCTTTTTCACCCTAGCTGCTCCTACACCAGAGAGGCAAATGCAGAAAACTATGGAGGGGACTTCGGCTACATACTATGGGAGTGTCATCACATGGTCATCTACTTGAGTTACCCTTGACTGTTCAAACTGGACCTCGTAACCTCAAGCATTGAGTTACCCTAGATTGGCCACTTTGGTCCCCGAACCCTCAATACGAACCATGTGGAACTATAATACCCTCCCATGAAAATGAGGAATTTTAGTCATACCTACTCTATAGGTATCATCTCATTCCCATTCTTAGCCTATACAAGCGCTCGAGGCAAGGGTGATGCATCTATAATTAATCTTGTATTTAATGTTATTCCTAAATTTTATTATTATCACTTATTAACAAACTTACAATAGGTTACCCTTGTACTGGCCTCTTTGGGCCCTAGATGCCTATTGTAAGCCACTCCCCTAAGATGCACCTATTTAACCTCCCCTAGGCTCATAGATCACAAATAAATCTCATAAGTCATATAAAACATGAAAATCAATTTTTCAGTCCATAAAAGATAACTAGAACTCACAGTGGTCATCAAACCAAAATCCCACAATTACAAGTTGGTTCTCAAACCATAATATGGTATAACACACCCTCTCAAAGAGTTCACAAAATAATAAGTTTAAGAAATCGGGCTAGGTAAAACATAATCGTGACGAAGCCAACATTACAAACATACTAAAACTGCACATGTCACATATAAGACAAACCCCAAAACCTCTGGTGTACCACTCCTAAACCCAACGTAATTTCTCCAAATAAACACTATCAAATAAGGCAATAGAATATACCAAGTATTCAAACCATAACACAAGTCTCAATTGTTGAAGAATAGTCAATTTTGTTTATTAAAGTCTAGTTTGACTTATTAAGAAAACATTCATATAAAATCTCATGCATATATACTTTTTAAATAAGTATTTAAATAAAATCTCCATGCATATCAAGACACCATGTATTTAATAATAAAATAATGTTATTATTTTTTTAAATATAAATATAAATGAAAATATTAATATTAAAACCCACATGAAATAAAAATCAATTAATATTTATTTTTTATTTTTTTAAAATAAATTAATAATAATAGTTTTTAATTTTAAATCTAAAAATTAATAAATAATAATTTTCATTTTTTTATTTTTTAAATCTAGAAAACAATAAATAAATAAATATTTTTCTAATATGTATAAATCTATATATATATATTTCAAATACATATACATTTATTTTTCCATTGGTTTTCTAATTCATGATTTAATATCTTTTCCTCCGTTTAGATATTCTTAACTACTTTCTTTTAATTTTATAAAAATACTATGCTCATATACAAATATTATATATCTATTTTTATTTGATTTAATACCTAGGGTTTCAACAACAAATGCCAACAAATCCTAACTAGATTAATTTCAAGTTGTTCCTTTTATTTTTCAAATAAATTATGAGTTTTTTGCACAAGATATTTAATAACTAATTCAAACTGAAAACAATGAAAAAGAAAACTGTAATTCTCCATCAAAATAAAACAATAATTTTCAACAATCAATTCCCATCACAAAATATATAATTGTTTCAAAAGAATGATAAACATAGGTTTGCAAACCCTACCTAAAATCCCCCAACTGGATGCAACAAATAAGGCCAAATCAAAGACTCCCCAAAATCCAAGCTTTAAAATAATTCTTTAACTTCCAAACACCACGATTCTCCAAAATCTAATAGACAATATGAATTAATAACCCAAAAACTCCCTAATATAGAAAGCCTAACAAGCTAGGTTTTCAAAACATGCAACCCTAAAAACAAGACGAACCCCACTAAAAAATAATAAAAGAATTACTTAACTCAAAATCGCCGAAATATGAAATTAACTACAACCTCATTTTTTATCAAACCCTTTTTGCATGATTAATTCTAATTTTAATAATAAAATCTACACTTTTCCAATTATCAACTTCTAACTCAACTTCCTAACCTTGTTTTTATTAACTTCCTTTTTGCATATTTAATTAATTATAATAAGTATTATATGCACTTTTCACTTAATAAGCCTTAACTCAACCTTCAACTTAAATTTCTAATTCAATTTTATCAAATCAAAATTATGCTTTAATTTTGTTGGAGAAATTTTTTTTTAAACATTTTTTTAACATAAAGTTATTAGCTTTAGGCAGAGGCTAAGCTCTCTACAAAATACCTTAAAGACAAAAAAATGTCAAATATTTTCTTCTAGATTGCAAAAACACAGATTTTTTTGTAAATTTAAAATTTCATGAAAATCTATTGTATTTTGCATTTTTTAGAATTTGGTCTACGGCTTAGCCTCATCCTTAATTTTATAGAGATAATCTTCTATTGTGATGGTTAAATTGTAGCATTGTTGATGTTGTACCAAGATTTAAATTTCTATTGTGCTAGTGTGATTGTAAGTTTGTGCCTTCGTCAATCCAGTGTGTTTTGTGGTGTTCATACGGGTGAGGAAAAAAATAGTTATTATTTTATAAAGTTTTACCCAAATACATGGAAAAAAGTTTATTAGTTTTATGAAGTTTTACCCAAATACATGTAATTTATGATTTCAATTTTTCAAATTTTAGATAAAAGACAATTTGATATAAAAGAAAATAATTAATTAGAAATTATATAAATAAATTTTAGTAAATCAATCTATTAAATTAAAATATTAATTATTTTAAATGTGTAAAATAATCTATATATTATTTATAGTTTTAAAATAAAAATGAAGCTTTTTATTAATAACTAAATATAAATTAGTCTAAGAATTTTAACAATAAAAATGAATCTTTTCATTAATAATTACATATAAATTAGTCTAAGAATTAAATGCGAGGTGTTGGTTATAGAAAGTGGGATAAATTAGATGAGAAAATATAAAATAAGAATAAAAGTTATCTTCTAAAAGTAACAAATGAAGGGTAAGATTTTTTGGTTGGGTAATCAAAGAACAATAATGTGAAGAATTGCCACAAAGCAAAAGATTGCAATCATATTAAGTGAAGAACTCCCATGAACCAAAGATTGAAATTAAATACCAAAGCCAAAGAAAATACATACTTTATATCAAAATAAAAATGAATCTCAAAAGCCATATACACCAAGAAATCAAGAAGAAATAAAAAAATGCATATAAATCCAAAGGAAAAGTAGATTAATTAATCCAATCAAAGTGAGTCATCAAAATCAATCCATTAGTAAAAAGTCACATATTAAATACAATAGATGTGCAACACCTTTAAAGTTATCATGCAAAACTTTACTATCCAAAAATTATATTGGCCTTATAAATAAAAAAATCTCTACATTTAATATCCATCAATCCACACATTCACGTACAAAGTCCCAGTTACTAAATCATAAATCACAATCTCAATCCTCAAGTCTACTATCTAAATCCAAACACAAGTTCATCCTAAATCCAACCCCATGCCTAGAATTTGTCATATCCTTGCAACCATACTTTACCATAAGAGTTATGATAGTCGTCTATCGAGATGTTTATGTTTGGATGAGGCCAACCCAAAGTGCATTATCATAATTTTGATTTACATGCGAGTGCAAAGATTCTTGTAAAGAAAATCCATAAGGCAAGATATTACTGGCATGTCATGAGTGAAGCATCTAAATCAGCTACATCAAATGTCCATGAATGTGATGCCTAAAATAAGAATACCAAACAAAGAAACAAAAAAATCAGAAAATTTTCAAAAAAATTAAAAAAGGAAAAGGTGAAATATACAAAATATTAAAGAGAAATAAATTTCTCTAATGGTGAAAATTGCTTCTTGTGGCACCTTGGTGAAGTACCATGATGAATACTATTTCATGGACATCATGTGTAAATTAAATAGCTTTGTGAACATTGAAATTTTGGGTAAGTTGTCTCATCCATTCCACCATACTTCTACTCCTATCATGTTATTACATAATACCCATCCACCATATCCATTTAGTCATGCCTCATCCATATTGCCTACCTTGATCTTAATAATGATTGGAAGTGCACATGATGCATACTTTGTCAAACTCTTGGCATAGCCATCCTTTGGCCACACACCAACTACCATTGATTGATTTCCTAGATAACATTGCCCAACATTGATTCTTAGATTAAAATATATTAATCCTATTTGACACAGTCATTGAAGATCTCCCCTTTCACCCCTCCCTCAATATATATCCTCTCCATCCTATCCAATCCATAAACCATTCCATTCAAACCACTATTATTTCTTTTCTCTAGGATTGGGTTCTCTTTTTATTGGTTCCATTGTTAAAATGACAACCAAAAGAGAACTTATCCAACACATCTTTAATCTATAGCACGATCCTCAAAACATTCCATCCATGGTGAAGCCTGTCCATCCAAAATCATCCATAATTTTATTGATTATCTTTCTATAAGTTGTGTTTAATCTAAAATCAATCCAATCAATCATCATCAAGGTATGTCTTTCTCAATCCTTTTATTATTTTCATGATGCATCCTTCCAATGTCAACAATTCTTTTATGTCATCAATCAATCATACTTTAGCTTCATTAGGGTAAAATATATATGAATCCTCATCATTAATCTTTTGATCCTCACCCAATTAATTCATCCATCTAATCACATCTTTCTATATACCATTAGCTTCAACGTGTCACAAGCTACCAACTTTTGTTTTATGAATATTTTTATTAATTATTTCTATGGGGTTTTGTTTTGTTTTTCTTAGCATTTTATGTGTTCCATCAATCATAATGTCATAGTAATCCTAAGCATCATTTATATGATGATGTGCTAATAACATTGAATCTTTAACATCATTATACTATTTCAAACTTCTTTGTTCATGTGCCAGTACATATGCACGTCATGCATTGTCATCATGATCTCTTATACTATGGTGCATATTGCTAAGTGCTACATCAAAATAAATGGCATTCCTTTCCAATGAATTTTCTATGAAAACCTGTATCCACCATCCATTTTCTTCATTCATCTACCCTATCTCATCTTGTTGTATTATATCCTTTTAAGATTTCATTCTCACACATGTACATTCATGTCATCTAGTTATCCTAGTACCATCAATCAATATGCCCAATCTTAGTCCATCACCTAGCATAAACAAAATGCAATTAATAACAATAAAATAAAATATAAAGCATACATCAACAACATCATAACACCATGATTTTTTGTGTGGAAACCCGGCTAAGTGAAAAACCATAGTGGGGATGGAACCCACAAGATTTACTCTACAGAATAAATAACCCTATTAGAGATTTAGTATAAAAAGTGAATTCACATGCATTCAAGAACACTATCTAGAGCACACTGCTTAAATAAAGAAGATGGCTACAACCCCAAAGAAATCTCAGTTCTTTACAAAAAATATTGAACTACAATCCAAAATGATGATCTGAAATATAACATCTATATATGCCAAAATAGGTCCATGAAAGTACATACAAAATCTCTACTCAATTTTGATTTGAACCTCTAATTATATCCTCTTTGCACATACAAAAATATATCATCATACACACTTTAAAATATATAAACAACTCAATCATATATACAACATATAAAAAATAAGATCATCACAGGTTAGCCTCAAGAACATATAAAGAAAATATGTAACATGTGGAACTAGTCGGCCAAATCCATACTCAAAATATTATGCTAACCTCAAACAAACACATAGATCAATTTTCTCATCTTGGTTCTAAGTCCTCTAACTCATCAATTGATCAACTAATTGATCTATTAGGATCACGTAATAATCTAATCATCTATATCATTGTTCTTTATTGACAATCAGAAAATAATCAATCAAATCTTCATAACTTGATTGAATGATGACAGAAAGTGTTGTGCACCTAGTGTAAGATAATAGATACCTATGATAAGCTTATCCTAGATTCACATCTCAAATCTTGAAATTGGCTTCCCGTACTGATCCATTTACCAAACGTTATACAATGTCCCTTCTCTATCATACTTAGCCAAATATGTCTCCTAACCTTCAATAGAATCAAAATATGTGTAGAGAACCTCTGAAATGGGTATAGTTTTCATCAATGACAACATATAAACTCTCAAGAGTAGTGTCTCTTTCCAAAAAACTCCCCCTTTGGCATTGATGGAAACACTTTGTGAAAAATGACTAAGTGTCCAAAATCAACAATGCCAAATGTTATAACTACTCTCCCAAAAATAAAAAATCTCAAACTTCTTTTATGATCCTCCTAAGCTGAATAATCATTTTTCACTCCAATCTCTCCCCCTTTGACATCAATAGAAAAGTAAAAGGAGTCTACAATCAAAATTTTGGCCAAAATCCTACATACATGTCACATAGGTACAAGTATAGTGTATATACTTACAAAACATTGAAAACATTTGAGAAAGTATTTCTTAGAGCATCAAAATCCTTATCCCAGCACTTCTTTAGGTTGTTAATTAGTTGAAATTAGACTTCTAAATTCTCTAATCTTAGAATAAATTAGACTTCTAAATTCTCTAATCATTCCAATCACCCTCTCCTTCCCTATAAATAAGGTTTTGATCAAGTATCAGAAAGAGAAATGATTTTCCTTTCATAATCTCATACTAAAATTGTCAAGGGATCAAAATATGTTGACAATTCAGTCAATTTCTAGTCACTCTCCCTTATGATCTTTTCCACATCTGTAGCACATCTAGGATATGCAATTCATGCTCTATAAATGTTTCCTCCTATAGTCAAATAATCCTTTTCTAATATTTTGCCTAAGGCAAAGAATAAATCCCAAGATCTAGAAGCTCAAGAGATAGCACAAGAGAGGCAAATATGATATGATCAAATGATCAAATAATAATGAATAATAGATAGATATATTGATTGCTTGATTACATACAATTTAGGAATCCCTGATTATATAGGCAATGTGATAAGACTACATGATAAGGAGATGATAAGCTATCAACCACACTAGATGGAATCACATGTCCACCAAAGGTGGATCATCCTCCATTGTACATCAAAGTATGTGAAATATGTGCGACAATTAGAGGATAATAATGTGATAAGATCACTAAAGGTGGATCTCACACACAAAGAGGTATGTGAGGAAAACTATCGCACCTAAAGTGGAAATTCTCCTAACCATGTGATAAAATCAAATGAAAACTCCTAGGTGTCACAATGAAAACTAATATGCAAATGAATTATCCTAAGTAAACTTAAGTAAAGTGTAATTAGTAAATACTTAATTACCCCAACACCCTCCCTTAAGTACAACTTAGGGGAATGCACTTAAGCTCACATTGCAAGATGGGTCCCGACTACTAGGCCATGTTAGGTACCCATGTAAAAAATGTAAGAGAAATGCAATCTCATAAAATGGTGAAAGAGGGAAAACCTCATGGGAAAAACCCTCCCCCCAAAATAGAGATGAATACAATAATATAATATGAGAGAGAAGATATAATGTGAGGAAAATATCCCCCCATAAGAGAGAAGAAGTGGAAGAGAGACTAAGTAGCACCCCCTAAATGTAGAATGAACACCAATGGTAGATGCTCCAAGCTCGATGTAGAAACTGCTCCATGAGTGTAGAACAACATTCCTCCCCTTAGGAAGGAACAAGACCAAAGGTGAATAGGTGAAGCTTCCTCCCCAATTTGTAGGAAGAAACCTCAAAATGTATGGAATCTCTAAAACCTACTCAAGTGTCCCCATGTCAATGATGAAAGGTGCCTCCTCCAAATCATGTGTACTAAGCCATTTTGATGAAAAAGACAAATCAGAATCAACTGAGGATGAATGTAGAAAATGTACAAAAGACCAAAGTGTCTCCTCTAAAGATAAAGTGACCTCCTCAAACTTTTGTGTCAAAGTATCCACAACCATGTCACCCTCGAAAGAGTGATCAAGTAGAGAATGAACATAAGGGTCAACATGCTCCCTCGCAACAACTAAAGAAGGATCATCCTCAACAAAGAGTAGATGAATTTCATCAATGAAGTCTCCCAAAGATGAAATATAGAACTCCACAAACAAACCTGTAATGTCTATCAAGTAGTCATCCCATGGAACCAAGTCTGGAAGATAATGAATATCTTGCTACACTGAAGCACCTGAACGGATGGCTGTGTGAATGCAAGCATCATCAGGAGAAAGAGTAGAAGTAGTCTCAATAGGAGGAGATGAAATGGAAGGCTCAAGAACTTGATCATGAGTGAGAATACCCAAGTTCAAGTAGCCAAAACTCTCCTCAAAATCTGAATCATCATTGTCATCATCATATGCTGAAGAATCACTATCATCAAGAGGAACAAAATTTGCAAAGGAGTACAACTAAGAAGAGTGATCCACTATCCGAGGAGCAATAACTGCTCCATTCTCCAAGTCCTTGATGAAAACTGAATCAAGTGTAAATTTCGTAGTCTTCTTTGTAGCACCATTTGTGATTTGATAGATAGAAAGGAGGTTATTGGTCAAGTGTGGAACACACAACACATCATTGAAGTGTCCCTCCCTAATGTCAAAACTTCCTTTCCCAATAAGATTCATGTAATTTTGATTGCCCATGAAAATAGGTGGACCTTTGCAAGGCTCAAATGATGAAAACATGGACTGTGAAGAATCCATATGATGAGAAGCCCTTGAATCTAGAAGCCATCTACTTGAATCAGTACTTGAAGAAGCATATAAAGCTTTTCCTTTTTGAGTGACAAATGTGTGACCCTTTCCTTTATCTTTTTCTAAATTTTGTGAAGAAGAAGTTGAGGTAGTCATCTTGGAAGGAAATTTTATGTTGTTCTTGACAAGAAGATTCTTCAATTCATCAATTTCCTTCTTATAACAAAAGTGTTCTTCATGTCCATCCTTTTTGCAATATGTGCAATACCGCTTCTCCTTCTTTGAAAATTCAGCTGTTTGAGGTGATGTAGAAGTGTCATGTTGTGTGGAAGTTGATTTTGTACATTCTTGTTGAGACTTAGACTTCCAATTCTTCTTCTTCTTTTGACTTTGATTGCCTTGACTCTCATGATTAGCCACCAATGCCTTGGAAGTTGAAGACTTGAGAATCCCCATACTCATCAATTTTTCTTGTTCTAAGACTAACATTTCTCAAAATGACTCAAATGGAGGCTTAGTGAAGGCAATAACCATGGTCAACTTGTGAGTATTGTAACTTGAAACAAATGTTGCATATTCAGGAGGAAGATGTTTCAACAAGTGACTATCCAACTTCGCATCCTTCATGGAATTACCACAATCATCAAGTTGTGCTCTATAATCATTGACTTTGTTGATAGAATCTTAGATTGTGTCAAATTTTTTGGGGTCTAATTTGATGAGATCAATCTCAATTATGAATCCCATTTCTTCATCCACTTTACCAAACAAATCTGCAAGTTTATCCCAAGCATCTCTAGCATCATTTATGGTTTTGATGTGTTACATGACAACTTCAAAAAATTTCTCTCTGAAGACTCCTAAAGCTTTAAAAATTTTGCATGACCAATTACCTATTGCAACAACATCATCATCATTAAGTTTTTTAATTGTACCATCCACATAAGGATTTAAATCTTTAACCATTAACTTGCTCCATACATTATCATTCCATGTAGCATAGTTATGTGGAGTTAATTTTCCAATAGAATGCATGATGAAAAATGAAAAAGAGAATAAGAAATAGAGAGACACCAACACACAAGAAACCCCCCCAATTCACTCAATCAAAGAACCCCCCCCCCCAAAAAAAAAATAAAAATAAAAAAAAATGATGATTTTGGCACTTTATAGCTAGTGCATGTACAATTGCCACTTGTCAAAATGGATCAAAGTGGACTTTTTATTTTGATGATTACAATAGAAAATATGAAGCTATAGTAGACTCAAGAAGATAAGAAACAAGATCCCTCAAAGATCTAATCAATTACAAGTGCCAAAAGTGGCCAAAATAGACCATATTCTGAAAGTACTATGTATACTCAAAATTTCTCCAAACTGATACTAGATCTAGAAAGTAGACAAAAAATCATGCACTTTAAAAAAATTACACATGAAAATGTGTCTGTATGAGCCCAAATGAAGCATCTGAAGTTGCAAAAATAGGGATCAGATAGGGAAAGTTGCCTAAAACTATAATTTCTGCAAAATCCATGTACCAAAACCAAAAAATAACACCACCACTAAAAAGGTCAAGAAATTCTAGCCAAAATAAAAAAAGATTACACTCAATTTGGAGTCTGGATGACCATGTTATGGCCTCCCAAAGTTGGACTGTCAAATCAAAATTGCATATGGTGAGGGCTGTGTTTTTTTTAAACCCACTAACATCATCAACTTACTATCTTAAATTTGATGGTCAAATGACCATCATGACAGTGCAAATATTTCCAGAATTGACGGTCAAATGGTCGTCAATCTTAACCTTGTGAAAATCTGATGAAATCACTATCCTAAATTTAACATCTTGGAGACCATCACAGCAAAAGAAAAAATGCCCCGGCTGACGTCCAGATGACAACTCGTATGTCTTCCCGCGTGGTGGTGTCTGTGGAGGATTGAGAAGCCGACTGGCGGTGCGGTGGTGCTTAGCAAGTGGAGTGGAGTGGAGCTGGGAGGATGGTGGTGCCAATGAGGTGTGGATGTGGGACTTTAGTCCCACATGCACCTGGGTGGTGTACACTATGTGGTTTATATACCTCTATTCCCAATAAGAAATAAATGAGTGTGGTTCCTTTGCAGATTTATTCACTTATGCATTAGCTTTAACTCATATCATCACCTGAGCTCAACTCATAAACTTGAGCTAGGCTGGGCTTGGACGTGATTTGATAGCTCAGATTGGATGGCGGCTTGAGTTGGTCTTTCCTCAACTCGTTTGGCTGACTCGGGTCAAGTTCCTTTTCTGTCCAACACATAGGCTTGAAAGGCCAGACTTTTGATACAAAATATATCTTTGAAAACATAAAAATACCCAGATACAAAAAATGATTACAATAAATAAAGATCCAAAAAATGATTACAATAAATGTAGAATATCTCAGATCTAAAAATTGAAATAAGTTACCAAATTTGGAGATTGGGCTGTCCAAGTCCGATTTGCAAATTTTTTTTGCCTCAGATTTGACTTTTGCATAAGGTAGGAAAATTTATAGTCAAAATTTATGGAAATAGCCACCTGAATGCAATGGTGAGGTCTGATCTTGCTCAAAATGCTCCCAAAAAATGATGACCCTGAATTTGGTTCGTGGCCCTCCAAAAGTTGAAGCAATCAATAACTGTCCAATGACTATGCAATGAAATCTTCTACGGCTCTGATACCATGTAAGAATTTGCCTAAGGCAAAGATTAAATGCCAAGATCTAGAAGCTCAAGAGATAGCACAAGAGAGGAAAATATGATATGATCAAATGATCAAATAATACTAAATAATAGATAGATAGATTGATTGATTATATACAATGTAGGAATGCCTGAATATATAGGCAATGTGATAAGACTACATGATAAGGAGATGATAAGCTATCAACCACACTAGGTGGAATCACATGTCCACCAAAGGTGGATCATCCTCCATTGTACATCAAAGTATGTGAAACATGTGCAACCATGGGAGGATGATAATGTGATAAGAGCACTAAAGGTGGATCTCACACACAAAGAGGTATGTGATGACAACTATCACACCTAAAGTGGAAATTCTCCTAACCATGTGCTAAAAGGAAATGAAAACTCCTAGGTGTCACAATCATAACTAATATGTAAATAAATTATCCTAAGTAAAGTTTAATTAGTAAATACTTAATTACACCAATACATTTAATCTTTGTATTCCAACACCCAATGAAGTCCTATCTTGTATATTTGAAGTGCATAATTCATTGAATCTTATCTCATCAAATTCACTCTTCACCTTAACCATAGAATAATATTATGAAGAGTTAAGGTGAGTAATTACTGCATTAATCAAGCCCTCAAGTAGACTAGATAGAGGATTAGTTGGATCTTTCCAATAAGATGGCATAATATTGCACAACACATCTAATGAAAGAGCTAACAGTTCACTATCCTTCACATGTGTTTTCAAGATCTACTTCCTTTGTTTTGCTTTCACAATAGATGCAAGTTTCATCATTCCACACTAGACTAAGAACATCCAATTGCATTGGACCTTGAATCAAATCCATGTAATCCATCTCTTTGTTATCATCTTCAAGTAATTCTTTTATTTCCTTTGGAGTGTCTCTTGCCTCTAACTTCATCTCAATTTGCTTCTCCTCTATTTTCTTTGTCTCGACATCCATAAGGATTGTCTTATCCACAACATTATCTATCTGACCTTCATCCTCATTTTCTTCACCTCTCTTCTCTTCAACTTCATTTTCTTCATCAACCTTAGAAACTTCAACATGTATCTCAGTATCTACCTTCTCAATCTGATCATCAATATTTTCAATATTATTCTTCTCCTCACCAATGAAATAGTCATCATCAGATAATTTGATAGGAATGCTAGAGATCTAACACAAAAAATAAAATCTAACACAAAATGTAAGATCTAACACAAAACAAAAATCTAACACCAAAAAGAAAGAGTTGTTGTAAACGGCTTTGCCAAAATGTGATGTGGAAAATATGGATGGGGATTAGAGAAATGTGCATAAAAGAGGCCCTAAACCAATATTAACCACATACATGAAATGATTTAATGATAAGTAATATATATTTGTAAATGCTTGCAAAGAATAGTGAACTAAAGTACATACCTCATAACATAACTGATCTGAAAATACCTTTTTTCTAGTGTTTGTACTGAGTTTCCAGAAATTATGCAACTAGATGTGGAATAGAAACACAAAGACAAAGAAAACCCACAAATATTTTATTTTTCTAAGTCAAGTCGACCTTGAGCCAAATAAAGGTCGACCTTGACCCCAAAATGTTGATCTTGACCTGCGTTGCTTCGACGAAAATTTTGTTTGCAAATCTCGCAATTTCGCCGAAAAGGGTATCCATAGCTGCTCTGCAACTCCTGAAACAATCACTTTAGATATTTGAAAATGGTTTTTTAGGTGGCTATATAGGGTGTTTCCTTAGTCAAACCCCCATTTTGGTGATCTCCACCTCCATGAATAGCCAAATGTAATAGTTTATGTGTGTGTGTGTTTCTCGTAGGAAGAGCTTTGAATGTGCAATGCCAAGATCTAATTCTCTAGATTGAAACCCTAGCATGAATTAAAATGAGAGATCAATGCATAGATTTGAATATAATAAATAAATCATACTGAGCCCCCAAGGCTAAAGTACTACCAAACTCACAATCCATAATTGCTACCCCATGATTGTATCTTTGAATGCTTGAATATTGAAAATGGTAGATCAAGGAAGAAGGAATCTTTCTTGCTCCAAATGAATGTCCACAATAGCTTGTCCAAAAAAATGCTTTTTATCAATAGTATCTTGATCTTCTATATCATCCTCTTTCAATCTTGCATCATCATCTCCTCATCATCACTTGCTTCTTTCAAAGTCACTTGATGGATTGATTCATACTTGATGAAAATGAAGGAAAAAGAGAGTGTTTATATAGAGATTTCAAGGCAAGTCTCCTTGGGCAATTTAAGGGCCCCTGATTCAAATTTCACCTTGAATTATGGTCCAATCACAATATCCAACTAAGGAGGGAAAATAATTAAATGAATTTCAAATTAAAACCCTTCCACATTCAGATCCGAAGGCCCTTTTTTTAATTTCGAGACCTGCTATGATCAAAATTTGAAAAGGGGGACCAAAACCCGACAAGGGTCAAGGTCGACATTGACCCTAACCCAAAGTTTTAGGCCCAATCAACATTGAAAATAAGGAATTTTTTGGGTCGGCTAGAGACTTGGAATGATGATAAAATAGGACAGAGTGCTGAAAAAGGGCACAAAGGCCTAGGAGAGATGTGATGAAGGCTAGGAGGACCAATACCTAGATCCTACCTAGAAAATGGAGCCAAAAAGAAGTAAATCAAGTAGAATCCTCGAGATCCTAACCCTAATTTCACCTAGAAATGAAGAATCAAGTGCAAATGCATCCTAAATGCAAATCTATCATAAAAAATGCACTAATTGAGGGTGCTAAACCTACCAAAATGGAAGTGCTTCCATTTTAAGATGATTCACTTACCTCAAGGTATTTTGTCACAATTCTTTCCTCTTCTTGTGCAATTGCACCTCATAGTCATCTAGTAGATAATTCTCCCTTATCTTGGCTACCATACCTTTCCAACTAGTTATAGGATTCTTCCCTTCTTTGATTCATTCATCTTGGAAAAATTTCCACAAAGTGAGGTTTGTCCCTCTCAACCTTGTCTTGGCTACCCTTAACTTTTGAGCTTTTTTTACACTATCACACTCAAATTGATTTTCAAGTACTTCTATACATTCTATGACCACTTCTAGTTCCATTTTGTAGCTAAATAAAGGCACAACTTCCAATTTTTTACCACTCATAGCTTTTAAAGCCTCGAGAAATTGTTCGAGAAATTGTTCTTCTTAGAGTACAAGGTCAGGTTTTGGCACTACTTCTTTTCCACTAACTTAAGGCCTCCTTAATGGACCTATTTAGGGATTCCTCCAACCCTTATCCTAAGGGCAAGTCACTAAGATCCTTAACCCTCTAACCAAGATCTACCCTATCAATAAGACTCTTCAATGCTCACTGAATTCCACAAGGTGTTTTCTACCAACCTAAGACAACATACTCACAAAGAGTTGTAGGGTTGAATTTCAACCATTTTAGGTCATTTGTCAACTCTTAGTACCCCTATGGACCCCATTTTAAAAATTTCAAAATGTGATTTTCCTCATATCAATCTTTGTTTGAAATTTTTATCTCAATTATGTTTGGATTTTGAATCTCATTGAACCGAGTTCAAACTGGTTCAAGTGGTTCAAGAAGGTTCAAAATTTTCAATGCAAGTTGTCTAGTCCAAAGTTGAATGATTCAAATTATAGAAGACTTGATGGATCAAGTTCAGTGAAGAGGTTCAGAGATTCAAAGGTCAAGTTTGAAGCTCAAGTTTCACTATCTCAAGGTTCAAAATGCAGATTGGCCTATCCAGATTCAGAATTCAAAGTAAAAATGTTCCAAAAATAGAATCAATAGTTCATTTCAAAGCAATGTAGAATGATTCAAAATTTTGAGTTGATAGTTTAAATTTGATAGATAAGGAGCAAACAATGTATGATGCAACAATTTTCCTTCACGTTGTAATGATACACTTGGAATAGATATTGAGGATGAACTCGGTCTTGTCTTCGAGGGGATCGATAAGAGAAATCAAGAATGACAAAAATGACCTCCATTTCATCAATTTGAAATGCTTGACTGAATGCCAGTGTGGTCAAACCCAACAAAGAAACTGAGTTGCTGAACTTGTTCGATTGTTTGCAATTGAAAATCAAACAGACTAAGTTACAGAATTAGGAATTCACATTTACATAAAATGAAGTAAAAGGTGGTACAAATTTGTTACAAAAGCCAAAACTACTCATAAGAATCCCAGAAATCATGAAATGATTATGCAAAAGAAAGATTAAATAAAGATTTTGCAAACACAAATTTGTAGGAGACAAAACAATAGTCATATTGTAGGGGGCATAACTCCCACTTAAATTGTTGGATCTGGCTAAATTTTGGATATGTTTTGGAAAATCTAATTTTCTAGAGTCTTACTGGAGTGATCTCCAAAAAAAAATTTGGTTCACAAGATATTGATGACTGTGTGAAGTACTATCTAAACTTTTTTTTTTATATTGGTAAAAGGCCTAAGCCAAATAATTTTATTAATATTGAGAAAATATAGTACAGAGCTCCATTCTGTGCAGGCATTGGTAGGAAATAATGGAGAAGAAAACCTCCATTCTAGCCTGGGACCAAGGTCCAAAAATAATATTACAAACAATATTATGAAGGCATTCCCTCATTTACAATAATTGCTAAAAGCAATCTTGTATTAAGTGAAGTACTATCTAAACTACTCATAACAGTCACAAAACAATGACATCAGTACATCTCCAACATATGCCACCTGTCCAAGGTGCACATGTCCTTAATATAGGTTTATTAATTCCTATCTTTATAAAAAAAAAATTTATAAAATATTAAACATCAATGAAAGGAACGGATACAAATAAATATAATAGGAGAATAAATAGGAATCCATTTTATGATTGAAAAAAGAACTTATCTGAGGTAGAAAATAAATATGAAAACAAAGATAAAAGAAGGGGGATTATTATTTTGGGGAGGGGTTTTTTTCTTTCCAAGGAGTCTTTGTGCTACGGGAAAGGAGGATTCTTGATTTTCTAATTACAGAGAGGGAAAGGAAAACATTTTTTTTTTTCAAATTTAGTTTTTTGTGTAGTTGGAAATGATTGTCTTTGGACTACCATCTTGTATCAGAGGGTAGATGTAATACATTTTGAATCTTTGAGTTTGGAAGTATTTGTTTAGACTGTTATTGAACTTTGTGTTAATGCAGTTACTTTTGATAAACTCCATCTACTAATGTCTTTTTGTGTGTACAAAGAAATCTTTGAATTTCATGTCTCAAATAATTTGAAATAAATTTTGATCTTTCCTTCAGTCTATTGATTGTAATTTTGGGGTTGGGAATCTTTGAGTTCTCAGTTTGTGTTTCACAATTTGTAAATTGTCACATCTATCCCATGTTTATGGATAGATGGTTTCTCACCTTCTGTGCCTTCTAGTTAAAGGAATACCAATAATTCCATTCCTTGAAAATCTTCTGAGGGAGTTTTACCTCTTAAAAATTTAGAGGGAAGTGGTTACCAAACACTTACCCAACTATTGTGGATTTTTTGTCTCCAAGAAAGGGTGATAGAGTTAAGCTTGTGAGAATTTGTGAAGGAGACAACCCCTTGTAGCCCTACCCAAACACAAAAATTGAATTATCTCACAAATTTGGTTAAGGAACCCCAAAATCTAATCTAGGATATATATACCCTTTTCAAAAACATTAAATATTTTTAAGGTGAGGAGAACCCAATTCACCCATACAACACCTTTTCACTATTAGGGATTAAGTCCTTAAAAATAGAGCTAATTGCTATTTTCTCTGATTTTGTCTTCATTAGCTGATGAAAAGAAGTCACCAATTGCCACCATTGCATGGAGGGTCATGTCACCTTTTGTTTAAAATTCCCCAACCTTTGGATTTCTCCTACCAATCCAAACCTACATTATTTTTCTCTTTGTTACTATATTTCCCTAGTCGGGCTATGGCCAAACTCACATAGGGAAAGAGCTCAAAATTCAATCCTAGCACTTCTACTCCTAAAACAAAAAGGAAACATAGGTAGAGTGTCTCTTTTATCATTCCATCTAGACCCATTTTTATTTCCATGGATTTAAGAATCTCGAGGAGCCATTTTCTATGTACAGTCCAGAACTAGACTAGTGAACCCTAACTTGAAAGAAAATTAAATTTACAATGAAGAATGAAGTTTATCTCTTAAAATTGTACCATATAGAATTGAAAAACTCTAACTAATTATCAAGGAAAGAAATATTTTGAATTCATCTATTTGTCTAAGCAATCCAAAATGCTCAATATACTATCAGAATCTATCTCTGCAACCTTACAATGAGTGAAGTTTTTTAAAAAATTGGCATCTAACCTTGAAATTTTACCATGGGAGTCCTTAAATAGTCTTCCCCTCTTCAAATCAACTGCTCTAACTAACCTATTTAATCCTCTTGGATGAAAGCCAACT
The DNA here is from genome assembly GCA_027943335.1 of Chamaecyparis obtusa. Taxonomy (NCBI): domain Eukaryota; kingdom Viridiplantae; phylum Streptophyta; class Pinopsida; order Cupressales; family Cupressaceae; genus Chamaecyparis; species Chamaecyparis obtusa. Next base: position 748,619 of record BSBK01007589.1, on the reverse strand, counting down.
TTTGGACAAAGTTGTCGAGCAACTTTTCAAAAGTTCCATTTATTGCTTTGAGAAACTTTTTACATCTCTTGGAAAATTTCAATTTTCTTGTTTTGGCCACCATGTCTATATCACCTAAACCCTAATGTCATTTCCTAGGACTCAAAACACTTCCAAAATGACCTCCTAAATATCTAGAGGGTTCTTTGGTCCCCGAACCCTCAATATGACCCACGTGGAACTATAATACCCTCCCATGAAAATGAGGAATTTTAATCATACCTAATCTCTAGGTATCATCTCATTCCCATTCTTATCCTATACAAGCACTTGAGGCAAGGGTGATGCATCCATAATTAATCATGTATTTAATATTATTCCTAAATTTTATTATTAAGTTATCACTTATTAACAAACTTATGATAGGTTACCCTTGTACTGGCCTCTTTGGGCCCCAGACCCCTATTGTAAGCCACTCCCCTAAGATGAACCTATTTAACCTCCTCTAGGCTCATAGATCACAAATAAATCTCACAAGTCATATAAAACATGATAATCAATTTTTCAATTCCATAAAAGATAATTAGAACTCACACTGGTCATCAAACCAAAATCCCACAATTACAAGTTGGTTCTCAAACCATAATATGGTATAGTTCACACCCTCTCAAAGAGTTCACAAAATAATAAGTTTAAGAAATCAGGTTGGGTAAAAAATAATCGTGACCAAGCCAACATTGCAAACATACTAAAATTGGACATATCACATATAAGATAACCCAAAAAACCTTTGGTGTACCACTCCTAAAGCCAACGTAATTTCTCCAAATAAACATTATCAAATAAGGTAATAGAATATACCAAGTAGTCAAACCATAACACAAGTCTCAATTGTTGAAGAATAGTCAATTTTGTTTATTAAAGTCTAGTTTGACTTATTAAGAAAACATTCATATAAAATCTCATGCATATATACTTTTTAAATAAGTATTTAAATAAAATATCCATGCATATCAAGACACCATGTATTTAATAATAAAATAATGTTATTGATTTTTTAAAATATAAATATAAATGAAAATATTAATATTAAAACCCACATGTAATAAAAATAAATTAATGTTTATTTATTTATTTTTAAAATAAATTAATAATAATAGTTTTTAATTTTAAATCTAAAAATTAATTAATAAAAATTTTCATTTTTTTATTTTTTAAATCTAGAAAACAATAAATAAATAAATATATATATATATATATATATATATATATATATATATATATATATATATATATATATATATATATATATATATATATATATATATATATATATATATATATATATATATATATATATATATATATATCTCCATTGGTTTCCTAATTCATGATTTAATATCTTTTCCTCCATTTATATATTCTTAACTACTTTCTTTTAATTTTATAAAAAATACTATGCTCATATACAAATATTATATATCTATTTTAATTTGATTTAATACCTAGGGTTTCAACAATAAATGCCAACAAATCCTAGCTGAATTAATTTCAAGTTTTTCCTTTTATTTTTCAAATAAATTCTGAGTTTTTTGCACAAGTAATTTAATAACTAATTCAAACTGAAAACAATGAAAAATCAAACCATAATTCTCCATCAAAATAAAACAATAATTTTCAACAATCAATTCCCATCACAAAATATATAGTTGCTTCAAAAGAACGATAAACATAGGTTTGCAAACCCTACCTAAAATCCCCCAACTGGATGCAACAAATAAGGCCAAATCAAAGACTCCCCAAAATCCAAGCTTTAAAATAATTCTTTAACTTCCAAACACCACGATTATCCAAAATCTAATAGACATTATGAATTAATAACCCAAAAACTCCCTAATATAGAAAGCTTGACAAGCTAGGTTTTCAAAATATTCAACCCTAAAAGCAAGATGAATTTCACTCGAAAATAATAAAAGAATTACTTAACTCAAAATCACTGAAATAAGAAATTAACTACAACCTCATTTTTTATCAAACCCTTTTGCATGATTAATTCTAATTTTAATAATAAAATATGCACTTTTCTAATTATCAACTTCTAACTCAACTTCCTAACCTTGTTTTTATTAACTTCCTTTTTGCATATTTAATTAACTATAATAAGTATTATATGCACTTTTCACTTAATTTGCCTTAACTCAACCTTCAACTTAAATTTCTAATTCAATTTTATCAAACTGAATGTATAACTTAAATTGTATATTAATATTTAATTAATTAGTTAATATTTTAGCACATTAATAATCATGCAACTGATAATTAAATATTAAATTAATTAATTATGCCTATAATTTCAATTTTAGATTTAATAATTAATTAAACTCTTCTATTCAAAATTAGACTTTTAATTAAGTCATTTTAATTAAACACGTGTATTTAATTAACTCTCAATAATTAAATATTCTTATATTTAATATTTCAATTTTCATAAGATATAATTATTCTTATCTCATAATTAATCTTAATTTAATTATTAATCTTAATTTAATTAATTATCTCTCCTAGGCCTAATAGGGCTAATAGGCCAAATTAACAAAGGAAGTGTCTCAAGTTCTTGTCACCTTCCAATATAAATTATTGGAACACCATTAGGATCAGATAAAATGACTAAATCCAAATATTTAGATCTCCATTCCACCTCTGGGCCAAGTTGTGCTATCAAACCCACAATTCTAGACAGTCACATAGAGATGCATGTCTAGAGGGTTTAATAATTTCTCCTTCCATCAATGGCTTCCTGATGTGAAACCTCCAAGATCATAAAATACATCCTCCCTCCTTTATTTCCACCAAGAATCAGATTTTTCCCATGGTGGAGTGTCCTGGACAGAGGAATTTAGTCTCGAAACCCTAGGTAGGCCCTTCCTGCGACTAGTGATACTCAAACTTTGATAAATTTTAACCTACTTGGTTTCAAGACTTCAAACCAATTGAAAATTCCTCATATAACACAAGACTAAATTCTAGACTCCTTTAATGGCACATATGAGATCGTACATGTCCATACACTTCGAAAACATTGTCTATTTCTTAGGAAATCAATGAATTTTTATTGAAAATCGAATATCCAAACTTCTCCAAATCTTCCAACCAACTTGGATTGAAGTTTTCCAACATGTTTATACAATCCTCAATCAGTTCCAACCAACTAAGATGGTTGTGACCATTGAGATTCAAATTGGAAAACTTTTCAAAAAATTGCTTAATGCAACATTGACAACATTGACAATTTTTGCCAAAGTTGTCAATTGTCAATCAATCTAACTAATATCTATCCTCGAATCCACCTAGGACCTTAGAGAGTTTAAAATAAAATTATTTCAACCTTTTCTTATGCTAACTAGACCATCCTACTCATCTAGACTATTCGAACCTTTCATAACCAAATTGTCCAACAATTGTTAAGGTAGACAACTAGGTTTATAACAACATCTATTGTCACCTTACCTTAAAAAATATGACTTCTTTAGAACATTGGACTCAAGATCCAACTAGTACCCTAACCCTTCACATTAACCCTTCATGTTTGGGTCCCTTGATGTGCTAGCCTTGGAGGAGTTTGAGAGTGTTCCTACAGCCATGGATGAATTTGAGGGTGCTCCTGCACCATACTCCCAAGGTGCATTGATCTCAAGTCCTCTTGAGATGAGGTATTGAAAAGTTGAGCCATGCTTCTAAATCTACATCTCATCCATCCACGTTGATTCTTCCTTAGGACTTCCTTTCCATTTCACTAGGTACTTCTTGTAAACATTCTTCCTAGTCTTCTTGATGATCTTTGTGTCCAAGATCCTTTCAAGTTTCTTTGGTTCATGAGGGGGTATCCCTGCAACATCCTCTTCAAGTTCTTCTACCTGCACACCTGATCCTGCATTCACATCACCTTTTTAGGGGGTTAGATCACAAATATTAAATATAGGAGAGATACCAAGATGAGGGGGCAACTCAATCTCATATGCATTCAGTCCATGGTTTTTCAGGATTAGACAAGGTCCAATCTTCTTCATGAGTAGTTTAGTATGCTTTCCCTTAGGCAATCTTCCTTCTTTAAGTATGCCCACACCAAGTCTCCAACCTACAACAGTACATCCCTCCTATGCTTTTCCTTGGCTTGTTTATATTTCTCTGCACTTTTCTCAAGTGCCAACCTGACTAAATCATGTATCTCCTTCATGCTCTCTGCAAACTCTTCACCATGAGCATTTTCTAGAGTATTTGATGGGATTTCTTTGAGTTCCAAGATGCCTCTTGGACTTTGTCCATGCACAATCTAAAAGGGACTTTTCCCTATACTTTTATTGACTGAATCATTGAAGGAAAACTCTTCCTGTGGTAGGATTGAATCCCGCTTGTCTCCATATTGCTTTGTCAAACAGCTCAGGAGATTACCAAGTGAATTTTTGACAACCTCTATCTGCCCATCTATTTGTGGATGATAGGAAGAGCTGAAACTCAAATTGGTCCCTAACCTCTTCCACAAGGTCCTCCAAAAGTGACCAATAAACTTTACATCCCTATTTGATAGTATGGTATGAGGTAAGCCATGAATCCTCACAATTTCCTTGAAGAACAAACTACCAATTGATGATGCATCATTGGTACTTTTACAAGGTATAAAGTGGCCCATCTTACTAAACCTTTCCACTACAACATAAATGCTATCATATCCCTTTTGTGTCCTTGGCAAACCCATCACAAATTCCTTGCTGCAACTCTCCCAAGACCTTGTAGGAATAGGTAGGGGTTGGTATAACCCTTAATTGGTGGATGCACCCTTGGCCCTCTGACAGATTGTACATGTATCCACAATCTTCCTTACCCCAATCTAAATTTTTGGCCAATAGTAAAACCTCCTTACCTATTCCAAAGTCTCGTCCAATCCAAAATATCCTCCCATGATGCCTACATGCTTCTCTCTGACAATGTTCTCCCTCATGGAACACTTGGGAAAGAAAAATTGATGTCCTTTGAACAATAGGCCATTTTGGATCAAGTAGTCTACATATTCCACATGATAGGCTTCATAAAAATCAAAACACACCTTATAGATATCACTGAAATCATCATCATCCTTGTACATGTCCTTCAATGAGTCTATCCCTACACTTTGAAGTTGGATTTTTAGCACAGCTAAAGATCTTTGGCTCAAGGCATCTGCCACTTTATTGGAAACTCATTTCTTGTGTTTGATTGAGAAAGTGTAGGCTTATATTGACTCCACCCACTTCATGTTCTTGTGGCTTAGTTTCTCTTCGCTATTCGAGAAACTCAAGGCTTGATTGTTTATGAAGACAACAAATTCCTTTGGCAAGAGGTAGTGCCTCCATTTATTCAATGATTGGACTAAGGCATATGGTTCCAAATCATAAGAGGAGTATTTTCTCTTTGCTTCATTCAGTTTCTCACTGGAAAAGGCTATAGGTATACCCGCTTGGCTCAAGACAACCCCTATAGCTAGATTTGATGTATCACATTCAATAGTGAAAACTTTTTGAAAATCAGGGAACACTAGTATAGGCTATTCCATTACCTTTTGCTTCAGCATTTGAAAGACATCCTCTACCTCTTTGTTTGATGCAAATTTCAAAAAAATGCTTAGTATACTATCACAGTCTATCTCTGCAACCTTACAATGAGTGAAATTTTCAAAAAACTGGCTCTAACCTTTAAATTTCACCATGGGAGTCCTTAAATAGTGTTTCTCTCTTCAAATCAACTGCTCCAACTGACCTATTTCATCCTCGGGGATGAAACCCAACTTTTGGACAAAGTTGTTGAGCAACTTTTCAAAAGTTCCATTTGTTGCTTTGAGCAACTTTTTACATCTCTTGGCAAATTTGACTTTTCTTGTTTTGGCCACCATGTCTATATCACCTAAACCCTAATGTAATTTCCTAGGACTCAAAAAAATTCCAAAATGACCTCCTAAATATCTAGAGGGTGTGAAATATACCATATTATGGTTTGAGAATTATCCACAGAGTAATGTGAAATGAAGCCTCAAATTGGTTCATTAGCAGGTAAAGAATTTGGCCATGCACTTCATTCTAGCACCACAAATATTTCTATTAGAAATGCATATTCATCAATGTCCTTGCATTTATGGGACTTGGGAAACCAGGTTACTCATGTTGGGCATTATCCCTCAAATGTAAGTTCATTGCCACCTTTGGCAAGGCAGTCTCACTCCTCATTTTACAATAAAGGGCAGCCATCTATGGTCCAAGGTTTTAATTTAGCTGACAAGTGGAGAGCTTCTCAAGGTACTGATCTCTTTTGCAGATAAGTTCCTGATTCATCTCAAGGTTCTCGTTTAGGTGACCAATTCCTTGGAGGTCCACAAATAGACCCTTTGATTTCCCAAATTTGTAAAAGGGTAGATGCAATTTTTGAAAGAGCATCCCGATTGAAGAGAAATAGAAATTCTAGTGAGGATAAAGTTATTGTAGATCCAATGGGTGTATCCCCTCCATTGACAAATATAACTTCTTCCAGATACTTGAGTTTAAATGGAGACTATTTGTTCCCAAACATGCCCCAATCGAGTAGATGAACCAGATGTTTCTTGAGTAAAGAAGATAGCATGGTTTATTAAAGCATTTGCATTATCCCACTTGCTATCAGTTACTACTTTTTGAGCAGCTTGCTAGCTACTTCTGTGTGGTATTTCTATAATATATAATGTCCTCATGCAAGTACATGCCAGTTTTTGTAAACATTTTCTGTTGTAAAGGGTTAGTGAGCAATATCAAAGAAAAGGTTCTTGCATGTATTATTTAGACACATATCAATTAGGAAACCATTTTTCTCCCATTACATGGCAGAAATTCCTAGATTCACTTGGTTGGTATCAATAGGCAGCAAGATGAGTAACCTGGTTTCCCAAGTCCCATAAATGCAAGGACATTGATGAATATGCATTTCTAATAGAAATATTTGTGGTGCTAGAATGAAGTGCATGGCCAAATTCTTTACCTGCTAATGAACCAATTTGAGGCTTCATTTCACATTACTCTGTGGATAATTCTCAAACCATAATATGGTATATTTCACACCCTCTCAAAGAGTTTACAAAATAATAAGTTTAAGAAATCAGGTTGGGTAAAAAATAATCATGACCAAGCCAACATTACAAACATACTAAAACTGCACATGTCACATATAAGACAAACCCCAAAACCTCTGGTGTACCACTCCTAAACCCAACATAATTTCTCCAAATAAACACTATCAAATAAGGCAATATAATATACCAAGTAGTCAAACCATAACACAAGTCTCAATTGTTGAAGAATAGTCAATTTTGTTTATTAAAGTCTAGTTTGACTTATTAAGAAAACATTCATATAAAATCTCATGCATATATACTTTTTAAATAAGTATTTAAATAAAATCTCCATGCATATCAAGACACCATGTATTTAATAATAAAATAATGTTATTGATTTTTTAAAATATAAATATAAATAAAAATATTAATATTAAAACCCACATGTAATAAAAATCAATTAATTTTTTTAAAAAAAATAAATTAATAATTATAGTTTTTAATTTTAAATCTAAAAATTAATAAATAAGAATTTCCATTTTTTTATATTTAAATCTAGAAAATAATAGATAAATATTTTTTTAATATATATAAATCTGAAAATATATATATATATATATATATATATATATATATATATATATATATATATATATATATATATATATATATATATATATATATATATATATATATATATATATATATATTTCAAATACATATAGATTTATTTTTTCATTGGTTTTCTAATTCATGATTTCTTATCTTTTCCTTCGTTTATATATTCTTAACTACTTTCTTTTAATTTTATAAAAATACTATGCTCATATACAAATATTATATATCTATTTTTATTTGATTTAATACCTAGGGTTTCAACAACAAATGCCAACAAATCCTAACTAAATTAATTTCAAGTTTTTCCTTTTATCTTTCCAATAAATTCTAAGTTTTTTGCACATGTAATTTAATAACTAATTCAAACTGCAAATAATGAAAAATCAAACCATAATTCCCCATCAAAATAAAACAATAATTTTCAAAAATCAATTCCCATCACAAAATATATAATTGTTTCAAAAGAATGATAAACATAGGTTTGCAAACCCTACCTAAAATCCCCCAACTAGATGCAACAAATAAGGCCAAATCAAAGACTCCCCAAAATCCAAGCTTTAAAATAATTCTTTAACTTCCAAACACCACAATTCTCCAAAATCTAGTAGACATTATGAATTAATAACCCAAAAAATCCCTAATATAGAAAGCCTGACAAGCTAGGTTTACAAAACATGCAACCCTAAAAATAAGACGAACTCCACTCAAAAATAATAAAAGAATTACTTAACTCAAAATCGCCGAAATAAGAAATTAATTACAACCTCATTTTTTATCAAACCCTTTTTGCATGATTAATTCTAATTTTAATAATAAAATATGCACTTTTCCAATTATCAACTTCTAACTCAACTTCCTAACCTTGTTTTTATTAACTTCCTTTTTGCATATTTAATTAATTATAATAAGTATTATATGCACTTTTCACTTAATAAGCCTTAACTCAACCTTCAACTTACATTGTATATTAATATTTAATTAATGGGTATGTGCAAGATCATGAGGGGCCAAACTATACCCTTAAGTGGCAATGAAAAATTGACAATTCAGGGTTAGTCAACTTAACGTGAAAATTTCAACTAGCTATCAACCTAATATCAAAAAGTTGTAAGAATAGAATCTATAAAAAATTGAATGTAGTTTCTAAACTAGTAGGCCTTTTTTGAAAAAAATTATTATGATTGGTGAAAAGTATAGATTTCAATGCAGTAGTACAAAAATTTCTAGAAAAGAATAAGTAGGTGTATTTTTGACCACCTATTGGCAAACAGATTTGTCTTCCTCTTTTTAAATGAAAATGAATAAAGGCTCTACGCTTCTGAAGACAAATGATTCATCAACAGTTGGGTAAGCATAAGAAATTGCTTCCCTCTATATTTTTAAGGTACAACTTCCTTGTAGAATATTCAATGAATTGTTAACAAAAAGTAAATTCATACACCTTTGACCAGAAAGTGTAGAAGGACCACTCGAATACTCTAGGGTATTGAGGTGATTTAAAGAATCAACATGTGATTAACTTTAACTATGAAGAAAATTGAGATCTATTAACTGCTTCTAAAACAAACAACCTATAAAATAATTCAAGAAAGATGAGCTAGAAAGAAACCAGAAGTGACTAAATATAAATAACGTATGCACAGATTTAAATGTATCAACTTTCAAAGCAATCAATACATTCCAGATTTTGATTCAAAGATCTAAACCATACCATGCATCCATATATTCATATAAGATTGGATCAAAGTCTAATAAAAAATCAGTCAATAGCTATTTTAGAACTTTAAAAGACTATGCTAACTATCTACTTCAAAAAGAAACTATCTATTTTCTATCTGTATTTTCTAACCCTTTTACTGTTCAATGCTCCAACATTAATAGTTTTAGGTCTGAGAGAGCCTCCAGAAAAACCTGACCTCTCGAACACCAAAAAAAAATTGTTTAAAACCAATTACATAACTAAAAATAGAGTTTCATAACATGTGTCATTTAAAACATAAAGAAAGGGAAATGTTGTCCCAAAAACTACTAACTCCCTCTCAGGCCTTCTGACGTGGCGGTCTGTACGAGCTTCCAGGATTGGAACACATTCACCAATTCCTGGGCTGGCTGGAAATGCAGATTCTTCAGACCTGTCAGCTTCGCCCAATTCGCATTATTTTCCCACCTTAACTCCCTGATCCTCTCTGCCTACTTAGGTAACTGACCTCTATTCAGCAGCAACATAGATTCCACATTTGCAATTCTGGTGAAATCCTAAACTATAGTCTCTTCATTTTACTTGAGAGCATTCATGCTGTCTGTAAAGACTTTGACCATGGCATCTGCATCTCTGTTACCTTTGTCAATTTGTAGAATACTCAAGGGATTCACTATTTTGATGTCTTTAAGGGCATCCACATGCATATTCGGCACCTCTTTCTCTATTGCTTTGGCTTGAGAGATCATAGCCTTAAACATCATATTTTTCCATCTGAAGTTTTGTTTCAGGATGAATAGCATACAAGGATCCACTAGCTTCATTGAATTCTCAGCTAAGAGCTGAGTCACACCATAGGTTTCTATTTCTTGAACCTGTATGACGATCACCGGGCATTTCTCTTCCTCCATTTCCCAGCTTGGAACCGGGTTTGAACCTCACCGAGTAATCCTCCATCTAAACAAGTAGATATAAACTCGCAGATGATCATGAATAAGAGGTTTCATGTGATCTTTGGTGAGAACTTTAGGTAACTAAGACCCACCTTTTTAATTGGTTTGAGTCCACTTCCTAGCCACATGACTCTGGTTTCTATCTACATTCTCTCTGTACTGAGCTAGAGATTGGGTGGGAGTAAAATTGATGAGAGATTCTTCTGGGATTTTAAAAATAGCCATAATAGTCTCCCTATTGACTGGCACAATGGTTTGGCCTTCTACATTCATAATGCACTTGGATTTAACATCATATCTGTTAATACATTGTTGAACCAATTTTGGGCATACAGCTGACGACAAAAAAGTCAGGGCTTCTAATAATCCACTCAACAGGAACTCTAAACTATGATCTTTCGCTACACTTCTTGTGAGGTCAATTGCCATTTTTTGTACAGGTATCCATAACAGGTCTGTGTCTAAGATAATGGGGGCTTGACATTGCATATTCTTGACATTTCCAAAGAAATGCATACTGGACCTCATATCTCCCTCAGGAATAAAAACAAAAATGCCCCCCCCCTCTTGAATCAATATATTAAATAGCAATAGGAAATGAGAAAAGCTTTAGGAGCTACCTATTTTACACAAACTTGAAACAAATTCTTCTCCCATGGTCGAGACTCTGTAGAAAAATAATAGGAAAGAAAGACTTATAGAGTTGTTTATATTTTGAAAGATTAATGCCTTGAAAAGTTGACTTTAATGAGCATTAGTCGGGGATATTAATTTCAAATGATGTGAATAGTGATGACTCAGCAATAGGACATCCTTGAAATCCACCATCTTTAATATCATTATTAACCATCCCCCAAATGATATCTCCCACTCGTGCTAACGATTTCATTAATCGTCACCCAAAACTTTATTTGAGATTTGCTTCGTTGTTCCCATCAAATAAAAAATACCCCTCTTAAAAACTTAACCATCATTTTGCTGTCAGCTTATGTCATGTGTCCCATCAACTATCCTTTCACTTATAAATCTACCTTCAATCTATCTTTGAACCTCTTTGAACTACTTTGAACCAGAGTTCAAACTGGTTCGAAATGGTTCACAGCCAAAAGGTGATGTAGGTCGGGGCCCACCTACAGAAAAAAATTGTTAGAAAAGAAAACATTCATTGAACTGCTTCGAACTACTTTGAACCGGAGTTCAAAGTGATTCGAAGTGGTTTAGGTGAGACATGAGTCTTGAAAAAGGTTCATCCAAGGAAGGCCAAATTTGAACTTGACAAACTTGAAGGCTATTTCTTGACAACTTTGAAGGGCATAAATGCTTGAAGGATTACTGCAAGGAAAGACTCTCAAGGAAATGCGTTGAATGAGCTTCAAAATAATGAACTAGCAAGGGTCTTAGACACTTCAAAAATGGCGACTCTAACTACCTCTAACACCACCTTAATCATAATCAAATGATAATATTTTATTATAAGATTTTATATATAAGTAGTAGACTCATGCTCGGATGTGACGCATATTTTTTTGAAATTTTATTCCATAAAAATAATTAATTATGAATTTTCTACTACAATGTTATTAGAATTTAAAAAAATCTCGTGTCTGACCACCTTAACTCATTCAAAACTTTGCAAAATTCAAAAAAAAAATATTCCTTATAGTAGCTGAAGCATAGAATGTGACACATTTTTTGGATTTCAAAAATGTTATACCGTCTTAAAGTTATAGTTGTTTTTCAATCAATATATAAATCAGCACTTTAGAGGTAACTCAATTGGAAAATAACTAATAATTACTTACCGAATTCAAAATTTGACAATAATTATATCGATAGAAAGTTGATAATCTCCTTAAGATACCCTTTTCGTTTCATCAAATTCGGGTGAAAAAAAAGTCGTTAGCTACATGGTCGAAGTCTGGAACTCAGAGAAACAAGGGAAAAACATGTCTTTGTGACATTTCAATAGTTGACCATGTAGGTTTGGTGCACAAAGCAATACTGAACCTAATCAAGTACCCGATATTTTGGGGTACCCGAAAATGTCGATAGAATTTGGATTTTTCACTTTTCCCTCTCCTTTCTCCCTCCCATTTCTCCATCCTTCATATGATATATTATATATCAAAAACTATATATTAGATATATGTTAAATTATATATTATATATATTAAATATTATATAATATACATTTTACATTAAATATTATTTAATATATATTAATATTAAATGTTACATTATATATCATATATTATATATTATTTTATATGTATAATATATTAATATGTATTTTACAACTATGTACGAAAGGTTGGAAGATTGCAGAAAAATCATGGATTGCCATTGAAAGAAGTAAAGGAAATCAATTAGGCATTTAAAAAATTCATGGGTGTCCATTGAGGAAGAGAGAGAGTGAGAAGGTGGCAGGGGTTGAGAGAGGAAGAGAGAGAGTGAGTGAGTGAGAGAGAGAGAGAGAGAGAAGGGGAGAGAGTAGGAGAGAGAGAGAAGGGGAAGGATAACCAATTCATTACAATATTAATTAGTAAGGAGCAAGGCAAACTTAAATAATATCACAACATGAATTATAAATCCAAATTCAAATTAGGAGTTTTAAGAAAAGTGAGTAAGGTCCTGGATAGGGACATTACAGATCCACACATTATTCAGTAGATACCTCCAATAACCCACATACATGGGAGTAGGATTGAAGTAAGACTAAGATTGTTTATCAGTTCAAAAATATTATTGTGTTGTACTTTTGATTAACATCCAATGATTGGATGTGAAATTCACAAATTTGATTATATTACCACTGGTTCTATTTCAAATTTTGCAAAAAATGGATATTTGACATATGTTCATAAATTTCAATCAACACCATTTTAAAATAACACATTAGTTTATTTTTACACATTGAGAATATCATCAATAGGAATTGAACTGAAATTGACATAGGTCATAGGAAATAAATGCCCGAGCTATTTGTTGTGTTCTACATTTTGAGTTTCTTATTACAATCAGGAGAAGAATATTACTCTCCAAATGGTTTTGGACAGTAACATTTGTACTTCCTCTTCACAAATATTTATTCCCTCATCTTGCTGCCTATTGATACCAACCAAGTGAATCTAGGAATTTCTGCCATGTAATGGGAGAAAAATGGTTTCCTAATTGATATGTGTCTAAATAATACATGCAAGAACCTTTTCTTTGATATTGCTCACTAACCCTTTACAACAGAAAATGTTTACAAAAACTGGCATGTACTTGCATGAGGACATTATATATTATAGAAATACCACACAGAAGTAGCTAGCAAGCTGCTCAAAAAGTAGTAACTGATAGCAAGTGGGATAATGCAAATGCTTTAATAAACCATGCTATCTTCTTTACTCAAGAAACATCTGGTTCATCTACTCGATTGGGGCATGTTTGGGAACAAATAGTCTCCATTTAAACTCAAGTATCTGGAAGAAGTTATATTTGTCAATGGAGGGGATACACCCATTGGATCTACAATAACTTTATCCTCACTAGAATTTCTATTTCTCTTCAATCGGGATGCTCTTTCAAAAATTGCATCTACCCTTTTACAAATTTGGGAAATCAAAGGGTCTATTTGTGGACCTCCAAGGAATTGGTCACCTAAACGAGAACCTTGAGATGAATCAGGAACTTATCTACAAAAGAGATCAGTACCTTGAGAAGCTCTCCACTTGTCAGCTAAATTAAAACCTTGAACCATAGATGGCTGCCCTTTATTGTAAAATGAGGAGTGAGACTGCCTTGCCAAAGGTGGCAATGAACTTACATTTGAGGGATAATGCCCAACATGAGTAACCTGGTTTCCCAAGTCCCATAAATGCAAGGACATTGATGAATATGCATTTCTAATAGAAATATTTGTGGTGCTAGAATGAAGTGCATGGCCAAATTCTTTACCTGCTAATGAACCAATTTGAGGCTTCATTTCACATTACATTATGTCATAGTCAAGATATAACTTCACCATTCAATTCCATAAACATGAATAATAAATATGTATACAAAAGATGACACAAATATAACATAAAAATGAACATGTTCTATATATAGAAAGTATCAAAAGTATCCCCATATACAAAAATGGAACATGCCATTTCAAAATGTCTACAAAATCAATGATTCAAGGTGTAGAATGTGGCATATATACCATCTCAAAATGTGCCAAGTGGAATCTCTTAATGACCATAAAATTAAAACTACATCCTATGTCATAGGGGGATCATCAAAATGTAGTCTCTTTGAAGAAGTGTTTGGCTCTAATTGATCCTGCATCAAAAATGAGTTCAAACCCAAGTTAGATTCCTTAGTTTATATGATTTGCACACACACACACACACACACATATATAATTCATAATTCAAACACTAATTTAATTAAAATTATAACTGAATACAAATATATGTACTTGGTCTCTCGATCGCCTACCACAATCAGGTGTCATAACATAAGTCTTTGGTAGCGAAGGGACCATGCCAACAATACCAACTCCGACCTAGAAATATATATTTGCAATAATGAGATTAGTAGAGTGGTGCAACCTAGATTAATAAATCTACAAAATAGGATGATAGCATAATAAAATTACAAATTGATTGAACTAAAATTAAAAGTTACATCTGTTGATCCCTCCTTTGGAATAGTGGGCTAGGTCATCAAAGATATGAAAGATTCTCGTGGGCCCTCCCTCACATTGGCAGTAACCTATGAAAGTAGAAAGATTGTCAATTATATATAAATGTACTTCATCATAACAACTCTAGTTACAAAATACAAATAACAATATGTAAAATTCTATGTACAATCGGGTTATCACTCTGAATTGAGATGCATGTTAGCCTAGGCTCCTAAACCCATGTTGGGACATCGTCAAGAGCCGCACCCTATACAATAAATTGCAAGTAAAATATTTATTACTACACACAAGTGGCATACATATGCATGGATAATTAGTCTTAAACAATTAATTACCTTTCCTTTGTTGACACATGAAGAAGGACCCTCTCATGCCCCCCACTAACATCAGTTGTAGCCTGCAAGAGTACAATAAGATGACAATATATTAGTAAATGTATGAATTTTATTGCTCTAATTGATAGAGATTTAAGCATGTACACCAAATGATATAAAAAAAACTAATGGGTACATAATTTATAGTATACTGTATAGGTGTCAAGGCAAAATGAAATGGTCGAAAGTGTGGAGTCATCCACCTATCTCAACTCCTCCTCTATCATCGACTGAACATAAATGGAAAAAATATATATACATAAGTGCATGCAATCATTAAAACTAATCTAAATAAATAAATTATTTTTAAATTAAATAAGTCATGTGACAAATTTATTTATAATATTTACTATTACTGTATCAATAGGAGTACATGGCTCTGCATACCCCTCCTGAGAACTCTCATGAGATGTAGATGCTCCATGAGGTGTTTCAGCCTCTTTAGGCATGTCTCCTATATCCTCCTCATTAATAACATATTGATATGTATCAGCATCAGTAAGTGGTCTAAGGCACATATTCTTACATATAATGCAAATATGGGGCTCACATACATGTGAACTCTAGCAAGATGTTGAT
Source organism: Chamaecyparis obtusa (assembly GCA_027943335.1). Classification (NCBI taxonomy): domain Eukaryota; kingdom Viridiplantae; phylum Streptophyta; class Pinopsida; order Cupressales; family Cupressaceae; genus Chamaecyparis; species Chamaecyparis obtusa. The sequence continues at coordinate 732,631 of BSBK01007589.1, read as the reverse complement.
GTGCCAACATCATCCACACCAGGAGGCAACAATGACCTGGTCTACATGATCAACTAATCACATAGCAAATGAATGGCCCTAATACTCTATGAGGTAGCCTCTGCAATGATATCAGGATTCTACACTGGAGGAGGGGGTGCGACATCAGTGGGGGGGACAAAGGTAGTGGCCTTTTTGCACTGGGCAAATGGCCTAGTTTGAGGAGCTCCTTTGCCTACACCAATGTTGGGCCTCATACTCCAATAATTAACATTGTGACCAAGCACAAACTCGGCATACAATTTTTTAATGAAATAGAAAGGGAGCTCCAAATTTCTATGGGGTGGTTTCTCAAAAACCATCCACCAGCGATCCCAAAAGTGTGTGTGCATTGCTTCATTTGTGCACCATTTTATTGATAATTTAGGTTTTTTGGGGTCAAATTTTAATCCAGTTTTAGGATTAACAAAAAGGGAGGCTATATCTTCCTTAGTTATATTAACGGTCGCAACCCCATCATGGTCAAGCCCATCATCAAATTGGGCGTGCATATCATCACGCTAATGAAGAGCAGTATTATGTTGTTGGGTAAGGGTGTCAATGTTTTCAACAATGGTATTTAAGGTGGCAAGCATAGGAGATAACGTAGGTATATTCTGATATGTGTTTTGAAATCCCCATATAGTGTTCAAGTTCTCCTGTATCAAATCCTCTAAAGATTGAGGGTTTTGAAGTGGTTCTGGATTGTTTTGGGGATCGTTATTTGGTGGGGGGGGGGGTTATTATCTTCATTGTTGTTAGCCATGCCTGATTAAATAATAAACAAATATAATTTCAAATTGATTTCATATATTAAAAAAAATGGATATTTGACATATGTTCATAAATTTCAATCAACACCATTTTAAAATAATACATCAATTTATTTTTACACATTGAGAATATCATCAATAGGAATTGAACTGAAATTGACATAGGTCATAGGAAATAAATGCCCCAGCTATTTGTTGTGTTCTACATTTTGAGTTTCTTATTACAATCAGGAGAAGAATATTACTCTCCAAATGGTTTTGGACAGTAACATTTGTACTTCCTCTTCACAAATATTTATTCCCTCATCTTGCTGCCTATTGATACCAACCAAGTGAATCTAGGAATTTCTGCCATGTAATGGGAGAAAAATGGTTTCCTAATTGATATGTGTCTAAATAATACATGCAAGAACCTTTTCTTTGATATTGCTCACTAACCCTTTACAACAGAAAATGTTTACAAAAACTGGCATGTACTTGCATGAGGACATTATATATTATAGAAATACCACACAGAAGTAGCTAGCAAGCTGCTCAAAAAGTAGTAACTGATAGCAAGTGGGATAATGCAAATGCTTTAATAAACCATGCTATCTTCTTTACTCAAGAAACATCTGGTTCATCTACTCGATTGGGGCATGTTTGGGAACAAATAGTCTCCATTTAAACTCAAGTATCTGGAAGAAGTTATATTTGTCAATGGAAGGGATACACCCATTGGATCTACAATAACTTTATCCTCACTAGAATTTCTATTTCTCTTCAATCGGGATGCTCTTTCAAAAATTGCATCTACCCTTTTACAAATTTGGGAAATCAAAGGGTCTATTTGTGGACCTCCAAGGAATTGGTCACCTAAACGAGAACCTTGAGATGAATCAGGAACTTATCTGCAAAAGAGATCAGTACCTTGAGAAGCTCTCCACTTGTCAGCTAAATTAAAACCTTGGACCATAGATGGCTGCCCTTTATTGTAAAATGAGGAGTGAGACTGCCTTGCCAAAGGTGGCAATGAACTTACATTTGAGGGATAATGCCCAACATGAGTAACCTAGTTTCCCAAGTCCCATAAATGCAAGGACATTGATGAATAGGCATTTCTAATAGAAATATTTGTGGTGCTAGAATGAAGTGCATGACCAAATTCTTTACCTGCTAATGAACCAATTTGAGGCTTCATTTCACATTACTCTATGGATAATTCCACAACACTTGTTACTTCTCTATCTGAATTTTTTGTGTCAATGTACATGTGCACTGAAGAGCTTCTATTACTACTTGAGCTACTAGAAAATGGTGAGTACTCATCATCATCATCTGACATAGGCTCACATGCATATCTTACTTCTTTTCTCTACCACCTTCCCCTTCATAGCTCTTCCTCCTTATCTCTAACTTCTATCATGGGTCCAAGAAGCTCTTCCCTCTCTTTCCCATTAATATGAAAATATTTTTGTCCGTAACAATATTTTTTGCATTTCTTATGATATTGATCTGATTTAATGCACCTTCGCTATTTGATCCATACTTCCCTTTCATTTCAGTTGCTTTGCTCATTTTGCACATCATAGGCCTGGATTTCACAGTGGGTATGACCTTGGTACTATCGGCATTAATGATAAATTTTACCTTTTAGCTATTAATTTTTTGTCATTTTTCCTGTATGATGCTTTTGTATATGAATTGTGGATATTCTCTGGGAAAATTTTTATTTTTTCCTTTAGGATGCCTTTGTATACAAATTTTGGATGATCTCTATTAAAGAGTAGGTAAGGATGGCTAAGCTTAGTGCAGCAGAGACATTTGAGCATTCAAATATGTCAAAAGGGGTCATGGGGACTTCCTAAGGGTCCTAGTATGCCTTATCACATGTTAGGACCCCTAGGAAATCCCCATGACCCCTATGGACACATTGCATTGCTCAAGTGTGTCTTAAGGGGTCCTACGACCCCTTCAGACACACTTGAGCATTCAAATGTGTGAAAAGGGGTCATGGGAACTTCCTATGGGTACTAGTACACCTTATCATGCATTAGGACCCCTAGGAAGTCCTCATGACCCCTATGGTCACATTGGAATGCTCAAGTGTGTCTTAAGGGGTCCTACAACCCCTTTGAACACACTTGACCATTCAAATGTGTCAAAAGGGGTCATGGGGACTTCCTAGGGGTCCTAGTACACATTATCACGTGTTAGGACCCCTAGGAAGTCCCCATGACCCCTATGGACACATTGGAATGCTCAAGTGTGACTTAAGGGGTCCTACGACCCCTTCAAGCACACTTGAACATTCAAATGTGTCAAAAGGGGTCATGGAGACTTCCTAGGGGTCCTAGTATGCCTTATCACATGTTAGGACCCCTGGAAAGTCCTCATGACCCCTATGGACACATTGGAATTCTCAAATGTGTCTTAAACGGTCCTACGACCCCTTCGGACACACTTTAGTGTTCAAATGTGTCAAAAGGGGTCATGGGGACTTCCTAGGGGTCCTAATATACCTTATCACATTTTAGGACCCCTAGGAAGTCCCCATGACCCCCATGGAAACATTGGAATGCTCAAGTGTTTCTTAAGGGGTCCTATATCCCCTTTGGACACACTTGAGCATTCAAATGTGTCAAAAGGGGTCATGGGGACTTCCTAGGGGTCCTAGTATGCCTTATCACACATTACAACCCCTAGAAAGTTTTCATGACCCCTATGAACACATTGGAATGCTCAAGTATGTCTTAAGGGGTCCTATGACCCCTTTGAACACACTTGAGCATTCAAATGTGTCAAAGGGGTCACTAATAAATTTGGGGCCATTTTGCAACGACTATGTGTCGCCATTGCGACGGCTATGTGTCGCTATAGCGACAGTGATAGACGTCGTAGTTTTGTAGTCGCAAATCACGACGTCTATGGGTTTCTGTCGCAATTGCGACGCCCTGCCGTCACAATGTCACTGCTTCACCCATTCAGCACCTCCGTCGCATTATGACGGCAGGGCGTCACAATTGCGATGGTCCTCCGAAGCAATTGCGACGGGCCTGGGCGTCGCCAATACGGCACCACCGTCGCATGTCTTGGGAGGACCGTCGCAATTGCGACAGTCCTCCAAAGTAACTGCGACAGGCCTAGGCATCGCCAATACGGCGCCGCCGTCGCATCTCTTGGGAGGGCCGTCGCAATTGCGACGGTCCTGGGTAGAATTTTTTTAAAAAAATTATTTAATACATTGCTAATGAACCACATTAATGCTTTTTTTCCTTCAACAAATGAGGACAGTCACTCTAAAGACAACATGATAATGTACACTCACTGTAAGGACAGTCACAAATGAGGACATCTCACAGTGACTGTCCCTTGTGTGATTGCCACTTGAATGTATTGCTATTCAGCCACATTAATGCTTTTTTCCTTCAACAAATGAGGACAGTCACTCTAAAGACAACATGATAATGTACACTCACTGTAAGGACAGTCACAAATGAGGACATCTCACAGTGACTGTCCCTTGTGTGATTGCCACTTGAATGTATTGCTATTCAGCCACATTAATGCTTTTTTCCTTCAACAAATGAGGACAGTCACTCTAAAGACAACATGATAATGTACACTCACTGTAAGGATAGTCACAAATGAGGACATCTCACAGTGACTGCCCCTTGTGTGATTGCCACTTGAATGTATTGCTATTCAGCCACATTAATGCTTTTCTTCTTCAACAAATGAGGATAGTCACTCTAAAGACAACATGATAATGTACACTCACTGTAAGGACAGTCACAAATGAGGACATCTCACAGTGACTGTCCCTTGTGTGATTGCCACTTGAATGTATTGCTATTCAGCCACATTAATGCTTTTCTTCTTCAACAAATGAGGATAGTCACTCTAAAGACAACATGATAATGTACACTCACAGTATATGTATATATGTATAAGATGGTGTCCTAAGCTTCTCTTTCACTAATCCTCGATATCTGACCTAATTATGAAGACTAAAGATGTCAACTTGAGAACAATAAGCTCAAACTCATTATTAGATAGACACAAGCTCAAGGCCAATGCGTAGTCTATGCTAAACCAAGGATGGTGATTCCTTCAGTTTTATACATATAATTAAAGGAAAATAAAACAATGATTGACTTTTGTTCGTAGCTACCCACCCTTACTAGATGAAGGCCTAAAAACTATCACTAGACTTTACTATGCACATTTGTGTACTCAAATTCAAATCCCATTTGATCAATATCATGCATTATAAAGGACACAAACAACTCAGCATAACCGTCAACAAATTTATCAAATGCTAGCTTCCATAAAATGGTACGACATCAAGTTTATCAAGCTTTGCTAGTTGATAATACAAGTCAACAAAAATAAAGATAAATGAATTTTGATTTCCTTATGTGGGTGGGGGTTGAGTGGTAGCAGACCAATGACTTCATCTAAATTGAGTGGCAAGGTTCAACCTTCTACACCAAGTACCCATGTACATAAATAAAAATGTTGCTTCTAAAGTATGACATGACCTAGGACGCAACAGAAAAACCAAGACTATACTTGAACTAATAAAGTCTAGCTTTACATTTTTGTTATGATGTATTCCAAATGTATGGTAAAAGTTCATAAATCAGGCATATACTTTATCAATCGTAGGCTATCATATAAGCTCCATATTTTTAAAAATATATGGCATTGAACTTTCACAAGTCTAGCTAAATTAGCTAAATACTTCTTAGAATAAACTTCAAATGGATTGGAAGAAATCAGAAATCATGGATTACTTCAGCAATTCAAAGACTATCATAGAAGTTCTATATATTGCAATAGAGTAGATTCTATGATAAACCTTAAAGAAACATTACAGCTTTTGCTCAAGCCAACCAATTTCAATCAATATTCATATCAATACATAGCACCCAGTCTAAGAACACCCAAATTAGCATACTCTTGCACGGTTATATCTTTTCTCAGAAATTTATAATAATACATGAATTCATTGAATTCCATTTTTACTTGACCTTTTGGCACCCAAGACATGCATTGCAAACTGAAAGAATGTCATCCCCCAGTCTTGACCGTAAATGCTTTCACAATTTTCCTATCTAAAACACAGACCATCAATCATCTTATGAGTTGATCCCTTGCAAAGGATTGAGATCAGCAATCTGAGTTGCTCTTGAACAATCAAGAACATTTTGTAAGTAATAACTTAATAAAACAATGATTTTTTTTATAAAAAAAAATTAGTTGGTTAAGTGACAAAGCAATAGTCTCTTTGTCTGAAAACTATCACATTAGCAATTATATTGACAAATCAGAGAAATGTCCATTTTAAGAACATCAAGTTCTTCATACAAACCTCATAAAAGAAATAGTAATTATTATAATAAAGAGAAACTTCTAATAAAGGGTTTGACCAGAAGAAAGAGATCTAAGAATAACCTTAATACAGTGATAAATATTTGTCGAGAAGATGCAGCAATTTGCTATTCAGAACCATAGCAATGGAAATCAGATTAATAGCAAGCAAGACAATAATAGACACTAACTTTAGGAGTTCATTTCAGCAAGCAAACAATAATAATAGCAAGCAAGATTAATATATTTAGCAGTTCATTTCATCAAAAGTAGAGGAAAGAAATACACAACAATAGAAAGACATACATCTGAAAGATAATCAATGCCTTCATCAGCAGCAGATAAAGATAGACTCAGCAGTAGCAGCAATAAATTAGCAGAGGAACATTGATACATGTTTACAACTATCACTGTGATATTACAAGGAAACCTACATAAATCTATCACAGCAGCATAATCAAAGTCCTCAAACACATTCAACAATTCATCTCAACTATAGAATCATACGTATCAAAACTACAGATTAAGCATTCATCGACACAAGAGATCAAACCTCCAACATAGCATTAAGCATTCATCAACACACGAGATCAAACCTCCAAACTAAGATTTACATGTAGCAAGGGCATGACTACAATGATTTGGATGGTTCATGACAAGAATTCACACATCTACTTATATTGCTATAAAATAATGTGCTATAACCCTACAACAACTCAAGCAACTAAAAATAGGTCCAAAATCCAAGGTAATATAATTTGGTTGTGAGACACCTGCCTATAAATTTTAGACCTTATAAACTTTACAAAATATCCTTAAAGAGTGAAAATCTTAGTAGAAAATATTGCAAGGTTACATATAGAAATGTTCATAACACACTTACCTTTTACGAATCTAATATTGTGTCACTAAATAGGACTGTATACATAAGAGGCATTCAAGTTTTTATGAAATGAGATTTTCTTAGCCAACACAAACTTAGCTTAAGACAGATTCCTTCTATTACAAAGCATCTCTCTACTTCATACCTCCATATTCCTGCTAGCAATTTCATCCATTTGTTGAAGATGTTGCTGCCTCCCGCGCTCATCTTCCTTGAATCAAAGATGAAGCTTGACCACTGAGCAAATACACCGATTCTGCAAATGCCTCAATTGTTTTTGAAATTCTAAAGCTTCAGCCCTATATGTTGTTGTTGCTTCCCTGCCATGCAAGAAAAACAAGACAAAATAATTAATATGCATTAAGCTAGTGACACAGCTAAGTATGAAAAATGCTCCAAGTTATGATAAAATTGTGAAAATAATTTAAACTTCAAAATTCTACGTCTCTAACAAAGAGCCACAATGCAATGATGGTTGTATATAAATTTTCATGCAAACTAGTTCACTCAGAGTGGTAAAATATGATTGCATCCACATTAGTTAAACTACCTATAGTTTTTGAAATCTATGCTAGATCGATCATCTTGACTTTTTTGGAGAAATTTTTGCTTCAGTTCTGAAATATAAGACTCAAATAACAAGTTCTGTACAAAATTTGAGACATTACTAATTGAGGACAATGTGTATTTTTATGGCACTGAAAGTTTGTGTCTTACAGGCAATGTGCAAGACTATTTATCAAAATGGTTTTATGAAAGCTCCAGGCTATATATGTTATAGTGGAGAAAGTTCAATATGTTCCAAACTTCCAACAAAATAATTAGATGCAATATTTCTTTAGTGTTAGTAATTTATAGTAGCTCCAATGGCATCCAAGACCTTAAAAAATAAAAGAAATTTTTAAAATTAATATCACTAGAATACTTCCATTTTCACACACCAGCCTTTGCATTATTGCTTGTTTGTTTCAGGTATGCACCTTATTTTTATTGGCATATAGAAAGGCTAAAAAACCAACAAGGATGAAGTATCAAAGCCACAAACTCTAGCCACTGGAACTTCTAACTTCATTGTGACTACATATCAACTATCAGATACACCAATGACCCAATTATATTTAACATTTATGAAAATCAAATTAATTTGGAATTGAATACTAAGCACAATTCCATTAGGAACATGATAACATATTCTTAAGAAATAATGCTCTACAATAAAAGTGGCTATTTCTGCACCAAACACTCTAGTAATAGGGGTCTCATGACTAAACTAAACAAGAGAGCTTACATATGAATGTGTGAAATATCTAGAGTTTCATGTGTGAAGTCTGATAGAAGCTCTTTATAACAGGAAAGAAAAAGGTAATAACAATTAACCAATCAACAATACACAAAAATCAGAAAATAGCAATTATCAAATCATAAACTTATAAAGAAATCAAATGATCAGAAAGAATAGAGTGCTCTATTTATTATTGAAGGCTCTATTTCCTTTACAACTTGCATACCACAAAGAAATAATCTCAATATTAAAACCTTGGTGCCTAGAGATTGACGATGGTGAAAACTACATTTTACTGATTGTACCGTTAATTTTCTTTATTTGAATTAAGTCTAACGAGCTAAAGGAAGCTATTAGAGCATGAATCTATGTTTTAGTTACAATAATCCATGCAAGCAATTTATTATGCAAACAAAGTGACTAAAATAAGACTACTATTTGATTGGTCATTTCCATTTTTGTCAGTGGTTTTTCGATCTGGGTGAAAAAAGAAATTCCCATAATTAGTCTCTCATCCAAGGTGAGCGGTATACCTTGCCTAGAATAGTAGGGCATTCAGGTAAGGGAAACAATTGGATTTGGAAAAATTAGGTTTCTTAATGCATGGTGATCTCTCTCTGGTTAATGACCATCTATCTTTTGAATCAAGTTGATTAGGTTAATATCTAAATGCGCAAATAGTAGATATTCTAAGATGGTCCTGGATAGAATTAAAAAAATAAATTATTTAATACATTGCTAATGAACCACATTAATGCTTTTTTCCTTCAAAAAATGAGGACAGTCACTCTAAAGACAACATGATAATGTACACTCACTGTAAGGACAGTCACAAATGAGGACATCTCACAGTGACTGTCCCTTGTGTGATTGCCACTTGAATGTATTGCTATTCAGCCACATTAATGCTTTTCTTCTTCAACAAATGAGGACAGTCACTCTAAAGACAACATGATAATGTACACTCACTGTAAGGACAATCACAAATGAGGACATCTCATAGTGACTGTCCCTTGTGTGATTGCCACTTGAATGTATTTTTATTCAGCCACATTAATGCTTTTTTCCTTCAACAAATGAGGACAGTCACTCTAAAGACAACATGATAATGTACACTCACTGTAAGGATAGTCACAAATGAGGACATCTCACAGTGACTGTCCCTTGTGTGATTGCCACTTGAATGTATTGCTATTCAGCCACATTAATGCTTTTTTCCTTCAACAAATGAGGACAGTCACTCTAAAGACAACATGATAATGTACACTCACTGTAAGGACAGTCACAAATGAGGACATCTCACAGTGACTATCCCTTGTGTGATTGCCACTTGAATGTATTGCTATTCAGCCACATTAATGCTTTTCTTCTTCAACAAATGAGGATAGTCACTCTAAAGACAACATGATAATGTACACTCACTGTGAGTGTACATTATCATGTTGTCTTTAGAGTGACTATCCTCATTTGTTGAAGAAGAAAAGCATTAATGTGGCTGAATAGCAATACATTCAAGTGGCAATCACACAAGGGATAGTCACTGTGAGATGTCCTCATTTGTGACTGTCCTTACAGTGAGTGTACATTATCATGTTGTCTTTAGAGTGACTGTCCTCATTCTGTAAGTGTACATTATCATGTTGTCTTTACAGTGACTATCCTCCTTCAAGTGGCAATTACACAAGGGACAGTCACTGTAAAGACAACATGATAATGTAGAGAAACGTTGTCATTTGTATTTTCAACAGCGCTGAGAGAGGTTCCCTCCGCGAAATCACAGCTACAATTTCTGAGTACGTTGGGTTTATTTTTCTTTTGTCATTATTATGTAATCTGGTATTCAGTTGTTAGAGAGCTAAAATACCCAGAAATGAGGACATATCTGTGTTGAATTTATTGTTAGTGGCTTTGGTTATTTAGAATGCTTCCCCACAATACTTAATAGGATGCATTTGGTTTTCAAAGCTTTCACTGACTTGGATTCAAGATTCTGAGACTTTCACGTGCCTTGCTTCAGTTGTTTCCGCAAACAAATCGCGTGCCTTTTGTATGCTTCCACATTTTATATACATGTCCATCAGGGTAGTCACCACCACTATGTTTGACAAAAACCCATCTTCAATTACTTTTTGGTGAATTTCCCTACCCTGTTCTATGACTGTACCTCTGGTTTTAATGTATAAAAATGACCCAAATTTCAAAGGAAGTATATGATAAATTCCACCTAACACTTCCTAATCCCTGGACAGTGTCTTCTTACACTTTGAAACAAACAATTCCAAAGGGAATTAGCCTCTAGGGCTCTGCAACACCCAAACCCACAATTCTTGGCTCTAAACCCTTCTTAACTAGGGCATTCTCAATCACCCGATTCTACACCCTTCAAATCCAAATTAGTGGATGATTCACCATCTCACAAACATTATACAATGTTCCACATTATAACAATCCACCCTTTCTTGGATAGATCACTCACTGCTATACATTAGCATTCAACTCAAGGTAATTTCCCACAGTTTATCCTGTGATCACACTGTTTTCCACAAAACTTTGCCTATGCAATGTCAGTACTTCATAATACAAGTTAGTTATTGTCATCCCATGAATATTAGGCCTTCTATGTTACAGCAAAATCAAAGTAAACTCATTCAAAATGGTTTAGAATGGATGAAAGAAATCCTTCTAACTCATGTATGTGTTAGTTCAAACAAATGAGGATAGTCACTCTAAAGACAACATGATAATGTACACTCACAGTAAGTGTACATTATCATGTTGTCTTTAGAGTGACTATGCTCATTTGTTGAAGAAGAAAAGCATTAATGTGGCTGAATAGCAATACATTCAAGTGGCAATTACACATGGGACAGTCACTGTGAGATGTCCTCATTTGTGACTATACTTACAGTGAGTGTACATTATCATGTTGTCTTTAGAGTGACTGTCCTCGTTCTGTAAGTGTACATTATCATGTTGTCTTTACAGTGACTGTCCTCCTTCAAGTGGCAATTACACAAGGGACAGTCACTGTAAAGACAACATGATAATGTAGAGAAACATTGTCATTTGTATTTTCAATAGTGCCGAGAGAGATTCCCTCCGCAAAATCACAACTACAATTTCTGAGTACGTTGGGTTTATTTTTCTTTTGTCATTATTATGTAATCTGGTATTCAGCTGTTACATAGCTAAAATACCCAGAAATGAGGACATATCTGTGTTGAATTTATTGTTAGTGGCTTTGGTTATTTAGAAGTTTAATTTTATTTGTTCAGCTTTCAAGCACAAACATTTTGTGGACCGTAATGTCTTCATTGTTTCAGGTATGCAATGAAACAACCCTAACTTGCGACTACCTTCATAGTACTACAAAACTGAAGAGGGAAAAGCAAGTTAGGATGGAAATAAACAAACTTAAAACTCAGACTTAAGAAAGATGAAGGAAATGCTTCAAAAGGCCGATGCCTTAAACACGGGAAAACACAATACCACCATTAAACGATGCCCTAGTCACCGTATCAATGCTGCCAGCTCTGTACCAGTATGCTGACTGCTCACTTTCATCCTGTGATAAAGGTAACTTCATTAATCATACTTGAAATGGCAGCATACAAACTAAAGCTGATGAACATTTATAAACTAAAAGTTTAAAACTACAGATTACAAATGTAGTAGTTTCATATGAAAAGAACTTGATGTCTGAAATTTACCATTAGAAGTATCCAAAGGAATACCACAGTACTGTTGAACTTGGAGAATCGGAGATGATCTACACAGCAAGGTTCAACAGCTATAAGGACTGTTACACCATCTTTAGCATTTGAATACATTTTCTCCTTGGCTTCTGGTGGATCCTCAAAGACCCCCAATGACATTTTCCCTACAATTATCAATTGTTTGTCAGTATGAGATATTAATAAATAAACATTAATCACAATATTAGGAAAACAATGTTCTTGATGTCTGAATCTAAATCACAGAAAGCTCTAATAAAGCAGTTCTCAGTTTCACATTAAACTAAGTTTCAATTTCAAATGGTTATAATAATTTTTGCAAGTTATAAGTAGCTGGTTACAGTATATGACATAAAAAGAAAAAAAATCATCTCTATTATTTTCTTCTTTTTCTCTTTCAACGAAGCTTTTGCACCACACAAATGCATACCAAGAATTTCTCAGGAGGTTTCAAGACCATTGCATACCAAACTTCTTCTCTGTAGATGCTACTGTGTGTCGTGGTCCAAACGGGCCCATAAATGTGGTTGAATAACAATACATTCAAGTGGAAATTACACAAGGGACAGTGACTGTGAGATGTCCTCATGTGTGACTGTCCTTGTCACAAATGAGGACATCTCACAGTGACTGTCCCTTGTGTAATTGCCACTTGAATGAGGATAGTCACTGTAAAGACAACATGATAATGTACACATACAATGAGTGTACATTATCATGTTGTCTTTACAGTGACTACCCTCATGTTGTATATTCTTCTCTGTAGATGCTACTGTGTGCTAGGGAACTTCTTAGAACTATTGGTATATTCTTAGAGCTTGTTACACCTGGGATATTCTTCTCTGTAGATGCTACTGTGTGGCGTGGTCCAAATGGACCCATAAATGTGGTTGAATAGCAATACATTCAAGTGGCAATTACATATATTATAATGTATCTGTCTAGTCCTCATGACTGCTCATAACAGTACAAGTGATATTTTTTTGGGAGTGGGGAAAGGTTCGAGACTTTCACCTGTATGAAGAATCCTTTCTACCTAACACAAAAATGCACCCCATAAAACATCTGATTGGTTCGAGTATCTTTGAACTATTTGGGTCTATTGACAACACTAGACCAGTGTATACAGAATGACTAATTTCATGCAAGACAATGTGATGCAGAGTGGTCAGCAAGAAACTTGGTCTTAAGCCCCAACCCACTTCAAGACACCAAAATGTTACACCTAAGCAATTTAGCCTCTGATTCTATCAAACCAATTTAAAATCTCTATACTAGAGGGACTTCAAAGGTTTCAAGATACTTCTAACACCTTATTGACTCAATCCCAACCAAGACCAAATTTCCTTTTAGGGACAAGTTCCCTGATTTTCTACCAAAAGAGACTTTATTGATCCTAGGCTTTGCCAACCCAATCAAACATTTGAAAACTCTTAAGATTCCCTAAAACATGTAGAATCATGCATTGGTTGTGTTCCAAACAACCCAAGACATCAAAATCACAAATAGACCTAGTGACTCTAGTAGGTCTCCAAAACCTGTTCTGCAGCAATAACTCTTCAATTTGACAAAGGACCTTATGAACTTATATGTTTTTTGAGTACCCTTTTTGATGTTCTAACAATCCTCCAACTCCCAAACCCTGACTCCACTCCAGCATATCAATGTTCTTATTGAGTCCGCAGACCTAATGCATGCCTTTGGGTGTGGGTTCCAAAACAAGGCATTGAAAATGGGTGCATGAAACCAAGATTAGAGTTTGAAGATGTCCACCATGCTCTAAATATCTAGATTCAACAAGGTTTGAGGTCCTTTACTTGCCGCTACCCTCTGATCTTGCATAATCCATCAACTCCTAGTCAAGAACATTGAGATTCTTGACCTAGGGCTTGCTCTCAAAATTCTCTGGCTTAGTATCCTGTTCCAAAGCTTTTAAAATATGAAAATAAACCCCCTTAACTTGCATTTTACAAAGAACAGAGGATATCCTATGGTTTATTTGCAAGTTAAGGCCATTTGAATGCAATAACCCTAAAAATGAGGGTTTGACAGAACAATAGATAAGAAAAAGGAATAACTTTGATATAAGGTGTCTTGAATCTACCAAATAAACTCTCAAAGCATAAGATATAAATACTCTAACTTCCACACTGGTCTGCCCTCCCTTTCACATCCGTACACTGTACAGTGCTTGAAGGAAATGCATAGAAAAGGCTCTGAAATAGTGGCTCTATCTGACAGAGAGTCCATGCTAGGCTTCATGACTAACCTAGAGCACATTCCTTGTTATGGAGGAAGTTTGAATGGTGAAGAACTTATGGAATGGATAGAGGACCTAGATAACCATTTTGACTACAAGTATCTTATTAATAACCATTTTGACTACAAGTATCTTATGGATAGAGGACCTTGATAACCATTTTGACTCATTTAGTATCTTATTGAGCTTCACTTTGTTTCGAGAATATAGTTTAATATTCTCTACTAAACAGGGCCAACCACGTGAAGGTGGAAGCTCATTTGGCCCCACCCCCTCCCCCTAACATCACTCTACATTCCCCGTTAACATCTAACATTCATTCATTCTTTCAATTATTAATAAAATGTAACATTCAATCAATATCACATGATAACATTCATTAACACATTAGATTTGTTAACATGCAACATTCATCAATATGAAAATAAACACATAATTCATGAACATTCATTAGCACATAATTAAATTCATTGAGACATAAAATTCAGTCATTATCAATTAAGGTATTTAGATGACAATCATTTCTTTTTTCTCTTTCTAATTTTTTTTTCTATGTAAGCTCTAAGAGGAGCATCAGTGTTATCATCAATACCCCCCTCATCAGTTGTTTTGTTCTCTGTTCTTGATGATCTCAAATTCCTATGCTGCTGCAAAGGGGGGTCCTCTACAATAACAAATAAAAGAGTTAAATTTAAAATATTTAATTATAATTGTTACAAGTATTTAATTATTTTAAAGAACATAACTGTGGTGCTCTTTAATTACCTAATCTGGCCACATCATTTTGTCTAGACTCAACCTCAACATGCTCATGAGCACCGACCCCTCGATCCTCTACAGTTGCTATACAAAATGTTACATTAATCCAAACACCAATTGTAATTACATATAAAAATTTTAATAGCAAATGTATACCTCCACCACTAGGATGCACATCATGCGAACCTTCATTATGCATAGATTGTGTAGAAGGATTGTCAGGCTGCATTCCAATATCCTACACATTGTTATCATTGCTTTCTTAAAACAAATATACTCACTTTATATTAGAACTTAACATCAAATAGACTAATTGGTAAAGTATTCAATTTGAAATAAATTTCATTTAGCTTATTTACCTGTGGCTCAGATGCATCATTATTTGAACCTTGCACACTGATTTCAGCTCGTAGCCATTCAGCCACGGCTCTATAGCCTTGTTGGAAGCCAATTCTCTTGTCCTCTTCTGTGAGGCATCTATTGAACTCTGACCCCTACATTTTTGCTTGGTATGGTGAATTTTACTTGCATTGTTTGATCAAAAAAAATTTCCTTGCAATATATAAAAAAATTGATACAAGTTTTCATTTACTAATACTTACAACTCATGCTTGAAGTTTGGAAAAACCACCAGAGCCGAGCTTGTGTGTCCCGTGCTTTTCTAATCTTGCCTTTGTTGCCTTTGATGTGTCAGGCAATCTATGAAAATTTTGAAATATGTTAGAGACCAGTACAGGAAAAATTTAGAGGTTAATTAGTACATAATTACAGGAAAAATTTAGAGGTTAATTAGTACATAATTACATTCTCAAAAGTATCACATACCTTGCTCTACTCTCTACTGGCGTAATTCCTTTTTTCATGTTGGCTTTATACTTTCCATCCAAAATCAAAGCCTGCCACTCAGCCTCAAGAACACAGGGCGGACGCTCGTGCCTAGGGTTAACCTCTAAATATTTCCCGTACTGGTCCCTAATATACTTCAAACATAAACCAGCTCTTTCAAGGAGCTTGTTTCTCTCGAATGCACGAGGTCCAAAAAGCTGGGTCATACTATGTACAAGATCATCCTTCAACTTTTTATCTTGGTTATTCCACCTTTTAAGTAAAAAAAAACATGTTAGACTCATAAATGAAGAGAAGCTACCTTTAATATAGTTCAAGAAATTGATGAAAAGGAAAACTATTCTAGCAATGATATGAAATCAAAATAGTGGTTTGGGGTTTTAGTTAGGATATGATGTTCCACCATGTACGTAGGGTGGGCCCGAATATCCGCAAACACTCGTCACCAAGTTTTCGCCAAAAAATATCATTCTCTACAAAATAATCATGGGATCATTAGTCGATGAAGAGTGATCAAAAACTAAATTACTATTATATCACTATAGAATAATAATAACTTTAAAGTACCTAGAACTTTGGCTACTTTTAAGGGAATGCCTTCATCGTCACTGACGATCAATACGCAATCCTTCACCGTTCCCGTACTAGGAACACGGGAACATCCAGGAAATGATGCTGCATCGGGACTTGTTGCATCTCCTATTGCAAAAAATGAAAACCATTATCAAATGCGTCCAAGAAATAATACTTCAAGGGAAATAAATTGGTGCAGAGCACCCATGGCACAAACACAATCAAGGGATCTACATCGTAAACACATAACACTTAAACACATAACAAAAGAGAGAAAAAGAGGGATTTGTGTACCAGTAGATGGTGCAACAGTTGGTGCATTTAGGCTGTGTGTTGTTGACATGGCAGTCGGCAAGACATTTGTGACTGTCTTGGATGGAGGCGGTGTTGTCATATCATCATGGAAAGGAGCTGAAGAATAAAATTGTTAGAGCATGCATAAATACAGAATGCGTGGACTAGCATGGACAAGATTGTTAGAGCATTAAAAAAAAAATTGTTTGAGCATGTATTGTCAATGATTATGATCATTCCTATATATATTCAGTGGAAAACACAAGTGGGGAATGGAACATGTGATCTACCTGAACCACTTGCAGTACCGGCCTCATCATGGGAATGGGGTTCAAAATTACGCAAATAACTCTGTAAAGACAATGCATCCATATTTTAATTAATGTCATAAAAGAGCATAACATAAAAACCATTATTGAACTCTTGTAATAATTAAAAATTTCATTAATACTTACTTTAAAGTTTTCAAAAGTGCGCAACAACTCAGCTGCCCTATCTTTTATTTCCTGAGTCTGAGGATGTATGGATACCAAACGTAGAAGTTCTTTCCCAATTTTCTTTAGCAGCTTTTTAATAGAACCGATCGGGTCATCGGTCTCTGCTAAATCAATAAAAAAAAGGGTCCACAAGGGGGGACTCCTGAGGGACTGCAGGTTGCTTTCCCTCTCTCCGACCACCGGCCCTCTGTGACAACAATAGTATTAGTATTATCAAAATTACTCCATAACAATGAAGAAAATAACATTAAAAAAAATAACATTTTGCTTCTATCTAGTTTGCACAATTACAATGAGTTTTACCTGCTCATGTGTAGATGAGCTAGGAATATAGTCACCATCACCTTCGGGCGGTTGCTCCATATTGTGCCCTTGTGTCAAAGATCAAGTATAAAAATGTTAGCCAAAAATTTAATAACTAAATGGTATGTTGGAGTCATTGATTAGAAGTTGGTTTAATAGTATGTACCACCCCCATGATAGTAGCCTCGTTTGTATCTATGCGGTTCAAATTGTAATCAATAAGCAGCTCTTCCCCTGCACGTATTGATTCTATCGCACAGATGAATACACGATTTCCCTCGCGCGCCTCAAATATGCAATTGGGTTGCTTTATAGTTGACCCAGGTCGTGTAATATTTATAAAACCCGCAATATTCCCTGTTGCTTTTGGCCTTCCATCAATGTATATAGCCACACTTTTACTTTGATTATTGTCTTGCTGTTGTATATAATTTGCCGAGAGTGCATACCTACGCATACTTTTTTTATATTGAACAATATGCATCCAACTTTTGTAATTGTAACATGGTCCAACATACTCCATCAATTCAAAAACTTTGTTGTAAGACACATTTATGCCATCCATAGAAAATAGGCCCAAACCATGTAATGATGATGGTGCTATGCGATATATCCTCTCATTAACACAAAAATCAGTGTTTATTGGAGGAAGTTCCTTGGGTACCCAATGTTTCTGTAGATGTTGGTACCTCAAGGGCACCTCGATGTCGCCTTTCGTCTCATCATCATAAGAACATGACCCCCCTTGAGCAAGGAAAAATTTCATGTGTTTATTGAATTTCCTTCTAGTCCTTTGACCTCTAGTTAATCTCCCTATTCTAGATAAACTGCATGTCTCACTTTCCTCTTCTATTCCTATATTTCCCTCACTCGAGGAAGACACTTCTGACAAAATACCTATTTGCTGGTACCTGCAAATGGGAGAGATCTTAGAAGACATCAATCTTACTATTGATAAGTGTATTAAATAGACTTTTTATAAGGTGTATTGACTTATACCTGTCGATCCATGAGACTGTGCGGGATGCTCTTGAAAGGGGTTCAATTTCCTGCAAATGTAATTCAATTATCGTGAGCATAATCACATCATAATCATAATCACATCCATCATAAGCATCACATAAAAATTTAAAATATTAAAACGTACACATTATAACACTTAAATCAGGCTCACATTATAAGCTTGCTAGGGAAGTAGGCCTACTGAAGGGCTAAAACTGGGTTTTTGTATCAGCTGATGAGTTGATGGCTTAGTAACCTTGGGGACATGCTATTTGAAGTTGTTTGATGTGTGTGGTGGAGGTGGAGGAAACACCTAGTTAAGGTGAAGTCAAGTTTGGAGCCTATTGAGGCATTGTGAGCATTTGATAGTTTGTTGATTAGATTGCTTGGATGAATCCATTGGATGGATTGAGGGACATTGGGATTATTCCAAAGATGTAGAACACTAAGGTGGCATAAGGATTTGGTGTGCACTCTGATAGGTTATGGAGTTGGCTTGGATCAAGGAGAGTGATCTTATGAAGATGCTTGGTTGGTGTTGTGAGAACACTTACAAATGCTTTTGACCTGAAAGAAAATAAGGCTCAATACATTCATGCATCAATATGTGTTTTAAATAGTTTTATTTAATTAATTTAGATTAATAGTTAATTTAGATTAGCAGTATTCTATTTGTAGTTGAAACTTGTAGCTTTTAAATAGATAATGAATAAACTATGTAACCATTTAAGACAAATATATTTCTATCAAGAAATGAATATTAAATACATTAAGGATTGATGGCATACCTTTAAATTTCATCATCATCATCCTCATCATCATCATCATCATCATCATCATCATCATCCTCATCATCGTCGTCATCATCATCGTCGTCGTTGTCGTCGTTGTCATCATCATCAACATCATCATCATCAACATCAACATCATCTTCATCATCATCATCAGTAGCAGCATCATCGTCATCATCATCTTCTTCTTCTTCATGAAAATTTGTCTCAGGAACATCATCCAATAATTGTCGATCGTGATCATCATCTACATCATCTTCTACTTCTTCGGTATCTTCTTCTTCCATCGCATTATACTTTATCAGCCTTCCTCTCGGTTCATGTCTAACAACAAATGACCAACTCGGTTTATGTGAAACCTCTGAGTAAAATACCTGCTCACATTGGCTTGGAAGAACATAGGGCTCATCCCCAACTGGCTCAAACGACCTTGTATTAACCATTGTAAATCCATTATCATGTTCAATAACAGTTCTATTAGGATCATTTGGATTAAGTTGTAGCCTGTACCATTTGACAACGAAGAGTACTAATTTGAAGAAACTAAATTCGCACTCAAGTATATCATCCAAAATGCCATAGTATTGATTTTTAGACTCTTGAGGATGTAAGTCATTTCTAGATGAAATATTAGTCACTTGAAAGACTGCAGTTATTCCAGAATCACAAGTTTTCTTCGTGTCATCCAACACTTTGACGCGAAATTTTTGACCATTACAGAACATACCCTTGTGGTGTTTAACTTGCAATAATATGTGAAACATGTCAAAATTATTATATCATGAGTTGATAAACATACGGGTGATTAATAATTTTGTACGTACCTAGAAATCTCTTAAACCATATGCTAAATCTATTTCCCTTTGCGTAACATTAGAATCTCCATTACGATGAGCTTCTTTAACCAATGAAGATACACCTTCCCATGTTAATGTGTGACCAGAATGTTGACATCATTCAATCCATACCGTCATCCAATCAAGATTGTTTGCAATATACAAATGTAGTGCATCCCACTCTCGAGCAACTGTACAAAAAAAAATAGACGACTTACAACCGATTTATTTTGAAGATTAAGAAATAATTTATTACAATAACATCTTATAATTTATTACCTGTCACTTTCCTCAATCTACCTTTCCCCATCAAGTACTCCCCTTTGAATTTTTTAAAAGGGTCGAGATCCCAAATGCAATCTACATGGATATTTGAAGCAAACTTAGGAAGATATTCAGTAATGTACACCATAGTCTGGTATACCATGTATCCCTCTACCATAGAACCCTCAGGATGTGCTCTTTGTCGAACCAAAGCATTCAAAGATTTCAAGTGCCTCTCAACCATCCACATTGACCTAGTGTGTGCAGGTCCACACAATTCAATCTCCTCAACTTGGTGTATGAGGTAGTGTTCTTGTGCATTGAAAAAAGTTGGAGGTAGACACTTTTGCATTTCACACAGTAAATGAGGAATTCTTCTCTTCCAATAGTTTATATCTTCTTTATGGATTTCTTTAGATGACAACCACCTACATTAAGAGATTCAAGTCACAAAAAATATATAAATACGAGACTTTACAAAATAATATACAATAGATTACATAGCAAGAAAAACAAATCGCGAATATAATAAATATATACAACAAATTGAACAGATATTACTGCTTACCTCATGTATTTTCCAAGATCATATATCACTTGTTTGATGTTATTGTTGAAGTGCTCTGGGAGAGATAGAGGTAGCACGTACTGCAGTAATTATAAACCAATCATTTCATTATTTTCTAACATAACATAATGAATAGTACACATAATTTATGAATATATTGTAAATATAGAAGAACATAACTTACCTTGATGAAAGTATGCCAATCATGCGTTTTGAGCCCTGGCCCAAATTCACTTTTCTTTGATATGAGATTGCTTATGTTCGTAGCAAATCCTATGGGAAATCAAATTTTTCGTATGACTTGTTTTATGGCATCACTTTGCTGCTCCGTTAATAACCAAGGAAGGGCACTTATATTAATCTGATCTCTATTGCTATTTGAGTGAATGAAATTCTTCAGTGCATGATTGGATTCATGAATGTCATTACAAATTTTGACAATTTTTTCTTTGTCACGCCTTCCATCCAGTATTTTCCACAATGTCTTTGTTATATTCTTTCCAATATGCATAGGATCAAACAAATGCACAATTTGTAGGTCCTCGTAGTAGGGCAACCTACTAAATTGTCTGGGATAGCTTTTTAGTCCCTTTGGAAGGTTGTCAGTAGTGCCTTGACGACCTTCACGATCATCAATTACATAATTAGTAAACAAAAATCACAATAGAAATATATAAATTACAAACATAAACCATTAGGTGGAACGACATTACCTCGATGATTAATTCTATTATATTCCAACTTCCATAGGCGAGGTGTCATTCTTCGTGGCTTTGATGTAGTCTCTTCTTTCCCATTGAAAAGATGTTTTTCCATACTTTGATACTTATGATTCCTATGGAGGAAGTGTCTGTACTCATCAAACACCTGCTTTCCTAAACTTTTTGAATGACGAGATTTCATCTTTGGACCACAAACTGGACATGCAAATTTTCCCTTTGTTTGAAGACCTACAAGATAATGATATAATTGGATTATTAAATATGTTGATTTTTATAATTAGAATTATCATGCGCAACTTGAATTCACTATAACATACCACAAAAATGTGTTAGCCCTGGGGCATCATGTATTGTCCATACAAGTATTGCATGGAATTGAAATTGTCTTTGTCCTATTGGTCTAGACACGTCATACATAGTGACACCATTCCATAACTCCACCAACTCATCAATAAGAGGCTCAATATATACATTCATATCTTTAACTTGATATTTACCTACTTGAATGAACAGTAACATTACATAATTATTGTGACCATTTTACTGTAAGATTTGTAAGTACATGTAAATTAATAACTATCAAATAATAAAATACCTGGAACAATCATTGCCAACATAATGTGCTCCCTCTTTATTGACATCCACAGAGGAATGTTATTGTTGATAACAAAAATAGGCCACACTGAGCAAACAGATCTCATCTCTCCAAATGGATTGACACCATCCGCTGCCAATGAAAGCCTGAGATTACGAGGTTCTTCTTTGAAGTGTTGCCACTTTTCCTCTATGTGCATAAATGCCGAACCATCCGCAGGGATTCGAATAATGTCATCTCGACTTCTATTGCGTGCATGGTAATCCATAAATTGTGCTAAGCTAGTACACCTGAATAATTGTCACATCCGTGGAATAATGGGGATGTAACGAAGAACCTTGTGAGGCACCTTTTTTGTTATTCGATCTGTTTGATATCTACTCGTATGACATACAGGGCATTGTGTTGCAAATTCATGTTCTTTATAATATATAATATGATCATTGGGACAAGCATGTATTGCTTGATACTCCATTCCAATATCTTTCATAATAGTAGATAATTCTCGATATGAGCGAGGTAGAATATTTGATGGTGGTAACAAAAATTCGCCTATCAATCTACAGCAAAAAATATAAGTTGTTAATATAAACAATATTAGTGGTACATTATTCACCCTTTGTTAACTATAAAGACATATATGACATACCTTAACATACGTGACATTGTTATGTTGGATAAATCATTCATAACCTTCAAGTTCAACAACAACAATACAGCAGAGAGAAGAGTTGTTTGGGAGTCTTTGTATAGGGGCTCGTATGCCTTCTCAAGTAGAGGTACATCGAGGCTATCATCATCATCATGATCAGATCCGCTTGGACTAAATGTGTCATGGATCAATGTATTTATACCATCATCTTCAATTGTGTTTTCTGGCGCATGATCGTCATCTTCCATGGGATCATTATCTTCACCTTGGATATTCGCACCCCCATGTTCCTCCATATCATGTACTTCCCTAGGGAGATCAACCTATATAAAATTGATTAACATAAATAAACCATGATCTTCAACTCATCATCAAGTGATTTCATATGTATATAAATTGTTAAAATGATATAATGAACAACTTACCAGTGGATGATAGTCATGCCCCCCTTCAATGTGACCATTCTCCCTACAATGTCTCTTAACTGTTTTGATTAGCAGTCTTCTACGGTTTAAGCCCTTACAAATTTTGCAGGGAAAATAACATTTTCCATCACCTTTTCTTTTCAAGTTAGACCACAATCTAGCGATTGTCTCCCTATTTTGTTCTTCACTTATACTATTTGACATGATCGTTCTTCGCAGGAAGCAAAAATTGGGCTATGAAAACTTCGGTCTACAACTTTCAGTGACTAAGCAAAATTGTCAAAAGTGCACAAATCTTCTTAGACCTAGTTAAATCCTTTAATATTTTAAAAGTCTAGTTAAAATATACATTAGATTAAAAAATATACAATTTTCATACCTGAGCGCGCGGCTACGACTAGTGCAATGGTCTTCTTGCTTAGCTCTAGAAGCTCTCTAGCAATCAAAACATATAAGCTACAAGGCCTAACAGCAATTTCAAAACATATAAGCTACAAGGCAAGACATATTACATGACATGGCAAAAGGATTAAAATATACATTAGATTAAAATATATACAATTTTCAAACCTGAGCGCGCGGCTATAACTCGTGCAATGGTCTTCTTGCTTAGCTCTAGAAGCTCTCCAGCAATCAAAACATATAAGCTATTAGAATTCATTAACTTTCTGTAATTGGAAAACTCTATTTGATATTAGACCGTAAACTACTACTATTCTCTCCATAAGAACTAAGTACAAAATTATTTCAAGTTCACATCCATGATTCCCTTTAGATTAAAATATACAGCAAAAATAAGCTAAAAGTCTAGTTAAAATATACATTAGTTTAAAAAATATACAATTTTCAAACCTGAGCGCGTGGCTATAACTCGTGCAATGGTCTTCTTGCTTAGCTTTAGAAGCTCTCCAGCAATCAAAACATATAAGCTACAAGGCCTAATAGCAATTTCAAAACAAGGGTCATCAAAAGAACCAAAAACAATGTGTGCAAACAATACCTTGTGAAGTGGTATAGACAATTAGAAGATGCTACTATGTGCTAGGAAACTTCTTAGAACTGTTGGTATATTCTTACAACTTGTTACACCTGGGATATTCTTCTTTGTAGATGCTACTGTGTGCCGTGGTCCAAACGGGCCCATAAATGTGGTTGAATAGCAATACATTCAAGTGGCAATTACACAAGGGACAGTCACTGTGAGATATCCTCATGTGTGACTGTCCTTGTCACAAATGAGGACATCTCACAGTGACTGTCCCTTGTGTAATTGCCACTTGAATGAGGTCAGTCACTGTAAAGACAACATGATAATGTACACATACAATGAGTGTACATTATCATTTTGTCTTTACAGTGGCTGCCCTCATGTTGTATATTCTTCTTTGTAGATGCTACTACGTGCTAGGGAACTTCTTAGAACTGTTGGTATATTCTTACAACTTGTTACACCTGGGATATTCTTCTTTGTAGATGCTACTGTGTGTCGTGGTCCAAACGGGCCCATAAATGTGGTTGAATAGCAATACATTCAAGTGGCAATTACACAAGGGACAGTCACTGTGAGATGTCCTCATGTCTGACTGTCCTTGTCACAAATGAGGACATCTCACAGTGATTGTCCCTTGTGTAATTGCCACTTGAATGAGGAACAAGGAGGAAGTGATACAATAATAGGAGGGTGATCATTTTAAAATGTGTTGGACAACAAAAAATGCTATGCACGGGGTAAAACATGGGCTCAAACCTTAAGAAAACTAGAGACTAACAACAAAGAAAATGTACCTCATGATACTTATTGAGCTTAAAGCATAAATAACCTACTATGTACAAGAAGGAAGGATAAACTATTAATAGAAATGTTTAAGATGGATCCTATTTATCAATATCTCAAAAGGATTACCTTCCATGTTTTCCAACTCAAAAACATAATTTTCTTTGTAGCGAGAAATATAAATAGGACCCTCCCATAAAGCATCAAACTTTGTATGTTGACTTGGATTGGCTGCTCTTTCATTGTACTTCAAAATCATATCATTTTTCTTAAGAGGGGGATTGCATACCTCTTGTCAAACCCACATTATACTATTCTTTGGTGATGTGTCAAGGCATTATAAGCATTCTCATAAGCTTCTTGTAGATTCAACAATTTTACTAATATGACATTCATCGCACCATCTTCCTCTACTTCAATTAATGTTAGAAGTTGTAGAGCTAGGATTTCCATTGATATAGGAAGAACAACTTCTATTCCATTGGCGAACTGGTGCCGGAGCACCTCACACAACCAATTTGGAGACGGAGATTATACAGACTTTCAGGACAAATCAGGGGGATGGAATACATAAACAGGGTCAACAGGTCAATTGGAGGATCTTAGCACCTTTAATGTTATTAAAATAATGCAATACTTCAATGAGTTTGTAATGATGTCCTTATTAGGACTAAAAGCTTGTTTACAATGAACTGAGATTGTCCAAAGTTCAATAATGTTCTAAGAATCTAGAATAGGCTAGTGCGGAAGTTTAAGTCTTTTGGAAAGTTTAATAATCATAAGAGATCAAAGTTAGTGAGTTTAGTGGTCTTTGGATTAAAATAATTCAATTAATTATAAGTTGGAATTTTTGAATTTTCAAAATCCAATAGTTAGCTAACAATGGAGGGAGTTAGTATTTAGGATTTAGTTAGGCTCAAACTAAGCTCCAACCGATGAAAATTGGTTGGATTAGTTTTTGAGAAGTTATAAAGAATCTTATATATATCTCTGTTACGACAAAGAAGGGAGATATATACGGACTGCAACAGTAAGAAATATAAAACTCTTAGTTTTTGCAACTCCATTTATCTTGGAAGTCTTAGTTTGTTTGAACTAACACATACATGAGTTAGAAAGATTTCTTTCATCCATTCTAAACCGTTTTGAATGAGTTTACTTTGAATTTGCTATTGCACGGGTGTATGGACTGGTGAAGGAAATAGCGAGCAATAAAATTTAATTTTTGCAAGTTCCTTGATCTTTTAAGTCTCAAATCATTTGGTTTGATTATTCAATTATTCTTGTTATTGAATGAGTTTACTATTATATTGAGATTGTTGTCGCGCCAGTCACTGCTGAAACAGTCATTCTTTTGTCTAGACTTGTCATTGCAGTAGAGTTTTAGAGATAATGAAGATCATCCCATGAACATAGAAGGCCTAATATTCATGAGATGACAATAACTAACTTGTATTATGAAGTACTGACATTGCATATGCAAAGTTTTGTGGAAAACAGTGTGATCACAGGATAAACTGTGGGAAATTACCGTGAGTTGAATGCTAATGTATAGCAGTGAGTGATCTATCCAAGCAAGGGTGGATTGTTATAGTTTGGTTTTATACCTCCCAATTTCATTTGTTTAAAAATCATTGGAGGTTTTTAAACAAATGCAATTGGGAGGTATAAAACCAAACTCAACCACTTTTGCCAGCATTTTTCAAGCATATGCCAAAATGGGATCTTTAGAACAGGGTAGGGAAATTCACGAAAAAGTAATTGAAGATGGGTTTTTGTCAAATATAGTGGTGGTGACTACCCTGATGGACATGTATATAAAATGTGGAAGCATACAAAAGGCACGCGATTTGTTTGCGGAAACAACTGAAGCAAGGCACGTGAAAGTCTCAGAATCTTGAATCCAAGTCAGTGAAAGCTTTGAAAACCAAATGCATCCTATTAAGTATTGTGGGGAAGCATTCTAAATAACCAAAGCCGCTAACAATAAATTCAACACAGATATGTCCTCATTTCTGGGTATTTTAGCTCTCTAACAGCTGAATACCAGATTAAATAATAATGACAAAAGAAAAATAAACCCAACGTACCCAGAAATTATAGCTGTGATTTCGCGGAGGGAATCTCTCTCGACACTGTTGAAAACACAAATGACAACCCGCTTGATTTCGCGAAGGGAATCTCTCTCGGTGCTATTCAAAACACAAATGACAACCCGCTTTGTTCAAAACACAAATGATAACCCGCTTGATTTTGCGGAGGGAATCTCTCTCGGCGCTGTTGAAAACACAAATGACAATGTTCCTTTTTTTTTTTGCACTTATATCCTGACAACGTTGCAATTGCGACGGTGTCGGGCTATATTTGAAAAAAAAAAGCCAAAACTGCTTAACATTTCCCTGTCGTCGCAAATTGCCGTCGCAATTTCACCCCAAATGTATTAGTGGGTCATGAGGACTTCCTAGGGGTCTAAGTATGCCTTATCATGCATTAGGACCCCTAGGAAGTCCTCATGACCCCTATGGACACATTGGAATGCTCAAGTGTGTATTAAGGGGTCCTACGACCCCTTCGAACACACTTGAGCAGTCAAATGTGTCAAAAGGGGTCATGGGGACTTCGTAGGGGTCCTAGTACACCTTATCACTTATTTGGACCCCTAAGAAGTCCTCATGACCCCTATGGACACATTGGAATGCTCAAGTGTGTCTTAAGGGGTCCTACAACCCCTTCGAACACACTTGAGTGTTCAAATGTGTCAAAAGGGGTCATGAGGACTTCCTAGGGGTCCTAGTACACCTTATCATGTGTTAGGACCCCTAGGAAGTCCTCATGACCCCTATAGACACATTGGAATGTTCAAGTGTGTCTTAAGGAGTCCTACGACCCCTTCGAAGAAACTTGAGTGTTCAAATATGTCAAAAGCGGTCATGGGGATTTCCTAGGGGTCCTAATATGCTTTATCACATGTTAGGACCCTTAGGAAGTCTTCATGACCCCTCTAGACACATTGGAATGCTCAAGTGTGTCTTAAGGGGTCCTACAACCCCTTTGAACATACTTGAGTGTTCAAATGTGTCAAAAGGGGTCATGAGGACTTCCTATGGGTCCTAGTACACCTTATCACATGTTAGGACCCCTAGGAAGTCCTCATGATCCTTATGGACACATTGGAATGCTCAAGTGTATCTTAAGGGGTCTTACGACCCCTTCAAACACAATTGATCATTGAAATGTGTCAAAAGGGGTCATGGGGACTTTCTAGGGGTCCTAGTATGTCTTATCATGCGTTAGGACCGCTAGGAAGTCACCATGACCCCTATGGACACATTGAAACCCTCAAGTGTGTTGTCAGGGATCCTATGACCCCTTCGGACACACTTGAGCATTTGAATGTGTCAAAAGGGGTCATGGGGACTTCCTAGGGATCCTAGTACGCCTTACCACATTTTAAGACCCCTAGAAAGTCCCCATGACCCCTATGGACACATTAGAACCCTCAAGTGTGTCTTAAGGGGTCCTACGATCCCTTTGGACACACTTGAGAGGTTCTAATGTGTCAAAAGGGGTCATGGGGACTTTCTAGGGGTCCTAGTACACCTTATCATGCGTTAGGACCCCTAGCAAGTCCTCATGACCCCTATGGACACATTGAAATACTCAAGTGTGTCTTAAGGGGTCCTACGACCCCTTTAGACATACTTGAGCATTCAAATGTGTCAAAAGGGGTCATGAGGACTTTCTAGGGGTTCTAGTATGCTTTATCACACGTTAGGACCTCTAGGAAGTCCTCATGACCCTTGTGGACACATTGAAATTCTCAAGTGTGTCTTAAGGGGTCTTACAACCCCTTTGGACACACTTGAATGTTCAAATGTGTCAAAAGGGGTCATGGGGACTTCTTAGGGGTCCTAGTACACCTTATCACATGTTAGGACCCCTAAGAAGTCCCCATGACCCCTATGGACATATTGGAATGCTCAAGTGTGTCTTAAGGGGTCCTACAACCCTTTCGGACATACGTGAGCATTCAAATATGTCAAAAGGGGTCACGGGGACTTCCTAGGCATCTTAGTATTCCTTATCATGCATTAGAGCCCCTAGGAAGTCCCCATGACACCTATGGACACATTTGAATGCTCAAGTGTGTCTTAAGGGGTCCTACAACCCCTTCAGACACACTTGAGTGTTCAAATGTGTCAAAAGGGGTCATGGGGACTTCCTAGGGGTCCTAGTACACCTTATCATGCGTTAGGATCCCTAGGAAGTCCCCATGACCCCTATGGACATATTGGAACCCTCAAGTGTGTCCTAAGGGGTCCTACGACCCCTTAGGACACACTTGAGGGTTCCAATGTGTCAAAAGGGGTCATGAGGACTTCCTAGGGGTTCTAGTATGTCTTATCACCTGTTAGGACCCCTAGGAAGTCGCCATGACCCCTTTTGACACATTGGAATACTCAAGTGTGTCCTAAGGAGTCCTACGACCCCTTTGGACACACTTGAGCATTCAAATGTGTTAAAAGGGGTCATGGGGACAATGTACCTTAAATGTTCTTACATCAATTTTTATGCCACTATTAGTTTCTAGAACAAATGATGGCATCTACTTATTCAGTATGTTTAGACCGTCAAAATTACGAGTCTATAGAAAAATCATGTACTAGATACTTTCAAGAGGACTTGGGCTGAAACTGTCTGTCATCAAATCAACTGTGCAAGTATTTTTTTTAATACATTATATATATGTATAATATGTATTATATATATATTATATACATTATTATATATATAATACATTAGTATATATATTATATACATTAGTATATACATTATATACCTCTTTTTACATATAAAAGTTCAATTTTTTCATTTACTCCCGCTATTTTCCAGGTACCCAATTATTGACAAGTGTAACTTTGACCGAAATATTCCCTCTCCCCACTTACTAGAGAAGCACAAGATTTCAGGCTTTTTTCACAGCTTGTAGGAAAAAGAAGTGATTTGGGGCCCATTTTAATTTTTTTGTCAACTTGTGGTCTCACCATGGGAAGAAACATTCATCGAAAGGCTAAACGGAAGAGGACAGTGATGGATAAAGAAATTCAAGCATATAGGGAAAAAGATAAGGAAAATCACCGAAGGAGAGAAGGTATGTTAAACATTAATCAAGGTGACCCCATAAATGTAGTTGCAAGTGAAGAGGATGTTGAATTTGAAAATAATATGGAAATTAATTTTGTGCATAACAATGTATGGAGTGAAGATGAAAATGTAGAGATGGAGAATGAAAATGTAGACTTGGGGAATGAAAATGTAGATTTTGGGAATGACAATGTATGGAATGAAGATGAAAATGTACAGATGGAGATTGAAAATGTAGACTTGGGGAATGAAAATGTTGCACAAGAACCACATGAATGTTACACATCTCCAAATTATATGTGAAATGAAGTCCCTTGCAATAAAGATAATCAATCTTCAAATTCGGGGCTTTCAAGAACACCTAAATGGTTAATTGAAATTGAGGAGAACATTATGAATAATTGGGAAGGAAAGAGGTCACATAGAACCGTTAGGTTGTGGGATTCAAGACTTTATGATCAATTTTTTGGAAACAAGACATTGGTTGAGCAATGTCAAATTTTTGTGCAATTGTTAAAGATGCAAAAGATGAGACTTGTGCTTGTGAAATTGAAGATTTGTGTGAACAAGAAAATGGAGAGAAATGCCATTGTTGTGAAGAATCTTTTCAATGCTCTCAATAGCATTGGGAAGACTAGCAAAGAAAAAGACAAGAGAGTTGATTAGAGGGTTATTACAACCTCCTTAGTAAGTCATCAATTGAGAAAGGCTCGTTTGATTAGACAAACTTATGTTGACTTCAATATAGACCATAAAACTTTGGGTAGAGCACTTGCAAGAAGATAAAGACTTGATGATCCACTTCAAATTGATACATGGGCTTATGATGGGAGACTTCCATGTTTCGATAAGAAGCTAACAGATGTTGTCAAGGATGAAATTAAATAATTTTGGGATGCTAACTCAAGAATGTCACCAAATGTGAAGGATGTCTTGAAGTTGAGAGTTGGCAATCGAGACCGTAGTCCACATCCTAAACATTATGTGGAGGTAAGTCAAACAATGTTGTATAAAAAATTTTATGAGACACATTCAACATTAAAAATATTGCAAAGGTCTTTTGAATCCGTGAAGCCATTTTACTGTGTACCCCTTAAGATTTGGAATACATGATGCAAATATCATGTTAAGTTTTCAATGCATCATGAATTATTACAGTCCATTTATTCTACTTTGCATACTAATGAAATGCTAGAGGATTTTGGTGCAAGTGGTCTTCCCAAATCATCAAGAGACTTACTAGATCAATTTTTATGTCATAGAGATTATGGTTGTTTATTTTATAAAAAAAGATTGCTTAAATGCCAAGTGCTCAGAATGTGGTGGCTTGTCCAAGCTTAGGACATGTTTTCATGAGGGTTTGGAACACAATTTTGGAAAGACACTCGTCCAAAAAAAGGTATATGAAATAGTGAAATATACATTGAAGAGTGGAGGTGAAGGCTCTAGATGTGAGTTAGTTGCAAAAGAATACAATGTTGCTGATTTTATCTCAGATTTCAAGACAAATCTTTTTTACAAGTATGCAAGGAATAGTCACAGGTCTCAATCGTTGCATCAACCATTCAGAACGTGTAAGGACACTTTCCCTATTGGAACTATTATATCCATTGTAGACTTTATGGAGAACTATACATTGCAGCCCCAAAATGAGACTCAAGCTCAATATTACAATTCCATTCAGGTTGCTTTTTTTGTACACATCACATATAGACATTCCCTTGATAGCACAAAAGATGAGAGAAAGATAATCAGAGAGTACCATTTTTATATGAGCGAGGATAGGTCTCACTCTCATGAGTTTTTCCAACATTGTTTCCAAAACTATTTTGACTTCTTGCAAGAAAATGGTATTTCTATGGATAGGCATCTCATTTGGTCGGATAATTGCATCGGTTAATTTAAGAATGCCAGAATGTTTTATTGGTTGTGTAGAATGCATGTGGAGAGAGGTGTACCTCATATTTGGAGTTTTTTTGAGTCAGAGCATGGGAAAGGGGAGCATGATGGAGAAGGTGCATGTGTGAAGAGAGCTCTAGTTAAGGAGCAATTGAGGATTTCAAGTGTTATACTTCTTGATGCTCGTTCTATTGTTGATTAGTGTACTTTAGCATTCTCACAAGGGGGACTTTTGATTCTATAGTTCGTAGATTCTTTTGTTTGGTTGAGGAGGGAACTATAGGAGATAGATTGGATTGTCAAACAATGAAAGACTCTTAAAAAATGCATTCATTCCAAAGCTCCAATAGTAGTACATAGACCATTTTGAAATAAGAGTTGGCTTGTTTTTGCCCCATGTGTTTTCAGTATGATTGGGATCATTGTAAGTCAAGTGAGTGGGTGGATACATGGGTTCCATAATATCTAACTCCTTTATCTTTGACACTCTCTATAAGAAATGATGACATGGACACTTCAGTTGAGTATGACCATCTTTCAGATCTTCTGCAGCCAGGAGATATTTTTGCATTGGTTGCACCGTAGGGGAATGATGAGAGGTTAGATTATTGGTTAGCACATTGTGTATGAGGTAAAAAGAAGCTTGAACAACCGATGACAGATGGTGATGGGTTCACATATCCTACTAGTTCAGTTGTTGTTGCGGGAACATGGCTACGAACATACATGATTAGAAAGAATGGAATTCCTGCATTTGAAGACTATGAGAAGCGCAAAACTATTCTTATGTATTCACACCTTGTTATAGCAACAAATGTCAAGTTGTCAAAGCATCCAGGAAGACCAAAGACAAAAGAACTTTGGACTATTAGTACTGCTGATCATGAAGCATTATTGGAGATCTTGAAGCAAAGAGATGACCCTTCAGGAACACTTGACTAGGTAATAAATTAACTTAGTGCTTTGTTTTCTAAGTTCATTAAGCTTAATTTCAATACATTAATTTCACCTTTCTTAGATTGTATTTTGAGTCAATAAACTTGGTTTTGTATGTGGATTGTAATTTGTGCAGGAGCACCTATGAAGACACCTCCGGTCACCATGGATCCAATTAGAGATAGAAGGAAAAAAGGATACTTAATGGTTAATTGAGATCTTTTGAAGCCTATAATGGCAATTTGTAACAATCAATTTGATTTAAAAATTAAATGCCCTAGAAGTCTTGATAAGGACTTATGACCAAAATCATGTATG
The DNA here is from genome assembly GCA_027943335.1 of Chamaecyparis obtusa. Taxonomy (NCBI): domain Eukaryota; kingdom Viridiplantae; phylum Streptophyta; class Pinopsida; order Cupressales; family Cupressaceae; genus Chamaecyparis; species Chamaecyparis obtusa. The sequence continues at coordinate 699,127 of BSBK01007589.1, read as the reverse complement.
GGTGGCCAATAGTGCCAATAAGGGATCTAAGTATACATTTTATTAGAATAAGGCAATGAAATCACATAATTTTTTATTATTTACTTATGTCATTTGCATGGTTTGAAATCTTACATTTTTTATTATTGTTTCTAATGCTTTAAGGATATTATTTTTTATCATTTCAAACAATCTTTGATGCTTTGAAAGTTCATTTGAATTAGATGGATACATACATGATAGATGTAAATGATTCATTGTGCATTGAACCATCTGCTCAATCAGCTCCAGTTGGCTGAGTAAACACTAGTGACAACCTCATTCTTCCCATAGAGTCACTAGAACGCTTGCAACAACGCTCGACCCAAGTGACCCCAAGGTGCACTAAGCATGATTGGGCAGAGATCTTCTGAGGCTCGTATCTCAAACCTCATGAGAGGTATCAAAAAATTGTCAAGGGCTATGGCATCATGTTTTTGAGGTCTACAATAACTTCTCTTAGTTTTGGGTGATTCGACTTCATTTGCATTTGGAAAGGCGATCTCAGTCGATGCCAAAACTTGCAGTGAGGGTCAGTTGAAAGTAGCTCAGTAGTGTATCTTTCAAACCATCCGTCTTGGCATCAAACTGTCTACTCCATCAGCTTCGGTTGGTCAGGTAAATGCCAATGAAAAACCCATTCTTCCCACGGAGTCACTAGAATGCTCGTGACCATGCTTGACCCAAGTGACCCCAAGGTGCACTAAGCACGATTGGGCAGCGATCTTCTGAGGCTCGTATCTCAGACCTCATGAGAGGTATCAACAAACCATCAAGCACTACGGGATCATTTTTCTGAGTTCTACAATAACCTCTCTCAGGTTTGGGAGATTTGACTTCATTTTAATTTGGCAAGGTGACCTCAGTCGATGCCAAAACTTGTAGTGAGGATCAGTTGAAAGTAGCTCAGCAGTGTATCTTTGAAACCGTCTATCCTAGTATTGAACTATCTTCTCCATCAGCTCTAGTTGGTCGGATAAACATTAGTGACAACCTCATTTTACCCATGGAGTCATTGGAATGCTCACAACCATGCTCAACCCAAGTGACCCCAAGGTGCACTAAGCATGATTGGGCAGTGATCTTCCAAGGCTCGTATCTCAGACCTCGTGAGAGGTATCAACAAAATGTCAGGGGCTACAAGATCATATTTTTGAGGTCTACAATAACCTCTCTCAGTTTTGGGCGATTCGGCTTCATTTGCATTTTTCAAGGCGATCTCAGTTGATGCCAAAACTTGCAGTGAGGGTCAGTCAAAAGTGGCTCAACAGTGTATCTTTCAAACCATCCATCCTAGCATCAAATCATTTGCTCCATCAACTCTGGTTGGCTAGGTAAATGCTAGTGACAACCTTGTTCTTCCCACAGAGTCAATGAAATGCTCACCACCATGCTCGACCCAAGTGACCCCAAGGTGCACTAAGCATGATTAGGTAGTGATCTTCTGAGGCTCGTATCTCAGACCTCGTGAGAGGTATTGACAAACCATCAAGGGCTACAAGATCATGTTTTTGAGGTCTACAATAACCTCTCTCAGTTTTGGGTGATTCAAATTCATTTTCATTTGGCAAGGCAATCTCAATCAATGCCAAAACTTGTAGTGAGGGTCAACTAAAAGTAGCTCAACAGTGTATCTTTCAAACTGTTTGTCCTAGCATCAAACTGTCTACTCCATCAGCTCCGGTTGACTGGGTAAACACCAATGACAACCCTATTCTTCCCATGGAGTAAATGGAACGCTTGTGACCACGCTCGACCCAAGTGACCCCAAGGTGCACTAAGCACGATTGGGAAACGATCTTCTGAGACATCAGTCTAGTTGTGTTCTGATTGAGGAAGTTAACATTTACAGAGGTGGTTTTTAAATCTGAAGAGACTGACTATCCCTTTGGGTGGGAGGTATAATGGTATGAAACATAAGAACATAGGAAATCTATAGAAGTTAAACCTCAAACATAATAAGCTCCATAATTAGGGTATTCCAGAGTAAAGAAAAACAAATGTAACTTCAACAAGATATAATTTAAATCATAATGATAATCATAGTCAAGATATAACTTCACCATTCAATTCCATAAACATGAATAATAAATATGTATATACAAAAGATGATGCAAATATAACATATAAATGAACATGTTCTATATATACAAAGTATCAAATGTATCTCCATATACAAATATGGCACATGCCATTTCAAAATGTTTACAAAATCAATGTTTTAAGGTGTACAATGTGGCATATATTCCATCTCAAAATGTGCCAAGTGGCATCTCTAAATGACCACGAAACTAAAACTACATCCTATGTCATAGGGGGATCATTAAAATGTAGCCTCTTTGAAGAAGTGTTTGGCTCTGATTGATCCTACATCAAAAATGAGTTCAAACCCAAGTTAGATTGCTTAGTTTATATGATTTGTGTGTGTGTGTGTGTGTGTGTGTGTGTGTGTGTGTGTATGTGGGTATGTGCAAGATCATGAGGGGCCAAACTATGCCCTTAAGTGGTAATGAAAAATCAGCAAATCAGGGTTAGTCAACTTGACGTGAAAATTTGAACTAGCTATCAACCTAATACCAAAAAGTTGTAAGAATAGAATCTGTAAGAAATTGAATCTAGTTTCTAAACTATTAGGCCTTTTCTATAAAAAAAATTAATATAATTGGTGAAAAGTATAGATTTCAATACATCAGTACAAAATTTTTAGGAAAAAAAATGAAGTAGCTATATGTCTGACCACTTTAATCATGATCAAATGATAATATTTTTTATAAGATTTTATATATAAGTAGTAGACTCATGCCCAGATGTGACGCATATTTTTTTGTAATTTTATTCCAAAAAAATAATTAATTATGAATTTTCTACTACAACATTTTTAGAATTAAAAATTTTTTGTGTCTGACCACCTTAACTCATTCAAAACTTTACAAAATTCAATTTTATTTATTTTTTCCTTATAGTAGGTGAAACATAGAATGCGACGCATTTTTTGGATTTCAAAAATGTTATACCGTCAGAAAGTTATAGTCATTTTTCAATCAGTATATAAATCAACACTTTATAGGTAACTCAATTAGAAAATAACTAATAATTACTTATCGAATTCAAAATTTGACAGCAATTATATCAATAGAAAGCTGATAATCTCCTTAAAATACCCTTTTAATTTCATGAAATTCGGGTGAAAAAAAATTGTCAGCTACATGGTCGAAGTCTGGAACTCAGAGAAACAAGGGAAAAACATATTTTTGTGACATTTGAAGAGTTGACCAAGTAGGTTTGGTGCACAAAGCAATACCGAGCCTAATCGGGTACTTGATTTTTTCAAGTACCCAAAAATCCTAGCAAAATTTTGAATTTTGAATTTTCCCTCGCCTTTCTCCCTCCAATTTCTCCATACTTCAATATATTATATATCAAAAATTATATATTAGATTATATATTATATATATTAAATATCACATAATATCTATTATATATTAAATATTATATAATATAAATTTTACATTAAATATTATATAATATATATTAATATTAAATGTTACATTATACATCATATATTATATATTATTTTATATGTATTATATATTAATATGTATTTTACAATATATCACATGATATCTTCATATTTAAATTGTATATAATATATATTTTATATTATAATATAAATATATATATATATATATATATATATATATATATATATATATATATATATATATATATATATATATATATATATATATATATATATATATTGTTGTATATATAATAAAATCAAGTATAGTATATATATCATATATATATTATATAGGACATAGTAATACATAGGTTAATTACACCAATATAAGGCATCTAAAAGGTTACCAAAGGGGTCATAGAGGTTTCCTAAGGGTCCTAAGGCTTGAGAAAGTGTACTAGGACTCCTTAGGTCCTAGTGTAACCCCCGACAACACATTAGAGAACTCAATTGTGTCCCAAGGGGTCGTACAACCTCTTGGGACACACTTTAGTGTTAAAATGTGTCAAAAGGGGTCATGGAGACTTCATAGGGGTCCTAGTATGCCTTATCACACATTAGGACCCCTACGAAGTCCCCATGACCTATTTTGACACATTTCAACACTTAAGTTTGTCCCACGCAGCCGTATGAACCTTTAGGACACACTTGAGTGTTCTCATGTGCCGAAAGGGTTCAGCAGAAATTCCTATAGGTTCTAATATGTCATATCACACATTAAGACCCCTAGGAAGTCCCGATGACTCCTTTTGACACATTTCAACATGCAAGTGTGTCACAAGGGGTCGTATGACCCCTTATGACACACTTGAAAGTTCTAATGTGTCAAAAGGGGTCATGGGGACTTCCTAGGGGTCCTTACATGTGATAAGGCATACTAGGACCCCTAGGAAGTCCCCATGACCCCTTTTGACACATTTCAACACTCAAGTGTGTCCCAATGGGTCGTATGACCCCTTAGGACACACTTGAGTGTTCTAATGTGTCGAAAGGGTTCATGAGCACTTCCTAGGGGTCCTAGTATGCCTTATCACATGTTAGGACCCTTAGGAAGTCCCGATGACCCATTTTGACACATTTCAATAGTCAAGTGTGTCCCAAGGGGTCGATGAATCTTTAGCATAAACTTGAGAATTCTATTGTGTCGAAAAGGGTCATGGGGACTTCCTATGGGTCCTAATGCATGATAAGGCATACTAGGACCCCTTAGAAGTCCCTGTGACCCCGTTTGACACATTTCAACACTCAAGGGTGTCCCAAGGAGTCGTATCACCCCTTAGAACACACTTGAGTGTTCTTATGTGTCAAAAGGGGTCATGAGGACTTCTTAGGGGTCCTAGTACACCTTATCATGCATTAAGACCCCTACGAAGTCTCCATGACCCCTTTCAACATATTTCAACACTCAAGTGTGTCCCAAGGGGTCATATGACCCCTTAGGACACACTTGAGTGTTTTCACATCCCAAAAGAGGTCATGTGGACTTCCTAAGGGTCCTAGTATGCCTTATCATGCGTTAGGACCCCTAGGAAGTACCAATGATCCCTTTTGACTCATTTCAACAATCAAGTGTGTCCCAAGGAATCATATGACCCCTTAGGACACACTTGAAAGTTTTAATGTCTCGAAAGGGGTATGGGGACTTCCTAGGGGTCCTAGTACACCTTATCACATGTTAGGACCCCTAAGAAGTCTTCATGACCCCTTTTGACACATTTCAACACTCAAGTGTGTCCCAAGGGGTCATATGACCCCTTAGGACACACTTGAGAGTTCTAATATGTCAAAAGGGGTTATGGAGACTTCCTAGGGGTCCTAACACATGATAAGGTGTACTAGGACCCCTAAGAAGTCCCCATGACCCTTTTTGACACATTTCAACACTCAAATGTGTTCCAGGGGGTCGTATGACCCCTTAGAACACACTTGAGTTTCTAATGTGTAAAAAGGGGTCATGAGCACTTCCTAGGAGTCCTAGTATGCCTTATCACATGTTAAGACCCATAAGAATTTTCAATGACCCTTTTGACACATTTTAACACTCAAGTGTGTCCCAAGGGGTCGTATGACCCCTTAGGACACACTTGAGAGTTCTAATATGTCGAAAGGGGTCATGACGACTCCCTAGGGGTCCTAACACGTGATAAGGCATACTAGGACCCCTAGGAAGTCTCAATTACCTCTTTTGACACATTTCAACACTCAAGTGTGTTCCAAGGGGTCATATAATCCCTTAGGACACACTTGAGTGTTCTCATGTGTCAAAAGGGGTCATGGTGACTTCCTCGGCATCCTTGTACGCCTTACCATGTGTTAGGACTCTTAGGAAGTACCGATGACCCCTTTTGACACATTTCAACACTCAACTATGTCCCAAGGGGTCGTATGACCCCTTAGGACATAGTTGAGAGTTCTAATGTGTCGAAAGGAGTCATGGAGACTTCCTAGGGATCCTAACACGTTATAAGGTGTACTGGGACCCTTAGGAAGTCCCCATGACCCCTTTTGACACATTTCAACACTCAAGTGTGTCCCAAGGGGTCGTATGACACCTTGGGACACGCTTGAGTGTTCTAATGTGTTGAAAAGGGTCATGGGCACTTCCTAGGGGTCATACTATGTCTTATCACATGTTAGGACCCCTAGGAAGTCCTGATGACCCCTTTTGACACATTTCAAGACTCAAGTGTGTCCCAAGGAGTCGTATGACCCCTTAGGATGCACTTGAGAGTTCTAATGCGTCAAAATGGGTCATGGGGACTTCCTAAGGGTCCTAAAACATGATAATGTGTACTAGGACTCCTAAGAAGTCCCCATGACCTCTTTTGACACATTTAAACACTCAAGTGTTTCCCAAGGGGTCGTATAATCCCTTAGGACACACTTGAGTGTTCTCATGTGTCAAAAGGGGTCATAGGGACTTCTTAGGTGTTCTAGTACACCTTATCACATATTAGGACTCTTAGGAAGTACCAATGACCCCTTTTGACATATTTCAACACTCAAGTGTGTCCCAAGAGGTTTTATGATACCTAGGACACACTTGAGAGTTCTAATGTGTTGAAAGGGGTCATGGGGACTTCCTAATGGTCCTAACATGTGATAAGGTGTATGAGGACCCCATGAAGTCCCCATGACCCCTTTTGACATATTTCAATGCTCAAGTGTATCCTAAGGTGTCATACGACCCCTTGAGACACACTTGAGTGTTGAAATATATCAAAAAAGGTCATCGGTAATTCTTAGAGGTCCTAACACATGATAAGGCATACTAGGACCCCTAGGAAGTCCCCATGACCCCTTTTGACATACGAGAACCCTCAAGTGTGTCCTAAGAGATTATACGACCCCTTGGGACACACTTGAGTGTTGAAATATGTCAAAAGAGGTCATGGAGACTTCCTAGGGATCTTAGTATGTCTTATCACATGTTATGACCCCTACGAAGTCCCCATGACCCCTTTTGAAATATTAGAACTCTCAAGTGTGTCCTAAGCTATCATACGACCCCTTGGGAGACACTTGAGTGTTGAAATGTGTCAAAAGAGGTCATTGGGACTTCTTAGGGGTCCTAGTACACCTTATCACATGTTAGGACACATAAGAAGTTCCCATGACCCCTTTTGACATATTAGAATTCTCAAGTGTGTCATAAGGGGTCATACGACCCCCTGGGACACACTTGAGTGTTGAAATATGTCAAAAGGGGTCATGAAGACATCCTAGGCCTCCTAACATATGATAAGGTGTACTAGGACCCCTAAAAATTCTCCATGACCCCTTTCGACACATTAGAACTCTCAAGTGTTTCCTAAGGGGTCATAGCACTCCTTGGGACACACTTGAGTGTTGAAATGTGTCAAAAGTGATCATCGGTACTTCTTAGGGGTCCTAACACATGATGAAGCATACTAAGACTCCTAGGAAGTGCACATGACCCTTTTTTACTCATGAAAACACTCAAGTGTGTCCTAAGGGGTCATATGACTCCTTGAGACACACTTGAGTGTTGAAATATGTTGAAAGGGGTCATGGGGACTTTGTAGAGGTGCTAATTTGTGATAAGGAGTACTAGGACCCCTAGGAAGTCCCCATGACCCATTTTGAAATATTTCAACACTCAGTTGTGTCCCAAGGGGTCATATGACACCTTAGGACATACTTGAGTGTTTTAATGTGTTGAAATGGGTCATGGGCATTTCCTAGGGGTCCTAGTATGCCTTATCACACGTTAGGAACCATAGGAAGTCTCGATGACCCCTTTTAACACATTTCAACACTCAAGTGTATCCCAAGGGGTCGTATGACTTGTTATCACACACTTAAGAGTTCTAATCAATTGAAAGGGGTCATGGGGACTTTCCAGGGGTCCTAATGTGTGATAAGGTGTACTAAGACCGTTAGGAAGTCCCCATGACCTCTTATGACACATTTCAACACTAAAGTATGTCCAAAAGGGTCGTATAATCTCTTAGGATACACTTGAGTGTTCTCATGTGTCAAAATGGGTCATGGGGACTTCCTAGGGGTCCTAGTACACCTTGTCAGGTGTTAGGACTCCTAGGAAGTACCAATGACCCCTTTTGACACATTTCAACACTCAAGTGTGTCCTAAGGGGTCGTATCACCCCTTAGGAAACACTTGAGAGTTATAATGTGTCGAAAGGGGTCATGGGGAATTCCTAGGAGTCCTAGTATGCCTTATCATGCGTTCTGACCCCTAGGAAGTCTTCATGACCCCTTTTGACATATTTCAACACTCAAGTTTTTCCAAAGGGGTCTTATGACACACTTGAGAGTTATAATATGTCAAAATGGGTCATGGGGACTTTCTAGGGGTCCTAACATGTGATAAAGCATACTAGGACCCCTACGAAGTCCCCATGACCTCTTTTGACACATAAAAATACTCAAGTGTGTCCCAAGGGGTCGTATGACCCCTTAAGACACACTTGAGTTTTCTAATGTGTCGAAAAGGGTCATGGGCACTTCCTAGAGGTCCTAGTACACCTTATCACATGTTAGGATGCCTAAAAAGTCTCAAAGACCCCTTTTGACAAATTTCAACACTCAATAGTGTCCCAAGGGGTCGTATGACCCCTTAGGACACACTTGAGAGTTCTAATGTGTCAAAAGGGATAATAGGAACTTTCTAAAGGTCTCAACACATGATAAGGCATACGAGGACCCCTAGGAAGTCCCCATGACCCCTTTTGACACATTTCAACACTCAAGAGTGTCCCAAGGGGTCGTATGACTCCTTATGACATGTTTGAGAGTTATAATATGTTAACATGGGTCATGGGGACTTCCTAGGGGTACTAGTATGCATTACCACATGTTAGGACCCCTAGAAAGTCCACATGACTCTTATTGACACATTGAAATGCTCAAGTGTGTCTTAAGAAGTCCTACGACCCCTTCAGACACAATTGTGCATTCAAATATTTCAAAAGGAGTAATGAGGACTTCCTAGGGGTCCTATTATGTGTTATCATGCGCTAAGACTCCTAAGAAGTCCCCATAACCCCTTTTGACACATTAGAACCCACAAGTGTGTCCTAAGGGGTCCTACGACCCCTTCAAACACACTTGAGGGTTCAAATGTGTCAAAAGAGGTCATAGGGACTTCTTAGGGGTCCACCCCTTAGGACACACCTGAGGGTTCTCATGTGTCAAAAGAGGTCATGGGGACTTCTTAGGGGTCCTAGTATGCCTTATCACATGTTAGGACCTCTAGCAAGTCCCCATGACACCTTTTAATACATTGGAATGCTCATGTGTTTCCTAATGGGTCCTACGACCCCTTTGGACATACTTGAGCATTCAAATGTGTCAAAAGGGGTCATGGGAACTTCCTAGGGGTCTTAATAGGCCTTATCACGTGTTAGGACCCCTAGGAAGTCCTCATGACCCCTTTTGACACATTAGAACACTCAAAGTGTGTCATAAGGGGTCCTACGGACCCTTCGGACACACTTGACCATTCAAATGTGTCAAAAGGGGTCATGGGGACTTCCTAGGGGTCCTAATAGGCCTTATTACGCATTAAGACCCCTAGGAAGTCTCCATCACCTCTTTTGACACATTGGAATGCTCAAGTGTGTCCTAAGGGGTCCTACGATACCTTCAGACACACTTGAGCATTCCAATGTGTCAAAAGGGGTCATGGGGACTTCGTAGGGGTCCTAGTAGGCCTTATCATGAGTTAGGACCCCTCGAAAGTCCCCGTGACACCTGTTGACACATTGGAATGCTCAAGTGTGTCCTAAGGGGTCCTACGGCACCTTCAGACACAATTGAACATACAAATGTGTCAAAAGGGGTCATGAGGATTTCCTAGAGGTCCTAATAGGCCTTATCACCAATTAAGACCCCTAGGAAGTCCACATGACCCCTGTGGACACATTGGAATACTCAAGTGTGTCCTAAGGGGTCCTACGACCCCTTTAAACACACTTGAGCATTCAAATGTGTCAAAAGGAGTCGTGGGGACTTCCTTGGGGTCCTAGTAGGCCTTATCATGAGTTAGGACCCCTAGGAAGTCCTTGTGACCCCTGTGAAAATATTGGAATGCTCAAGTGTATTGTAGGGGGTCCTACGGCCCCTTCAGACACACTTAAGCATTCAAATGTGTCAAAAGGGGTCATGGGGACTTCCTAGGGGTCTTGAAAGGCCTTATCACATGCCAGGACCCCTAGGAATTCCCCGTGACCCCTATGGACACATTGGAATGCTCAAGTGTGTCCTAACGGGTCCTACGGCCCCTTTGGAGACACTTGAGCATTTAAATGTGTCAAAAGGGGTCTTGGGGACTTCCTAGGGGTCCTAATAGGCCTTATCACTCATTAGGACCCCTAAGAAGTCCCCATGACCCCTTTTGACACATTAGAATGCTCAAGTGTGTCATAAGGGGTCCTACGGACCCTTCAGACACACTTGAGTATTCAAATGTGTCAAAAAAGGTCGAGGGGACTTCCGAGGGGTCCTAATAGGCCTTATCATGCATTAGGACCCCTAGGAAGTCCCCATGACCTCTTTTGACACATTTGAATGCTCAAGTGTGTCCAACCCTTTGGACACACTTGAGCATTCAAATGTGTCAAAAGGGGTCACGGGGACTTCCTAGGGGTCCTAATAGGCCTTATCGCACATTAGGACCCCTAGGAAGTCCCCGTGACCACTTTTGATACATTAGAATGCTCAAGTGTGCCCTAAGGGGTCCTACGATGCTTTCAAACACACTTGAGCATTCCAATGTGTCAAAAGGGGTCACGGGGACTTCCTAGGGGTCCTAATAGGCCTTATTGCACATTAGGACCCCTAGGAAGTCCCTGTGACCACTTTTGATACATTAGAATACTCAAGTGTGCCCTAAGGGGTCCTACAACACCTTCAAACACACTTGAGCATTCCAATGTGTCAAAAGGGGTCATGGGGACTTCTTAGGGTTCTAATAGGCCTTATCGTGCATTAGGACCCCTCCAAAGTCCCCGTGACCCCTTTTGACACATTTGGATACTCAAATATGTCCTAAGGGGTCCTATGGCCCCTTCGGACACACTTGAGTATTCAAATGTGTCAAAAGGGGTCATGGGGACTTCCTAGGGGTCCTAATAGGCCTTATCGTGCATTAGGACCCCTAGGAAGTCCCCGTGACCCCTTCTGACACATTGGAATGCTCAAGTGTGTCCTAAGGGGTCCTACGATGCATTCGGACACACTTGAGCAATCCAATGTGTCAAAAGGGGTCATGGGGACTTTCTAGGGGTCCTAATAGACCTTATCATGCATTAGGACCCCTAGGAAGTCCCCGTGACCCCTTTTGACACATTGGAATGCTCAAGTGTGTCCTAAGGGGTCCTACGATGCCTTCAAACACACTTGAACATTCCAATGTGTCAAAAGGGGTCATGGGGACTTCCTAGGGGTCCTAATAGGCCTTACCATGCATTAGGACCCTTGCGAAGTCCCTGTGACCCCTTTTGATGAATTGGAATGCTCAAGTGTGTCCTAAAGGCTCATACGATGCCTTCTAAAACACTTGAGCATTCCAATATGTCAAAAGGGGTCATGGGGACTTCCTACGGGTCCTAATAGGCCTTATTATGAGTTAGGACCCCTAGGAAGTCCCCGTGACCCCTTTCAACACATTAGAATGCTCAAGTGTGTCCTAAAGGGTCCCGCAATGCCTTTGGACACACTTGAGAATTCCAAAATGTTAAAAGGGGTCATGGGGACTTCCTAGGGGTCCTAGTAGACTTTGTCACGAGTTAGGACCCCTAGGAAGTCCCTGTGACCCCTGTGGACACATTGAAACACTCAAGTGTATCCTAAGGGGTCCTACGGCCCCATCGAACACATTTGAGGATTCAAATGTGTCAAAAGGGGTCATGGGGATTTCCTAAGGGTCCTAATAGGCTTTATTGTGGGTTAGGACCCTTAGGAAGTCCCTGTAACCCCTATGGACACATTGGAATACTAAAGTGTGTCATAATGGGTCCTACGACCCATTCAGACACACTTGAGAATTCAAATGTGTCAAAAGGGGTTCATGGGGACTTCCTAGGGGTCCTAATAGGCCTTATCACGCATTAGGACCCCTAGGAAGTCCCTGTGACTCCTTTTGACATGTTGGAATGCTCAAGTGTGTCCTAAGGGGTCCTATGGCCCCTTCGGACACACTTGAGCATTCAAATGTGTCAAAAGGGGTCATGGGGACTTCTTAGGGGTCCTAATAGGTCTTATCACATGTTAGAACCCCTAGGAAGTCCCCGTGACCCCTATTGACACATTGGAATGCTCAAGTGTGTCATAAGGAGTCCTATGGACCCTTCAAACACACTTGAGCATTCAAATATGGCAAAAGGGGTCATGCAGACTTCCTAGGGGTCCTAATATGTCTTATCACGCATTAGGACCCCTAGGAAGTCCCCATGACCCCTGTGGACACATTGCAACACTCAAGTGTGTCCTAAGGGGTCCAAAAATGCTTTCAAACTCACTTGCGCATTCCAATATGTCAAAAAGGGTCATGGGGACTTCCTAGGGGTCCTAATAGGCCTTATCATGTGTTAGGACCCTTAGGAAGTCGCCGTGACCCCTTTTGACACATTGGAATGCTCAAGTGTCTCCCAAGGGGTCCTACAATGCTTTCGAACACACTTGAGCATTCCAATGTGTCAAAAGGGGTCATGGGGACTTCCTAGGGGTCTTATTTGGCCTTATTGTGAGGTAGGACCCCTAGGAAGTCCCCGTGACCCTTGTGGACACATTGTCATGCTCAAGTGTGTCCTAAGGGGTCCTACAGCCCCTTCGGACACACTTGAGCATTCAAATGTTTCAAAAGGGGTCATGGGGACTTCCTGGGGGTGTTAATAGGCCTTATCACACGTTAGGACCCCTAGGAAGTCCCTAGGACCCCTGTGGACACATTGGAACACTCAGGTGTGTCCTAAGGGGTCCTACGGCCTCTTCAGACACACTTGAGCATTCAAATATGTCAAAAGGGCTCATGGGGACTTTATAGAGGTCCTAGTATGCGTTATCATGCGTTAGGACCCCTAGGAAGTCCCCATGACCCCTTTTGACACATTGGAATGCTTGAGTGCTACTACCCCCTTGGACACACTCGAGCATTCTAATGTGTCAAAGGGGGTCATGGGGACTTCCTAGGGGTCCTAACGCGTGATAAGGCATACTAGGACCCCTAGGAAGTCCCCATGAATCATTTTGACATATTTAAACCCTCAAGTGTGTCCAAAGGGGTCCTACGACCTCTTAGGACACACTTGAGGGTTCTAATGTGTCCAAAGGAGTCATTGGAGACTTCCTAGGGGTCCTAATGCATGATATGGCGTACTAGGACCCCTACGAAGTCCCCATGACCCATTTTGACACATTGGAACCCTCAAGTGTGTTCGGAGGGGTCCTACAACCCCTTCAAACACACTTGAGGGTTCCAATGTGTCAAAAGAGGTCATATGGACTTTCTAGTGTTCCTAGTACACCTTTGAATGCGTTAGGACCCTTAGGAAGTCCCCATGACCCCTTTTGACACATTGGAATGCTTGAGTGTGTCTGAAGGGGTCATGGAGACTTCCTAGGGGTCCTAATGCATGATAAGGTGTACTAGGACCCCTAGGAAGTCTCGAAAACCCCTTTCAACATATAATTTAAATATTATGATCTATAAAGTATATATATATATATATATATATATATATATATATATATATATATATATATATATATATATATATATATATATATATATATATATATATATATATATATATATATATATATATATATATATATATATAATTTGTACATATACTTATATAATATAAATGTTAAATATAATTATATACAATACATATTAATATATAAAAAAATATATTAATTTATAAAATATATATGACATACAATTTAAAACCCCTAAGATATTATAATATAAAATATATAAATTAATACATAATTATATATAATACATATTTAAACATTATATATAAAAGTTTAATTTTTTCATTTACTCCCGTCATTTTTTCAACTCAGAAATATGAGGTACTCGATTTCAAATCATGTACCCAATTAGGCTTGTGCTTTGGTGTCAGGTTTGCCCAGGTGTACTGACACCCAGGCCTACTAAAATGTCAACATACATTTTCATACACTTTTGGACGAGTGAAAAGTGGATTTTTTTACATTGCCACTTTTTGGCCCCTCATGATCTTGCACACATACACACACACACACACACACACACACACACACATATATATAATTCATAATTCAAACACTAATTTAATTAAAATTATAACTGAATACAAATATTTGTACCTGGTCTCTCGATCGCCTACCATGATCAGGTGTCCTAGCATAAGACTTTGGTAGCGAAGGGACCATGCCAACAATACCAACTCCGACCTATAAATATATATTTGCAATAATGAGATTAGTAGAGTGGTGTAACATAGAGTAATAAATCTAAAAAATAGGATGATAGCATAATAAAATTACAAATTGATTGAACTAAAATTAAAACTTACATCTGCTGATCCCTCCTCTGGAATAGTGGGCTAGGTCATCAAAGATATGAAAGATTCTCGAAGGCTCTCCCTCACACTGGGAGTAACCTATGAGAGTAAAAATATTGTCAATTATTATATATAAATGTACTTCATCATAACAACTTTAGTTACAACATACAAATAACAATATGTAAAAGCCTACGTACAATCAGGTTATCACTCTGTATCGAGATGCCTGTTAGCCTAAGCTCCCGAACCCATGTTGGTACATTATCAAGAGCCACATCCTATACAATAAAGTGCAAGTAAAATATTTATTACTACACACAAGTGGCATACATATGCATGGATAATTAATCTTAAACAATTAATTACCTTTCCTTTGTCGACACATGAAGAAGGAACCCCCTCATGCCCCCCACTAACATCAATTGTAGCCTACAAGAGTACAATAAGATGACAATATATTAGTAAATGTATGAATTTTATTGCTTTAATTGATAGAGATTTAAGCATGCACACCAAATTATATAAAAAAAACTAATGGGTACATAATTTATAATATACCATATAGGTGTCAAGGCCAAATGAAATGGCCGAAAGTGTGGAGTCATCCACCTATCTCAACTCCTCCTCTGTCATCGACTAACCATAAATGGAAAAAATATATATACATAAGTGCATGTAATCATTAAAACTAATCTAAATAAATAAATTATTTTTAAATTAAATAAGTCATGTGACAAATTTATTTATAATATTTACTCTTATCGTATCAACAAGAGTTCATGGCTCTACGTACCCCTCATGAGCACTCTCATGAGATGTAGATGTTCCATGAGGTGTTGCAGCCTCTACAATCATGTCTCTTATATCCTCCTCATCAATAGCATACTGATATGTATCAGCATCAGTAAGCAGTTTGAGGCACATATTATTGCATATAATGCAAATATGGGGCTCGCATACATGTGAACTCTAGCGAGATGTTGATGTGCCAGCATCATCCACACCAGGACACAACAATGACCTAGTCTACGTGATCAACTGATCACTCAGCATATGAATGGCCCTAATACTCTATGAGGCAGCCTCTGCAATGATATCAAGATGCTGCACTAGAGGAGGGAGTGTGACATCAGTGGGGGGGACAAAGGTAGTGGCCTTTTTGCTCTGGAAAAATGGCCTAGTTTGAGGAGCTCCTCCACCTACGCCCATGTTGGGCCTCATACTCCAATAATTAACTTTGTGACCAAGCACAAACTCAACATACAATTTTTTAATGAAATAGAAAGGGAGCTCCAAATTGCTATGGGGTGGTTTATCAAAAACCATCCACCAACGATCCCAAAAGTGTGTGCACATTGCTTCATTTGTGCACCATTTTATTGATAATTTGAGTTTTTTGAGGTCAACTTTTAATCCGATTTTAGGATTAACAAAAAGGGAGGCTGTATCTTCCTTAGTTATATTAAGGGTCGCAACCCCATCATGGTCAAACCCATCAACAAATTGGGTGTACATATCATCATGCCAATGAAGAGCAACATTATGTTGTTGTGTAAGGGTGTCAATGCTTTCAACAATGGTATTTAGGGTGGCAAGCATAGGAGCTAACGTAGGTATATTCTAATATGTGTTTTGAAAGTCCTGTATAGTGTTCAAGTTCTCCTATATCAAATCCTCTAAAGATTGAGGGTTTTGAAGTGGTTCTTGATTGTTTTATGGATCGTTATTTAGTGGGGGAGGGTTATTATCTTCATTGTTGTCAGCCATGTCTGATTAAATAATAAACAAATATAATTTCAAATTGATTTCATATATTATTAAAAAAATTAACACAAAACCCTATTTTAACTAGAAAAACTACATTTAACATGAAAATGAAAGAAATTAATCAAGATATAGAAAGAATTTACTTACTAGATCAACTGCAAAGTTGAATTTGTTGTTGGCACAATCAGGTACCCAAAAATATCGTGTATATGATATTTGGACCCATTTTCCAAACCCAAAGCGTGAAGAGAAATGAGGAAAATGACTCGCGGGTTTTGATTTATGCCACAGGTTTCGAATACCTAATTTTTTTGAGTACCCGATAAGGCTTGTGCTTTGGTGTCAGGTTTGCCCAATTGTACTGACACCCAAGCCTACTAAAAAGTCAACATACATTTTCATGCGCTTTTGGACAACTGAAAAGTGAATTTTTTTACATTGTCACTTTTTGGCCCCTCATGATCTTGCACATACCCTAATCAGTTAATATTTTAACACATTAATAATCATGTAATTGATAATTAAATATTAAATTAATTAATTATGCCTATAATTTCAATTTTAGATTTAATAATTAATTAAACTCTTCTATTCCAAATTAGACTTTTAATTAAGTCATTTTAATTAAACATGTGTATTTAATTAACTCTCAATAATTAAATATCGTTATATTTAATATTTTATATTCCATAAGATATAATTATTCTTATCTGATAATTAATCTTAATTTAATTATTTTAACCAAATAAACTATACAAAAAAAACTCACATTACAACACACGATAATCAACTAATTCAAATAACAAAAAAACTCAAGGGTGGACTCACAAATTTACGTCATGAAGTGATGAATTTAGATAGGTAGAAAAATAGATACTTGTCCATTATTCTAAGACAATCAATGGCTTGGGTTGGGATTGCACATGTATATTATCTCCCCTCTCTTACCATTGAGATATTGCGATAGGGCACACTCATCTTGACAATTAAGAGAAGTCGATACTCGATACCTGAAATCCTACATAAAAGACAAGTATGTACATATATGTATAAATATATAACAAACAATGACAGGGATTATCCGATTATTTGGGTCTCGCAAGCAACTATGACTTTATCCCTCAACCATATCAGACACATCAAACAGAAATATAAAATATACAGGCCAACTATACACATGCAAGTATGGGGTTAGCGAAACCATAAACATAAATATACATAACATCAAATCTACCTAAGGGTTTATACACACATGAAAGGTGGCCTAAAAGAGTCTAACCAATTAAACTGAAAGCAAACTATGGAGGGGTATTACACTCCACATATCCCACATCAACACGTAACCCATCACCATCGTCATCGTCTTCCCCAATTCCGCCTTTGCCAAGGGTTCCAACATCTCCTTCTCCCACTCCTCCTTTAATTCAAAATTATTTCTATTATCTTTACAATTGTTGATCCTCTATCTTACCAACTAAATGTCATTTCAATAACATCAAGATTGTGAAAAATGATGACATTGGAAGATACTATATTAAATAAAGAAATATAATATTGAAACAAAAGCAAAAAAATTCTTACATTTCATTGTTTATCACAAGAAAATGATAAAAAGTTGAGACAAAAATTGTAGAGTGGACATTATATACGTAAAGGCAATCAAAACATGAAACAAATCACTCGTACAACTACCTTTCAATTGATTATTATTAGAACATATTTGTCAAAATTTAGAATAAAAAAATAAAACTTTTATTTTATTCGTTGATAAACCAAAGATCAAAATTTTGTCTATTAGTTTGAGAAAGAGAAATAATAGTGAACCTAAATTAACATAATTGAATTTCCAAAATCAATGTTTCAAGAAAAATAAAAGAAGTAAGAATGACAATATTTAACATACATTTTTCTTTTTCAATTGAAATCAATTTCCACACTCAACCATGCAAACACCTACAACACAACATTGCCCACCTCTTCATTACTTCGGATTAAACTCCCACCATATAAATACCTACAACACATCATTACCCACCTTTTCATTATTCCAACTTTGCTATATATTTGCTTGTAGATATTTATTGTGAACCTTGTTTGAAAGCTAAGTCTGTGTTCCCTGTTTGAAAAATTTGGATGTCTTCGGAGACTTTTGGACGCATATAATTATTATGTACTCAATATACTAACTACTCATCTCAACTCAATAGTCAATTATCTGCCCTCATATATTTTCACTCTCTCAAATACCAAGCATTGAAGATCGGTCACAGATTACTCAGTTGGAAAGCAGCCCCACTGTAATTGGAATGGCCAGAGCAATTTTAAAGACACTTACCTTCAAACTTCTGTTGGCTTTTCCAATATGCGGCGTTCTGCATGCACAAACAGGTTAGATATTCACTACAATTTTTGAAATATGTGTATAGAATTAGATGTCATATTCAGTTCAGTACAAGTTAAATGTTAAATTTATTATAGATTAATGCTTCTTTCAGATTTTTTTTTATAGATTATGTTTGAATTTTTGTTATCAATATTTCAGATCATATTCTAAAATGTTTCGGATCAATATTTCAGATCTATCAAGAAAGGATGATTTTTTGTTTTTTCTATATGTCCTCTTATATCATCTATTGATGAAAAACTCCACACAATCTACTCAAAAAAAAAACCCCTCAAATAATGATTATGAATTTTAGAAATTTGCTACAGGCAAGATGTTATATTATGTGCAGGATTCATCAGCCTGGATTGTGGAGGAGCAGGGGAATATTATGGTCCACGTGGCGTTAGCTGGACCTCAGATGATGAGTACATTAACACAGGTGAAAAAAAGGCCATTTCTACAGATCAGTCGCTGGAGTTGCCATCGTCATTGCAACATCTTCGCAGTTTTCCTCAAGGCAAGCGAAACTGCTACAATTTACCAGGTGTGCGGGGAAGGAAATACTTAATTCGTGCCTGTTTCTTGTATGGTAACTATGATGGCCGTCATTCACAGCCACAATTTGAATTGCTGTTGGACGCTAATTTTTGGGCCACTGTTGTAATAAAGAGCAGTAACAAGAGCTTTTGCAACGGGATAAACACCATGGCCAGAGGTCCCTCTGTTAATGTGTGTTTAGGTCGCAGTACGGATGATGTTCCTTTCATTTCAACCTTGGAATTTCGCCCGCTCATGCCTGCCATGTATGAGGTTGTAGGACAACATCTCTCTTTAATGAGCACAGCGCACATCGATTATGGAGCTTTGTCAGAATCCGGTCTAAGGTAGTTTCTTTCTCTCATTTCTACTATGATTTCTACTATTTTTTCTTGGACGCAGCTATCTTTCAGATAAAATGTACTATTAATCAAATTTGAAAAATTCGAAAACACAATAGATTTTTGTGAAATTTTCAGCATTTGTTCTTCATGATCTGCACACTAAACCATAAGGTGTACACCCTAGAGCATACGCCACATGCCATGTCATTTTTGGGGACCAAAAAAGTTGAGTGGCAACTTTTTGGTCCCCCATCTTTATGCACATAGCCCCTCATTGACATGATATCTATGCTACGTAAGAAGTTGTATGTGTGAGGTTGAAGTTGTATGTGTGAGGTTGAGTGGGTGTGAGAGAGATATATAAACAAGTATTATCTTCAAAGTTGCATTTGGACCTTTCCAATAAAAACCCAATGTTTTAACCAATTAGTTTCAAACCCATGGAATGAACATCTATGCTAAGTAAGAGAGAGACAATGTGTAATATAAACAACTATTGACTTAAAAGTTGAATTTGGATCTTCATATGAAAACTTTATGTTTTAACCCATTAATCTCAATTAATGATATTAGATTTCTAGAATCTATATTGTTTATGCTATCATTTCTCAATTCTATTGTGTAATTTCTATCTAATTTTTCTGGACCACACTTAGTGGACTATCATTTTCTTATTCTTATGCACTCTTTCATCTTAATGAAAGATCACAAAGTGTAATCCAAAACATTAATACAAAAACTATCTGACAATCTAATAAAATAATATGAATAAATTGATTTACACATGATATTTAATTTAATTAAAAAGATTCCCATATATTATGCTATTGACTTCAAAGTGGTTTTGTGCAGATATCCAGATGATAAATTTGATAGGCTGTGGATAAAGGGAAAAATAAATAATACAGTTTTTAGAAATACTACAAATTTCATTCCTTCCACAGAGGAGTTCCAAATACCATCAGCTGTGTTAGAAACCGCCTTGGTGAGCCCCAACAAAAGTGTGGGAAATATCAGATGGAATTCGATTGTTCCAGAGACTGGTGAATACTTATTTGTGATGTGCTTTGCTGAAGTAGAGGAACTTGAAGTTAATGCAATAAGGGAGTTCAATATAAGTATCAATGGATATTCATGGTCTACTGTGACATTAGATAGCTACCTCGATGTGAATGTTGTCAAGTATGGACCCATGAAAGCTGATAGCTTGAAAAATCTGGAATTTTCTCTCGATCCTACCAATCAATCGAGCACGGGTGCCATTATCAATGCCTTCGATATCTATCAGTATAGGTGGCTACACAACAATGGAACTAAAAGTGAAGATGGTTTGTATTGCTTTAATTTTTTTAAATGAAGTGTAAGAATTTTTAGTCTGGCTCCACAAGAATGGAACTAAAAGTGAAGAGGGTTTGTATTACTTGAATTTTTTTAAATGAAGAGTAAGGATTTTTAGTCTGGTTCTTATTATAGGTGATGTCATGGTATTAATGCACGAAAGTCTTCCCATTTTTATATGTGCTCTTTTTTTTTAACATCATTTCTCCTCACTCTTTTTATACATCCTCCTGCTATGTGTCCTTCCTCCTCCCTCCTCTTACATGTCCTTCTACTATGTGTCCTCTTTCTTCACGTCCCTCTTCTTTCGTGACCTCCATCTCCTTGTCTTCTCTTCTTCTTTCTTCTTTCTTTCTTCATTTCCCTTGATGACATAATTAATAATATCACTTTTTACCATTACAATATTATATGATATTTTTTCAAACAAAAAATTGAATGGCATACTAAAACATTATCAGTTTTACAGTTAATGCACTTGCTGACATTGTGAGGCACTTCAATCTGGAGATAGAGTGGATGGGTGATCCCTGTCTTCCACAGAATTATAGTTGGGATTGGGTGGATTGCAATCAAGACTCCTCACCAAGGATTATTGCAGTGTAAACATTAGCATTCACTTAATGGTGTTAATGATGTTTATGTGATACCAAGTTATCCAAGGGACCAATTAGTATCTTGATTTGATTGTGTATTGTCTCTCTAGTACCATCGAATTTTCATTAAGGATGAAGAAATTTAACGTACAGGACACTATCCAACAAGCATCTGAATGGCACCATACCTTCAAGCTTCGCCAATCTCTCTGCTCTTGTTAAGCTGTCAGTAGCAAATCCTTACTACCCACATTCTATTTTAGAATTGTTAGCTTGTTCAAAGTCAATATAAGGCCACGCTTGAACATCACATATTAAGCATTGATTCAGTGATGTTTGATGTGGGTCTCGTTTTTAATTCCTTTCTTTTGAAGATGACTTGCGGTTATTCATAAATATATTTTTTCTATGTCATATACTTTGTGTGTTGTTTCTTTTGATATTCATAAAACTGTATTCTTATTCTTCATTGCAGGGACATGGCAAGAAATAATTTGAGTGGTTCTATACCAGATGCTCTGGCTACACTGTCCAATCTTAAACAACTGTGAGTTGTAACATATGCATCTGGGTATTTCTAACTTATGCCATATTACTCATACTATGTACAGTATTATGATAATTTTTCTTCTCGAGATATAGGAATTTGGCAGACAATGACTTAAACGGATCAGTGCCAATGGGTCTCTCTGAGAAAAGGCAACGTGGAAAACTCATTCTGAGGCAAGTTTCTCTTCTCGAAATTTGAATCAATCGGTAATCACATTCTCCGTATGATAGATTTATATGTTTGATATTTCTGTTAAATTTTGCAGTGTTTATGGCAATGAGAAACTCTGTCAAGTAGGCACTTGCAAGGATACCAAAAAAAGACAGAATAGAAAAACACTAGTTGTTGGGTTAATAGTAGCAGGGGTTGCAACACTTATAACCATTACTGGAATATTAATCTTCATCAAACTTAAATCAAGTACAAAAATTCCGGAAGGTAAGTCAACTTAAATCATTTTTCCCTTCAACATTTGCTCTTTAATTTTGGGTCTTCATTTTGATTAAAAAAATCTTTGGGACAAAATGCAGCGAAAATTGACACAGGGCCTTTAGATCTTGACAAATTTGATGGATGTCGATCATTCAGTTACGAAGAGGTAAGAGTTATGACTAACAACTTCCAGACGGAGATTGGAAGAGGAGGATATGGATCTGTTTTTCTTGGTCGCATTCAAGATAAGGATGTGGCCGTCAAAATGTTGTCTCATAAATCACATCAAGGTGCCAGGGAGTTTTCTACTGAGGTCTCTCATTCATAACCTTTAATATTTTAAACTAAAAGAATTTTAGTTTCTAGTACTGTTTAAGATGATGATGATAAGGTAGGAGATTTTTTTTTTTTTTTTACAGTAAGTTAATTATAGTATTTTTATTAGAATTTAATTGTATAGTTTCTAGGTCAAACTCATTAATTCATATTTTATGAATAGAAGGTTATAAGGACCTATTTCTCATGAGAACGGATGTTCTATTTAGTATTTATTACATCTAGGTGATGCTAACAGAGGTGAAGCATTGAACATCTCAGAGGTCGCCCCTTCTAGCACTACTCCAATCCATGAACGCTTAACCATGGAGTTTCCTCTAAGTTTAAGCTCACTTAAACTGTGGTCCCATTTATAAAACCTTCAGCAAGCATAGTATCTTGTGAATCACTTATGATAGAGCCTCTTTAGCTCATCAATTGATAAGTAGGAAATATAAGTCAATGAGTTTGACCTGGAAACTACACAATTGAATCTTAATAGCACTATCATAGCACTATTAAAAGTTTAGATTCTTTAATGTCAATTAATGTGAGTAGATTTATACAATTTATGTCATTTTATTTGTTGTTTTTAGATTTGATTACAAGAAAAAATAATTATCAACATTTTAGATCACACTCTATGATCCATCATAAAATGATAGAAATTATGGAATATGATCTGAATGCAATATCTGAATAATAGATTATAGAATGTGAATTTAATTAAAATATTTATAAAAAAATTCAAATAATCAAATTCAAAAACAGCACCAGTAAAATCTTTAATATCTTTGATCATTATAATCGAAACTAAGAACAATTGCTGCTGCAGGAGATCTGTTCTCCAAACTCCAACTTAGGAGTCTTTCAATTTCATTGATTGCTGCAGGTAGAGATTCTCTCCAAATTACATCACAAGAATCTAGTGAAATTCATGGGTTACTGCAAAGAACCACCAAATTTGGTTCTTATATATGAATACATGGCTAATGGAGACCTAAGAAATTTTCTTGATGGTATGCTTCACATCATTGCTCAATTGTATGGTTTTAGAGGAATGTTTTCTGGTTGCATAATCAAAAGTCTGCGTTGCTTGGTTTCAGGTCAAACTTCTTCAAGAAATCATCTGGACTGGGAAAGAAGACTCAACATTGCGTTAGATGCTGCACAAGGTTAGAAATAAATACTCTAGAATGGGAAAGAAAACTAAAAGCTATCATAGGTTCTAACTTTTGCTTATGTTTTACAAGGATTGGAATATTTGCAAGTAGGATGCAAGCCAAGCATTATTCACAGAGATGTAAAGAGCTCCAACATCTTGTTGAATGACCAAATGGAAGCAAAAATAGCAGATTTTGGGTTGTCAAGAATGGGACCATTGGATGGAGCTACACACGTATGTACCCTTGTAAAGGGTACCACTGGATATTTAGATCCAGAGTAAATATGTTTTCCTTTTCTTTATTGATCTCAATTGAATTATATATGTATTACTTAAGAATTTTTAATCTAAAAATTCTTATAATCCACCAAATTCAAGTATGATGTAAAAAACCTGTCCCTGCCCTGTTTATCTCACACCCAACTACCCTTAAAACAGGGAAAAGGTCTCACATAACTGATAACTGCATTATCAATGCATAATCTTAGTATATGAGTGTATTCTCACACCCAGTTACCCTTAAGACAGGGAAAAGGTCTCACATAACTTCATTATCAATGCATAATCTTAGTATATGAGTGTATTCTGACACCCAGTTACCCTTAAGACAGGGAAAAGGTCTCACATAACTTCATTATTAATGCATAATCTTAGTATATGAGTGTATGCTGACACCCAGTTACCCTTAAGACAGGGAAAAGGTCTCACATAACTTCATTATCAATGCATAATCTTAGTATACGAGTGTATTCTCACACCCAGTTACCCTTAAGACAGGGAAAAGGTCTCACATAACTTCATTATCAATGCATAATCTTAGTAGATGAGTGTATTCTCACACCCAGTTACCCTTAAGACAGGGAAAAGGTCTCACATAACTTCATTATCAATGCATAATCTTAGTATATGACCCTATTTGTAACATCTGTAATTCTTCTCCACTAAGAAGGTGTTGAGCTGCAAGATTCCCTAAATCTTATACCAGAGCAATTTGATCAAATCACTTGTGCCTTAGACATACAAAATGAGAGGGTAAATACTTTTTTCAAGAGAATCATTTATGCTTTCGAGTTGTTAAAAGAGGAGTTTGAGGATTTCTTACAAGATTATTAATTGTTATCTAAACACTCTAGATAGAAGGTTGAGAATTTCTTTTAAAATAGTTGATATTTCTTTTAATTATTTAAAATATAATGATAAGCATAGACTTATTATTTGGTTTGTTTTACAGATATTATACTACAAGTCGACTCACTGAAAAGAGTGATGTTTATAGTTTTGGGATTGTTTTGATGGAGATTATTAGTGGAAAACATCCTCACTTTGTAGATGACTCGGCATCTAATAGTGAACACATACAAATCACTAGTTGGGTAATTATAAAGAGTTTTTCTTTTTGAAGAATTCAAATTAAATATAGAAAAAATAGAATTTTTTTATTACTATTTCAAAATAGTTATGGACTTTGAAAATTCAAATTATCCAATCTTAAAAATTGATACTAATATTATAAGCTATTGTTTTTGTCAGGTAAGGGAGTCCCTATTAAAGGATGGCATAGAGAACATTGCAGATCCTAATTTACATGAAGATTATAATAAAGATGCAATGTTGAAAGTGGCAAATTTAGCAGTGGTTTGCACTTCACCTTCTTCTAAGAATAGGCCTACAATGAATGAGGTAGTATTAGAATTAAAGGAAGTAAGTAGAGTCCAAGCACGCCGTTACTCAAGTGTGGAGTTTCATGAAACTGCATCCACTTCTTTACAAAGCTCTAATAATGTGGACTCAGATGTGTCATCATATTTTGTTGGTAGATGAAGTAGAGGAAGATGTTGCAAAATGGGCAAGGGATGTTCACTCATAAGTAATCAAAACATCGGTAATGAAATCCTACCTCTATTGTGGCTTATTTCTTTATTTTAATTTCAATAGCTTATCATAACTTTTTGTAAAGAATGTGAACACTTTACAAAAAATATATATTGTTCGATTGAAAATGTATATGACCACTTTTGACATCCATGGTGTGCCTTTTGATAGAAGTATGGGATCAATATTTTATCACCTTCCTTTTACTACTAACATTTTATATGGTTCATGAGTTGTGACTATTAAAAATGTAAAAGTTTTTCTCTAAACATTATAGTTTTAATTATTACCATATATCCCATATTTAATGATCTCGATTGTTCTTACTCTTGCATTGAAGCTACATATTTCTCCACCATTTCAAAATTATAGCTTGTAATATTTCTTAGCTTTTCATCTATATTGCCTTTTAACTACTTTTAATGTGTGCCAATTTGATAGTGGTTGGATTTTTTTTTTCCCAATTGGAAGTCTAAATAACTTTTGCAAATGGATGATAAGATAGAAGGATTGTTAGAGCTATCTTCTTGGAAATAGATGGTACAAGGTTCAAATCTCATGCTATTACTTTCCAAAATGACTATTAATGTGTACTTACCACTAGGTTTGAAATTGGTTTTCTTCTAGGCTACTTTTGTGACTATGAAATTGATCTCCACAAGTACAAGATTGGCCTTGTACAAAACCAAGTCTTGATCTAGAACTATGAACTTTGTTGATTTAGTTGTATAAAATCTACTCACCTTGTTATCTCAAGCTTGCAACAACTAACTAATAATTGTTTTTGGGGAATTTCTAATCAAATATTTTATTCCATGGTCAAAACCCTAGATAGGCCAATTCAATTATCAGAACAAAATTAAAGACAAAAAGAAGTCATACAATATTTCTAAAGTGCTGATACATGTTGATGTCAAAGACTTGTGATGATGCAATTGCTGGAAAGTTGACTATACTGAAGTATATGACTATATCTAGTGTTACCATTATGGCAACAAAGTCATATGAAGTTTTGGAGTCAGCGCATATTGAAGAAGATTAGAAATATGGCTAAGTATGGAAGACTGGATAGACAGCAGAGCACCAAGTGATTAGAGCATCAATGCATGTACGCATGATAGAGTTATGACATGCGCCCTGGAAGTTAAGCTTTTAAGTATGTATTCATGCTAAGTCTAAGAGCGCATGATGGTATGATTCAGTATGAGGAAGTTACAGTCAGATGAAGTGGCATAGATAGTAAGCGGCAGAACAAGACAGAGCATGGAGCCGACTATTTGCATTTTGATTAGCACTTATAATTTTGTTTTGTAAAGGCTATGTGCCTATTGTATTTAGGTCATAGACATGTTAATTTAATTATATGTAAACACGCTTGAGCGAATTCATTTGGAAGCGTTGTATGTAATAGGTTAAAGGGTCGACCTAGTAAATAATTTTGTATGTGCATATAAATAAGACATGCGCCCTTGTAATTTGGTATGGATGAGAAATAGAGTTCGCATAAGCAGAGCAGAAGTATGCGAAGAGCAGACATAATGTGTTAGAGCTTTAAAAGAGGCTAAAGCATCAGCGCACCAAAGGAACTGATCAGACAAGCAATGTCACTACACTAGTTCACCTTGCAGATATAGTGTTTATATGATATCCAGAAGGTTGTAGCCTTCACCACTTGAGCAATGAGCTCTAGGATAGTGTGTCCCCACCCCTAACAGGATTAATTGTAAAAGACTCCTAACAAGGTCTGACCCTTGACCAGGTCACTGTACTAAAGCATTGTAAAGAACAACTCCTAATAGGGTTGCAAGATCTTCTAACATGGATCATAATACACTAGTGCAGTTCTTAGTGGGTGTCAATTCCCACCGGGGTTTTTACCTATTTGGTTTTCCCCGTAATCATATTTGGTGTCATGTGTTATGAATGTTTATCTTACTTGCTTTGATGTTCATTTCAGTAACTAAGCAATTGATTTAAGTTTCAAAGTATAAATAAAAGTAATAAAGCATAGAACATTGATTCAACCCCCCCCCTCTCAGTGTTCCCATTCCTAACAACAATAAATAATGAAGGTATGGACTAATATCTATATTTTATCTCTCTTTCTAGATTTAAATTGAGTTAGTTTTTTTCCTTAGATACAACTTGCTAGCACACAAGTTAGCATTCCTTCACCATTTATTCAAGTCATCACATTAAGTGGGAGGGATCTTATGTGAACCCAATCTTGCCTTTTAATTTGAAAATATAGAAGTTACTTCAAAAATTATGGAAATAACATAGGACAATGGATAATAACAGACTCATGGTCAGTTCCTAGGAATGTATGTACATAGAATCAACTTGGTTATGTCATTTTTTATGTGGGAGCATCCTGGGGAAGTTAGCAATCCTGCATATTGGAGTGTTTGTTCTTAGTGTTGCTCTATTGCAGTGTTGACCGAGGGGCTCGATCATTGAAGGGACTCGGTCATTGAAGGAGCTTGGTAAAACTTATGGTGCTTGACATAATATAACCTATGCTCAGTGATGCTTATGGAGCTTGATCGACGTGCTTGCTCAGTAATGTCTGGCTTGCTCAGTAGTTTTACTGACACTCAACAGTTTGGGCTTACCGACTCAAGTTCTTGGGTTGACTTGTTGCATTTAATTTGGGTAGTGTGTGTTACATTCTCCTAGGTAGATCTGGAGGCCAACATGGGGAATTAATTAATTGTAAGGCTATTTGAGAGTTGACTTGTATTGCATTTAATATTTGTTTGTTTTAGGAGATGACTTTGGTTTAGGAGTTATTTCCTTCTTCCAACCAACTTGCGGTTGAAGAAGTGTATTTAAGAAAGGTCTAGGGTAGGTTTGTAGGATGATCATTTAGCATGGAGTAGTGAAGAGGAATGATAGTGAGCAGAGCTAGTAGCTAAGTGTGGACTTGGAAGACAAGAAGGTTTCTTGGTTGCTTGCAAGCACAAGTTTAGATTCTTCTTGGGGTTTCTACCAATTTTTGTAGCATGTTGTTACAGATCTGGCTAGCTTGGAGTTGGATCTTGCGAGGTCTTGCAGAATTACTATTGTAATTGTTTGTATTTGGTCATAACTCGTAAGGCCTTATAGCCAGGCATGTTGAATGAAAATATTATGATGTCGTTTGAGAATTTTCTTTGTTGTGTTGTTGTGAGTGTAAGGTTTGGATTATCCATTCTTGGATCTTTCTCCATTTTTCACTACGTTAATTTTCCAACTTGGTTAAGCTATCCTATCATAAATCAAGATCAACATTAAAGGTACACATCTTTGAGAACCTTCCAACCTCACATCTATATGAACTCATCTAAAAGACCCCTTTTCCATTCTTATCCATCCACGAATTCCAATTCTCTTGGAAACAATTTGGACGCCATGCATAAAATTTATATGTCCAAAAATCCACATGCATCCAAATATCAACATGTCCCATTTAAAAGACATGTAGAAACAAAGAAAAAAATGATCCAAAATAAAAATGACATCCAAAATCCATGAAGGCCAATTAAGAAAAAAATAAAATAAAGAATTATGTCACAGATTCCCTAGTTGCTCATACAAGACTTTCTTCCTAAAGAAAACTCAAAATTGGCATCCAAGCTTGCTATCCCTAAGGCTTCCTTTAGTCTTCCATCTAAATGTCTTTCACCTTCCAAATCTATTTTAGGTCCCTATGTCCAAAATCCACTATATTATCCTCCATCACCTCCTTAAGTATTTTGGATCCTCATGTCCCAAAATCCACATCATTTTCTCCATCAAAACCCCAAACTGCAAAATACACATGTTTCTTGCATCATTCCACTGCCCTTAAGGTGTGTGCCAACATTGATCTTGCCAACATTTCCATTCACTCCTACACAAACCCAACTCCCAATCTATTAGCCAACACCTATTTTCTAACCTTTCATCGCCTTATCCTTGATCCTTTGCATAAATCCTTGCCACTTTCCATCATAGGTTCTTCACTGAAGAGACAATACAATACCACATACATTCATATTGGGGGGTTTAAAATAGGTATAAAAAGTGGGCAATATATTACCTAAATAAGGGGGAGGGGTTTTTTTTTAGGGGGGGGGGGGGGGGGGGGGGGGGTGAGGGTTCATATAGGAAAATGGGTGTAGGGGGTATCGAGTGGGTATTGGAGGGGGGTGACAAAAAATGAGTTTGGAAAAATATTTTTTGAAAATAGGGGGATTCTTTATTATGCCAAGAACACATGTTCTAT
Source organism: Chamaecyparis obtusa (assembly GCA_027943335.1). NCBI lineage: Eukaryota > Viridiplantae > Streptophyta > Pinopsida > Cupressales > Cupressaceae > Chamaecyparis > Chamaecyparis obtusa. The sequence continues at coordinate 668,993 of BSBK01007589.1, read as the reverse complement.
GATTCAGGTTCACTAAGTGAATCGCCCATTCTTTCCATCTTATCATTTATCTCATCTCCATTTACCATCACCCTATCAACATATTTGAGCATACATTCAATAGCCACATGGTCCATTGTGACACATCTTTCAATGATACTATCCAAATAAAAAGATGCTTGGGTCTTTCCTCCATCTACTATCATGTATCCAATCTCTTCCAAAAAGGTTAAAAAGAAACAAGAAAAAAATAAAGAGAAATAATATGTCTTATGGTGAAAACCACTTTTTGTGGCACCTTGGGCAAGTACCATGATGAAAACCTAGCAAACAACCATCATGTGTAATCTATTATCTTCTTGCACTCTATAATTGGGGGAAGGTTTCATCCATGCTATTTGATTATCCTACATCCTCCATTGTCCTTCATTCAACCCATCTACATTTAAATTCCCTTTTCTACCTCTAATCTTGAGTTGATGTTAAGGATCTCCATAAGAATAATTGATGCAGTCATGGTATGAGTTTCCTAAATAGAGATGGTCCAAACTATGTAGAAAGAGTCAACATTGTGGAAATCTCTTAAGAGCTCACACTAGGTGTCATATTGATTTGCAATAAGTCATTATCAAGTCTGGAGATGGAATACACACTAGGTGTCCTATAGCATTCACTAAGATAGAGAACACCATTGCAATTGCATAAGGGGATCAACCACTTGGTTTTACTATGCTCTTGAGAAACTCGTTCAAGTCCATATGACCAATGTCAATGTCATTAATCACACTATGGAGATTACCCAATTTAGTGTTTGGGTCATATCCTTTTAATTTGTACTCAATTAGGAGTGGGGAAGTCATACGTATTGATCCTAGACTCAAATAGATGTTTGTCAACATATTTTATTAAAAACATAAAATCTAACTCCAAAAAGAACTAACTACTCACACAAACCAAAGTAATCTAAGAAAATATTAAAAAGTAGGAAAACTTAGAAAATAGCCTAAATAAATAATTGATAATCAACAAAATCAGTTAAAACAATGAGCTTGTTAGTGTTCTAGGGTTTCAAGGGTGTGGACACCCACAAACCCTTTAGATTTTTTATGGTTCACAATGTTGAAATGTTGAAGGCTTGGTCTCTTGAACATATTGAAGGTAAGGATGAGGCGGGGTGTTGGGGTTTCGAGCCTCGAGTCCCCTTTTGGGGTTTTGAGGTTCTAAAACCCTAAAAACTTGAAGGGGGAGATTATGTTGTGAAAAGAGCCCAAGGCACTTGTTGGGGTCATCCATGGTGGGGCATCATGGTTTCAAGCCCTAATCCCTATCTTGGGATTTTAGGGTTTGAAAACTTTGATAGCCCAATTGGCTATGGTTTGGATAAAAAAAGACTAAGGCATGATGGTTGGGTTTTTAGAGTAAAGAAAGCTTGAAGGTCTGAACAACTAGGGTTTTTTGGATGAAGTCTAAATTTCAAAACCATATCTCAAAGTAAGTGACTAAATCATTAAATTACATTGATTTTTTTATTCGTGCCAATAGAAATAAAACCAAAAACTAACTAGCTAACCCAAAAGCTAAGAGAAAAACTAATAAAAAAGACTAAAAAGACTACGACACAAACCTTTTCTATAAAAGTGAGGAGATTGGATGAAATCGCATATGAGAGATGACAAGAATCTCGCAAACCAAGAAAATTGAAGTTGTAAAAAAGATCTCGAGGTTGAATAAATAGCTAAAAGATCAAAATCACAAAAGAAGGCTCAAAATTTTTGAAAGTGTGAAGTTTGAATAATTAACAGTGTTGTGCCTTTTATAGGCCATCGGTGACCTCAAGGTGAAGTCAGCCTGACCCTCAACCAAGGGTCTAGGGTTGTGAGACCTTTGCTTACCTCGGACACCCCTTCAGTCTTATGGGTGTTGGGACAACACAGTTTTGGATAACTTGGGATTTTGGCCTTTTGGGGCTTCGAGGACCGGAGGGTATTTGCACACCCCCAAACCTGCATAGTTCCACCATGATGATTTTGTCATTTGCATAACAAGGAAGTTTCCAAGGGAAGTTGTTAAATGTGCCCACCCTTATATAAGTGAATATGGGGAACTAGATGAAATAAATTCCATAGCTTTGAATTAATGTTGCAGTCTTAGGGGGAATCCTTCTCTCTAGGCACCCCTATAATTCATGCACTAATTTCATAGTGAAAACATCATTCACCAAATTTTTTCACCCTATGAAAGTTTGTATAGTTGTTATGCGACTGTAGGCTCAGATAAAAATCATAGATTTGGATATTATCATCAAATTCCATTATATGTTCTAAAATGGGCTAATATTGGGTGCACGCTAGGGCATACACCAAATATGAAAACATATAGAAAAAAAATTTCAACGACAATTGATTAATTACCTAAAAAATACAATCACTAATAATATCAAACCAATGTATATTTCTTGACTCAACGCATATCATTTGAACAAAGAAACACTTCCAATCATCCAGATAGACTGTGTCATCATCTCCTCTAAGCTTGTGTAGTAATACAATTATGTTTGTTATCTCACCCTTGATGAATTTTTGGAGGATGGTCCTAAGAAATTTTGACTGACATTTCCTTGGCAGATAAAACCCATTCTTCACAATCTTCATTCTATAACAACTTCTCTTCATCCTGAATTCAGTTTAGGAAGAGGTGAAATCCCAACCTGTGTGCTTTCCTCTCAAGTAGACGGAAGAAATTTTGTATTGTCTCTCTATCCAAAGTGGTGAGGAATTTTTGCCTTGAATTTTAATATACCTTGTATCTAGATCACATATGTTTATACATTCCATAACCAAGTCTACACATTGAATTACAAGAGGGAAACTGACAGTCTCTAATAATCTGCTCTCAACCAATTTCTGTGTGATTGGATTCCTGCTGGGATGCTTTACTCCATCCCAAAATTCTCTCATATTCACTTGCCCCAACTTTATATCCCCAATTTCACCCAAAGATCATTCAAGTCTATTCAGATGATCGTAACCGAGATACTTGAACGTCATGATTGTTTTAAATTTAAAAATAGCATTTCTATAGCTCTAAGTTCAACTGAAATTCAATAGAAGCAGCGGTAAGAAATAGATTAACTCACTGAATTTTGGACGTCGTTAACTGCAAACATAATTCTTCAATGCCCTATCTTTCACTGCTTTCTCTATCTTGATCTCTGTAGAATGATTGAAAGTTGCATCCTAAACCCCATTAAAATCATGTTTAATTGCATTTAGTGGCACCACTAATGCTGGTCTTTTCAAGAATTAAATGCTCTATCTACTTTTTGAATGTTGGGATATGTCAGCTTTCTAGATTTAAAAACACCCATTTTTTTCAACCATGTATGAATTGAACATCGGAGATGGAACTTCTGAATGATTCTATGATCTTCGACTCATGTTCCTTTTACTTCAAGTTTTGGACTTCTAGCTTCGTGCCTCAATGATCATTCTTGAACTATCATAAACCTCCACTTTCTCTTCTCCTTGGATTTGGATAATGGTTGCTTGCCTTAGGCTTTGCTTTTCCATTCTAAGCTTCAGGTTCCAATAATGGTTCTAAAACTCAAGCTTATCTTTGCTTCCTTAGTTTCTATTATTACCTTTTGAGATTTCTTTTCCTTACTTTGGATGACTTGTTCCTACCTTGTCATCAGACTCTAAAGGATATCTTGGAACAGGTCTATCATAAGTCACTTTTTCTTTATATTTTGAAGTTCCATTTAGTATGTCAGATTCTAACGCCTATTCCAAAATGAGGTTTCACTCCCGTTTAGTTCTCTTCATGCATAACTTCAACCTTTCTTTATTTTTCACTAGTTCTATTTCCCATGTTGGATTCTGACACGAATTCCAATCGCAATTGTGAACTTTGAACTTTGATTCTAAAATATCAAAGACGTAGACTTACAAAACTTTGACCTAAACTCGACATAATGCATGGTATGATTGATGAGAGGATGAAGCATAAAGATGGCAAAAGAAAGACAATTCCAATGACAAGGCCGGACTCCAACACTAGTTCCATAACTATACATAAATTATGAAAAACTAGGTATTGTCAATTAAAATAAGGAATTTTTAAGGGAGAAAAGACCTAAATTAGACCATTTTGCCTAGGACTGGGGAAAATGGGGCAACACATCTTCTTGAAATGATACTAGATCTCGTTTTGGGATGCTACCACTTGGAAAATCCATTCATTTAGCTTCAATAAATACGTGTCAAACGGATTTGCCTAACTCCATTATATGTGCAAGATATTAATAAAAAAAGAGGACCCTTCTAAAACAAATCTGAAAGTGCACATACAAACCTCAACAAACACTATTTTCTTTTAACTCTGAAAAAATATCCAATTGAACTTTATTTTCTTTTAACTCTGAAGATCTACAATTGTGCATAGGAATACATTGTCATGAGGAAAATCACATGAAGAAATATTCCTTTTCATTCAACCCTTAATCTGCACTTTCTTTTGAGATATTAAATATACCAAATGAATTGATGGAGCTTTGAAAATGAACATGGGGGCACATTAAGATGATAAAAAATAAAAGGAACAATACTTTTGACGTGAAAATCACCTAGGTGTGAAATTCAAACCCCCAAAGTTGACCAACTTGGTAGAGACAACAAGGTGCAAACATCAAACTCCTTCAGAACCCAAAAACTTGCCACCTCAAAAGCTTATCAAATTTGATTATGAAAGGCTAAAAATAGACATGTGGACTCAATGATAGCATATGAACATGATCCCCAAGTGGTTTTATATGAAAATCATATATTTTCAAGATATACACCTTCAAAGTGGGCTATTAAAGAAGATTTTGTAGGAGTATTTCTAGGTGTTACAATTTTCTTGATCATCATGGGCATATCAAATTTTGCAAACGTTTGGGGTGCTAACTATAATGTCATAAATTTGACCTTGCCAAAGGAAAATTATCTTCCCTTGAGAGACAAGTGCACAACATACATTTAGATACCTCCAAATTAGATAAACCATTGGAAATATTCTATTGTAGATGAAGAAAATAATATTTGGTTCCAGAAATAGAAAGACTAGACAATAGAGAGTCTTCAATCCAAATCTAAGTGTCTCAACCAAGGATGCTAGAGTGATGCACAAAGATCTATGTGATCTACTACAATCTTGTACATACCATGAAATAAAAGATTTAGAATTTGGTGAAATTTGGTGTCTATACTTCAAATAACCTGCAAAACCTAGAGCTAGAAATGAAACAATGAATACTATATAGAAAAGATGAAAATAAACAAGATAACTCAATACAAGAAAACCTTTGTGCAATTGAATGTCTCCATTAAACCTGCACACACAGACAAAGGAAAAAATTTTGGGGCTATTTGGAGACTTGCCTCAGTCAAGTCCATGTTTTGGTGTTTCCACCTCCACAATAGCTAGATAGATAGATAGAGTGAATCAAATATAAATAAATAAATGATAACGTAATAGAAACAAACCCAGCTTAATGGAGGAAAACCCTTATTACATAAGACAAGCAATAGAAACAAACCTCACTTGAGGGAGGAAAGCTCCTATTGCATAGGATAAATGATAAATAAGGGATGTGAGAAATCCCAAGATCCTCAAAGACACAAGAGAAATGGAGAGATATTACCAAATAGGCTTGGGAGAACCAAGTGAGATACAAATACTATTGTAAAAGAGCATTGTAGAAAATTAGAGATCACTGTAGAAAAACAATATAGAAAGAGAATGGAAATATTTTGAGCAAGAGAGAACCATCCAAAAGTTAGAGGGATTGAATGAAGCAAGAGGATGGATTTAAAGGCAAGAAGAGGAGGAAAAAAGAGGCTTCTAGACCATTCTAGAAGATTCTAAGCCATTCCAACAACAAAAGCAAGCAACAAGTGGAAAGCATGTGCAAGAGAGACATTTGAAAATTGGGATGTTGGTGGATGAATGTGTGTTGTGTGTGCTAGTGTCCAAATGAATCATGCTAAATAATGACAAGTGGCAAAGGAAACGTGAAAATAATGCAAAGGTGATAATGAAAGATAGTGGCTAATAAGGATTCTTAGTATCCTAAGAGGGAAAAGGTTGATGTAAGATCTCAAATTGACCTACATAAATGCTAGGTAAATGGACACTAAAGTGGTTACAAAAGTGTGGCCTAAATTGTAATTGGGGTTATGCAATTTTTGACTCTACATTTTCCTTACTTTAGCGGGCTTATGAATCTAAATGAATATGAACATTAAAGGAAATCTACTAAAATAAAATAACATCATGATGACAAAAGGATACTATAGAGGAAGATGACAACTCTTCAAGCTGAGGAAGCAAGCCCCTAGGGTAAAGACTGTCTGAAAGATTCATTAGAGATAAAAAGCCACATAATGAAACAAGGTTAGAAAATGAAATCTACAAATCCATGAGGTTATAGCATATAAGAACAAACAAAAAAAAAAAAAAAGCTTTGGTTCAACAATGTTAAAGAGACCTTGATGAAAATGGTTATCTTAATACAATGCATCATCCCCAAAATACAAGAAACAACAAATAGAGGAATTCTAAACAAGGAGAGGAGAATCTTAGGATTGATTGCTTAAAGGAATAATGCGACCAATAGATAGGGGAGAAAACAATATCAAAGAGACACCTCATGACTAAGACACTAGCTTGCTCGATTTCTAGAGGTCATGCAAATGATCATAATTAGTAGCACCAACCCCACTATGGAGTAAAGCAACTGTCAAAAAATACACTCAATATAACCAACTTCTTTATGGAAGAGGGTCACTATCGATGTAATAACACCAACATGGGTAGAAAATTGTGTTATGCTAGTAGCCATATGATGGGATGATTTTAATTATGATCCAACATGTGTATCGAATGCTAGATAAGCATGTGATAGGGAGGATTTAATAGGATAGTGAATTAGCCCCCACAAAGGAAAATAATATAAGATATTGGATTGGCGGCCCCCACAAAGGAAAATAAGATAAGATAGTTGGTTGGCCCCCATAGAGGAAAATAAGATAAGATAGGATCTTAAGATAGATATGTAGAAAAGATAGGATAGAGGTAAACCTTAATATCACTTGGCATGCATAGAAGAACAAGCAGGAATGTAAATAGGTGAATGATTGATGTCACTTGATTCATGAAGTTTTTGTATTTTATATTTCAAGGCCTTACATTCACTAGTAGAATGACCAAGCACTTGATGATATGCACAAAAAGAGTGGCTCACTTCATCATTCATACAAAAATTCTTGCGTGTTGGAGGAGGAAGAGTAATCAAGTGGGCTTTGAGAAGCCATAAAAACATATTCTCTTGCTTGGATAAAGAATGAGGAGTAGGAAGCAACCATTTCTATCATGAAGTAAGGTTTGACTACTCATAAGAGGAGGACATAGAGATGTTGGATGATGGAAGAGAGGATGAAGACAAAGGAGAAGATTTTCAACCTAAACCCATTGTAGAAGAGAGAGGCTTCGGTTCCAAAGAAACCTTGAATCCTTATTCCATGCATCCAAGACCCTTTCCTTTATACCCACACCTAGAAATAATATTGAATCCTAGAACATGGCATGATTGCAACTCCTCAAAAGAAGGAGGATCAATATCATTGGCATAGTTGCCAATGATCATGGTATCATGCAACATAGAAGAATGATCATCCTTAATAGCAAGTGAGAATTAAATCTTTGGAATGTCAGGGTGGATAGGGTCGGTTTCATCCAAAGGACCACAATAATCACCAAGACATGTGTTTTATTGAGAAGAAGAAAATTTGACACCATCATTAATATTACGAACTGGTGCAACAGTGCTTGATGATGATCAACAAATTGAATTCCGAAAACTAGTGCAACTTGAAGACTGAATAGCCATGGCCTCATAATAATAATGGAGGGATGCATGATTAGTCTTTATTTTAAATACTTGATCATTAGGAAAAAAATTGATAGATTTATGCAAGGTAGATAGGACTGCACCCATAACATGAATCCATGGTCTACCCAAAAGAAGATTATATTATAAAGTACCTGGTATTACATGTACCAAAGTAGGTAAAGTGACAATTCCAAGATGAAAATTTAGCATTTTTGTACCTAGAGAATTTTTACCAACACTATTGAACCCATGAAGAGATAGAGAAGAGGTTGAAAGAGAGCTTGGATCCATTTTTATTTTAGGTAAAAGATCAATAATACAAACATTGGGTTCTGAACCAATATCAAAAAGAGTACATCTAATACCAATGCCATTTACAAAAGGATCTATCATTAATGGATCATCTTGATCTTGAACTTCAATGGATGAAATTTCATGATGATGGAATGTAATGTTTGAAGTACCAAAGTGTATACAATCCAATAAAGAATTTGTATCACATAGTCTAGCGGAAGATGGCACAGGGATCTTTTATAGACCCTCCTGAAGCATACCATGGTACATAGGAGAAGTTTGAAGAAGATCCCAAAGAGAAATCTTAGTGGGAGTAACATGAAGTTTCGCAATAGGATTGGACTCTACCAGGAGTTGAGAATGAGATTTAGGATCAAATGAAAGAATAGATTGAGAAGATGGAAGAGATGTAGTACTATTAATGCTTTGTTCAATTCCATTAGTATAATAAGTATGGACCACTCTTTTATAATTGTTAGCCACACACTTCTCAAAGTTTAGAGATAGAAAAAAATCAGAGAAAAGGATGCATAGGGTGAAACTTATATGGGCCACCACTAATGTTCGTAACCTTCTTTGACTTTAGTTTTCGATCCTCTCCTTAACATAAATTATTGGTTTCTGAGGCTTTTTAGGGGTGGTAGATACAACATTTACATTAATAGATTTATACTCATCATCAACTCATGGGAGTTCATATGTGAGATAAGATTCCCTATTTAATAATGAATCTTGTCTAGAATAAAATGCATTTAAATGATCTCATCTTCTTGCAACAAAATATCTTCTTTAATAGAAGGGATTTTACAAGAGGGATCAAAGGCATATATGGACATAGGAAGAGCTAAGTCACCATCATATGCATGAAAAGGAACATTGTTATTACTTTGAATAAAATCACAAATTGAACTAATAAAAGAAGACAACACGTGTATCTTTATAATAATATACTAGAATAAGTAAATAATGCATAAACAAGTCATCTAAAGGCCGATATATTATCCAAAAAGTGACAGCATGGAATGGGGTTCAGGGTAGCACCCCATTTTTGGGGGGGAAGGCAAAACTTTTGAATTGTCATTTTCTTTTCTTTTTAGGAGGATACAGACTACTCAAAGGAACGATAAATAATGCCTTTGAAAATGATACAGAAGTAGTGTTCACGTCAGGTTCACCAAAATGTAATGTCATAATTTGACCTTGCCAAAGGAAAATTATCTTCCCTTGAGATCCAAGTTCACAACATACATTCAGATACCTCCAAACTAGACAAACCAGTGCAAATATCCTATTATAGATAAAGAAAATAATTTTTTTTTTCACAAATAGAAAGACCAAACCATAGAGAGTCTTCAGTCCAAATCTAAGAGTCTCGGCCAAGGACACAAGGGCAGTGCACCGACGTCTACACAACATGTTGTAGTCTTGTACAGACTGTGATAGAAATGACTAAGAATTTGGTGAAAACTGGTATCTATATCTCATATCACCTACAAAACCCAAAGTTACAAAAGAAACAACAAATTCTATATAGAAAAGATGAAAATAAACAAGATAACTAAATATAAGCAAACCTCTGTGTGATTGAAGAACTCCAATAAACCTGCAAAGACATAAGAAAAAAATGTTTGGGGTTGTTTGGAGACTTGCCTTAGTCAGGTCCCTATTTTGGTGTTTCCACCTCAACAACAACTAAATAGATATATAGAGTGAATTAAAGATAAATAAATAAATGATAACATAATAGAAACAAACCTCACTTAATGGAGGAAAACCCCTATTACATAAGACAAGAAATAGAAACAAACCCTACTTGAGCAAGGAAAGCCCCTATTGCACATGATAAATGATAAATAAGGGATGGAGAAATCCTAGGATGCTCAAAGATAAGAGAAATGGAGAGATATTATTGTTGGGAATTTTGCTAAGTAGGATATCATGATGTTTTCATTATGGAAACATACATTCAGTATTAATACAACATGATCCAAGGATGAAGTTCTGGATAAGAACTTAAGAAAATTGTCTAAGTATAACATAGTTTATTTGTCTACACAGAGACTACTTTGATTAGCGAAGTTCACAGATGTATTTTTAGTGCATGCAAAATTGATCATAGATTATATAAGGTATGTTGATGCTACATCTAAGAGTGCAAGACTATACGACATGTATGGACTGAGATATTAATGTTTTACAAAAACAGTGTTGAGCCGACCAGAATAGGGCAATGATTGCTAAATAATTATTTTGAGTTAAAGGATTATTTTGTTTATCATAATAATGACTTAAATAATTAGAGATGACATCCTAGATGTTAACCCTAAGGCAGCAAGAGTTAATATTATGTTTTGATAACATGGAAGCCAACCATTAAGCTATATTTTAGATAGATGGTATAAAGGAAAGTATTATGTAATACGAAGTTGCAAGAGACTAATGCGAAGTTGTAAGATGGATTTTGCATTGATGTATTGATGATGTATTATGAGAAATCAAATATATGATCAAAACAGTGTGAACTAATAGAAAGTTTTGTGAAGAGCCTACAAGCTAGATCAAAATATTGAAGATATTCAACAAGAGTACAAGGTTTTTGTATTATATATTTTGTACTGAAGATTATTATTGTATATTTCATGTTGGGCAGTGGGCTCATCTTGCATACATTCATATTTTGTAATACCAACTCCTAACAGGGTTGAGGCTTCTAACAAGGCCTAAATTCCTCTAACAAAGACCGAGACACTATACAGATGTAATAGACTCCTAACAAGGTCAATATCTTTAACCAGATACTTTTGGTTAGTCGATCATTTGTGAGTATCATCCCCACTAGGGTTTTCCCTTAGCTAGGGTTTCCTCGAGAACAAACACGGTGTTATGAGTTCCTTTATTTTGTGTGTGTGTTTGTTATTTAGTTTAGTTTCATATGCAAGTTACAAGTTAATTACATATTTCCATAAGGGGGAAAAAGTAAAAGTTTTTGAAATACTACATTGATAAACTAAAAGACAAGATAGAAGATCTTAAATCAAAAAAGGAACCTATAAATCAGATCAAGGATGGTGATGAAGTTTCGAAACTGGAAAAGAAAAATGAGATTCTAAAGCATGAACTAAATATTATAGATCTAAAGTTAAGCTTGAAAGATGATAATAGAAAATCTGAATCAAATCTGAAGTCTAAAAATGCAGATCTAAGGTATAAACTTACCAAAGTAACATCTAAGTTTGAGACTACAAAGTTTTAATATGCTGAACTGGAGAAGTACAATACAATTGTGAAAGGAGAACTAACTCAATCCAAGCAACATCTTGAGAAATTGTATTCCAGTAGTGAAAAGATTGATTAAAAAATTTCTTATCAAAAACCTTCTTATGATAAAACTGGTCTTGGATATTTTAAAGAAAAATTCTCAAAGAAGACTGAAGAATGTAAAGAACCAGATCCAGAAATTCAACAACCTAAGAACAAAGAAGAAGAAAAACAAAATAAAGTTGAGTCTAACCAATCTGAAGATGTACCTAAACAACATAAGCAAGATGAATCACCTAAAGAAATGTGAAATGAATTCAAAGGTAGATATTTTACATGCAATTCATTTGGACACATGAAAATAGATTATATAGGTAAGCAATTCAAACCTATCTTTGGTTATTGTTATAATTGTCATGATTTTGGTCATAGAGCTATTGATTGTAAAAAACCTAGATCTAATAATAAATATAATAGTAGAATGTTTAGAAATACTAACTGTGTAGATAAAAGACCTACTAGAGAAAAAAACAATATAAGAAATGGAGTTGTGTGTTATAGATGCAACAATTTTGGACATATTGTTAGAAATTGTAGATCACAGATCAGTCAATCAGGACTGAGATATGGAAACAATGTCATAGTCTGTCAGATTTGTAAAAACACAGGTCATACAACAAGATATTGCAGAATGAACAACATGAAGAATCCTAATCCTAGAAGAAATGTAAACTACACTAGAAGAAGTATGGATATCAATAACAGTCAAAAGGGAAATAGCAGTAACATGGAAGACGTTATATTTGTCAAAGCTACAAATCAAGCAAGTACATCCACAATATCAGGAAGTCAGTCGGGAGAAGAATTTGAAAGTAAGTTGGAATCAATTATGAACCCATCTCAAACTGATTGAGCATCAAAATTCATTAATTACTTGCATCATTTTAAGCACCAAAATAGTATAGAATTTAGAAAAATTTGAATCAATCCTTGCAAAGTTAATATCTGATAGAAATTGATGTAAGGAATGTATGGTAAAGAGTGCATGCAATTCCAAGCATGTATGAGAGCACACAAAGTGAAAGAAGTTTGTAGATAACCAAGAACAACTTTTTGGCTTGAATACACTTATGCAATTAATGCGATGACAATGTCTTCAAGGATTTGGTAGATAAAAGAGGTTTATTGGATATCATTTGATCATTCATGAGTTTACAAGAGTTTTAGAGAGCCATTCAGTGAAGATTGAAAGTTGTTTGAAGGATTTGGAGATAGATTTTCACCAGATCTATGCAAAAGCCCTAAATCATGATTCTAAGGTATTTTACTAAGTAATTACTATTAGAGTGGTTATTTTTTAGTGCAATCATGGATGTAACCCTAGTTCACAACATTAAGGACACAACTAGACCTAAGGTGAGAAGGGAACCAATAAAACCCACTAAGGATGATCCTAGCTTAGCATTATCGTCTATACTAGATGGAGTATTACACTTGGAATATGTGAAAGGATATTTAAAGTGCAAATTTGAGACTATAGGAGACAATAGCATGATTGAAGAATATGATAAAATCTACAACCAAGACATGACCTATAAGGAAGGGTATAAACATTTAGGTCAACTCGATATTATCAAGTATATATGTTTCACTATGAGTTTCAGAATGATGAATGGAATAAGATCATTTTAAGCAGAATTCATGATGGAAAGTTTTGGTTGGATGATAGAGTGAAAGATATCAAAAATGATTTGATTCATGAAGTGACAATTTTATCCAACAAAGGTTTAATTCCTCTAAATGAGAAGAATGTGAAGAAAATAGTCCTAGATAACATTGAATCTTCATACCATAGAAGAGGTATTGTAATAAGTAAAATTGAGCAGAATGATGTTAGGTATATTTGTAAGATAATGGCTACCAAGTTATGTGCCAATTCTAGAGAAGATGATATAGCAGCAGGTATGGTAAAATCAACTTATATTATGTGTGTTGACAAAGTTGATGTTTATATGAGTGAAATTATGAGGATTCAACTAATTAAAAATCTTGAGAAGATAAAAAAGACAAAGAATTCACAATTCAGATTTTCATCCTTAATCACTTATATGTTTTTCCACCTTTTGAGGAGATTTCCTTACACTATAGGAGTTGATTGGAATGATGAGAGATGTACAAAGGAAAGAATTAACAAGTTGTGTCTTAGACACCCAGTTGATAAAGTATATGAGAGCGCCACTCTTGTTATTAAGATTTTTCATAATGAAATGAAGAAAAGGTCAAGAATTCCACCCTCGATGGTTGAGAAATACAAAAGTGAGATATTATTTTTGGTTGATACAGACTTTACATACATTGAAGCAGTAGAACCAAGAACTGGATTTATAGAACCTCTAGATTATGAAGTGTCTGAAGAGGCAATTGAAGGATATGTAAGAAGAATTCTAAAATGTAGATTAGATTCCAAAAGTCCTAGATTTGGAATATTTGAAGAAATTTTTAGTACAACACACCAATCATAGTTGGAGAAGTCAGCTAAGAAAAGGGTTGACACAACTATTAAGAATATATTAAAGGAAACATGTATGACTGAAGATGAGTTCAACATTGCAAAGCAAACAACAATAGCTATGAGAGATATTTGTAAGAAGGAAGTGTTAACTGTACAACCTTCGACATCCAAAGAAACCTTTGTACCTGATGTTCAAAACATTGATGAAGATGTCACTGAGCCTAGTGAAATGAGTATATCACTAGAAAAGCCACCAGTAGTAGCCACAAGAAAATCTATAAGATCTACCTCCACTACACCGGCTAAGAGAGTAAAAGAAATGGCTAGTGGACTAGGAAAAAGGAAGAAGACTATCTTTTCTCCTATGGAAAGAAAAAGGAAACAAGAAGAAGAATCCACACCCATTAAGAAAATGAGAGGTCAAGTTCCAAGTCAATCTCAAGGAAGAGAAGAGGCAGGCAGCAACAAAAAGAAATAGTGGAAGCCTAAGATTGAAAAAGTGAATCCTCTAATAATAAATGATCTAGAGATTTCACTAAGTTAAACAAATGCTATCATATGTACAACAATTTTGAGAAACTGAATCTTGAGAATGTAGTTGTCAGGCACATGATCCTTGTTGAGAAGAAATTTGAGAATATCAAAGATAAGATACCAAGTGATCTTTATGATAAACTATATAACAGGAACAAGAGAGTGATAGAAGAAGATAAAGGTATAAGAGAAAGGTTTGTAAGAAAACGTTGGGAAATAAAAAATGAAGAACACTTCAAGGATATAATGAAGAGTCTCGGTCCACCTATCTGAGAAGAAAAAGAAGAACTATTCTAATTATGGGAGGAAACTATGAGGAAGTTAACAAGGAAACTGAGGAAGCAGTTATAAAAGTGATGAATTTAGTATCGAGAGAAGCCTTAAGTGAATCTGAATAGGATATTAAAATGATAGAAGCAACTACAAAGATGAAAGAAAAACCACATTTGTAATAAACCATAGTTACACCACCTACCATATTAATTGATGATGAAACCATGCGTGTAGAAGGCACTAGCATCACCATTGAAGAGAAGAAGATACTTTCAAAGATCAAGGAGAGGATGTTGGCAATTTGGGAGAGATGGTGAATGAGGAAGAAGATAAGGAAGAAGAAAAGGGAGAGGATAAGCAAGAAGAATCAAAGGCATTAGAGGAGACACAAACAAAAGTCATTGAACAAGCAGTGCAAGAGGAACAAGGTAAAGAAAAAGAGGTAAAGCCTACAGAGATTATACCTCAACACATTCAGCTAGTCACACCATAGAAGGTCACAACAAAAAGTTCATCCAAGTCACCTATTGAGTCAGTATTAGCAAATTTGGGAGCTGAAGTTGATGATGATGATCAAATAGAGTTGATTTCATCCCTAAATAAGATAATTGGAAAGAACAAGAAAGTAAAGAGCTTGGAGGGATCACTACTTGAGGTAACAAATAAGCTTCAAAGTGTTATATCTACTCAAGTTAGTGAAGTTGATCCACAAGTTAAGGCAAGAGAAATAATCAAAGATTTTGATAGTGAATTCACCATATTATCTGACATTGCATCAGTGAAAGCTCAAACTCTTCATGATGCACAATTATTTCAATCCACTTGTCAAGACATTAAGAATGATTAGATAACCTTGATGTTTACATTAAGGAGTTGAGGAAATGTTTGGAGAGAGGAAGAGCATTGTATATTCAATTTTCCTTATCACACAATCATATATCAAACATTTCAGAGAAGTACTACAAGTCATAGTGAATGAGCTACAAAATCCTAGCATGAAGATTGATGATACTGAGAAGAAAGTTAGCAAAATACATAATGAGATAAGACTATTAGAGAATGAAAAGGAGAGAAAGTTGAAGAGGTTTGCACTACTCAGAGAGCACTTAACTTTGAAGATCAGTAATTTAAAAAATCAACTAGAAGAATGTCTTTCCTCAAAGACATCATATGGTAAATTTTCCTATCCAAATCTTAGAGTAATTGACATAACATCTTATGGGCTATGTACACTACTTAGTGTATCAGATTCTGTTAAGATTACATGGGATAAGGAGATTGAAAATTTGAAGGCAAAATTTACAGATTGTATTTCAAGCCTTCCAGCTTTACAAAACTAAAGACAAAAGGTATATCAGAAATTTTGACTTGTATATATACATATTTTGACATCTTTGTCATTGTTGTCAAAGGGGGAGTAATAGTATGAGAAAATTGCTTGTATGTATAAGGTATAGATATGCGAAAAAGTATATAGTATAATCAAAGGGGGAGTATCCCTATGGTGGAATAAATTAAGTAGATATGTATGATCCACAGACTTTTACAAATATTCTAATGGCCATGTAACACAATGTTACATAATGTTGCAAGTTTGTTTTTGAAATTTTTGTTGTAAGTTTTTGGGACTTAGCCAATTTTTCCATATGTTGCCACCAACAACAAGGGCGGAGATTGTTGGCAATTTGGTTGAGTAGGATATCATGATGTTGTCATTATGGAAACATATATTCAGTTTTAAGACAACATGATCCGAGGATGAAATTCTGGATAAGAACTTAAGAAAATTGTCCAAGTATAATAGAGTTTATCAGTCTACACAGAGACTACTTTGATCAGCGAAGTTCATAGAAGTATTTTCATTCATGCGAACTTGATCACAGATTATATAAGGTATGTTGATGCTACATCTAAGAGAACAAGACTGTACAACATGTATGGACTGAGATATTAATGTTTTACAGAAATAGTGTTGAGCCGACCAGAACAAGGCAACGATTAGTAAATGATTATTTTGAGTTAAAGGATTATTTTGTTTATCATAATAATGACTTAACTAATTAGGGACAACATCCTAGATGTTAACCCTAAGGCAACAAGAGTTAATATTATGTTTTGATAACATGGAAGCCAACTGGTAAGCTATATTTCAGATAGCTGGTATAAAGGAAAGTATTATATAATGCGAAGTTGCAAGTGACTAATGCAAATTTGTAAGACAAATTTTGTATTCATGTATTGATGATGTATTATGAGAAATCAAATATATGATCAGAATAGTGTGAATTGATAGCAAGCTTTGTGAAGAGCCTACAAGCTAGATCAAAATATTGAAGATATTCAACAAGAGTACAAGGTTTTTGTATTATATCTTTTGTACTAAATATTATTATTGTGGTCCCACAACCACGCTCCCCTTTCTTGCCTTTTGGCTTCAAGGGCCCCCCTTCTCTTTGGCTTATCCCTAGTTTTTTATTTGTTTGTCAGTTTTGTCCTTTGTCTTATTTTTTTAAGATTTTTCATAGTGTCTCAGTTTCGCACTTTTAGAGGTCTGAAAGTGCGAAACATCTAGAAGGGCAAACAACATTTTTAGCCTCAGATTTTTCGCAAACCTTTGGGTTTTGGACGTCTGAAGAACTGAAAGGTCCAACTCTCGAAAGGAGTTGGCCTTTCGGTGTTTTGGACTTTCGGAGGTCTGAGACCCTCAAAAGGTTGATTGACGGGGGGCTAATGTCACTCACTTGTTTGCCTATAAAAGGTCATGGTTGGGTTTTAAACCCTCACTTGTTCGCTGTGCCTTTCATCATTTTCGGAGCTCTTGGCACGTCTTTCTTTTTCTTTTTGCTTCTCTCTCACCTCGTTGTCTTCGTCTTTCTACTTCTTTGAGGTTGGTTTCTGTCTCCCTCTCTTGTTCTTTCGTTGGTTCACTATCTTCGATCGTTTAGGCTAGGGTTTTTCTTGTTTTGTGTTTGGTTTAGCTAGGTTTTAGGTCAGTTGTTCAAGGTTCAGTGTCTTAGATGTTTTTCACAGTGTGGTCTCACCTCAGGGTTCATGAGGTTGTCTCCTCTAACCCCCTGAACCTGAGTTTGTGGTCAAACTCATTGTCAAACTCATTTTCGAGTCTGACACCAAACCCTCATTTTGGGTGTTTTCGGGCCTCAGAGTTTCAGACCTTCGCACTCTGAAACTTTGGGCTTTCTCTAAGAAAATCACCTAAGTCCCAAGCTTTCGACATTTTGAGTTTTTCGCACCCCGAAACTAAAACCTTGTCTGATCCGCCGAAACTGAAAGGTCCAAGTTTTTTCTCCAAGGTACCAAGCCACTACCTCACCTTCGGCATTTTAGAGGTTTCGCTCGCTGAAGATCTTTCGCCTCTGATTAGCTGAAGTCTGAAAAGGGGCATCATAAGAAATCTTTCAAACTCAATCAGTTCTCTTTCGGCATTTCAGCCCTTTCGGCCTTTCACAGGTCTTGTATCCCCGAAGGTCTGAAAGGCCGAAAATGGTTTTTCAGAGCTCTTTCAAGCTTACTTTGTCAGAACACTTTATTTTTTGAGATGCTCCTGTCTTTTATGACTGATTATGGTTAAAAATTCATGTCCTTCAATCTTTGTAGGAATGGCAGAGAAGGTTATGTCATCAAGGATGAAGTACTAGTTCAAGGGTTATCATCTGCCTTCTAAAGTTAGTAATCTACATGTTGTGATCACAGATACTAACATTGGCAGTGTCAGTTGGAATGAGTACCTGGTTAAGTGTGCCCAACTAGTGGGAAGATTTGAAGATTGCACCTCATTAGTGCGTTGTTCCTTGGTAAATGCTACAGCACACCAGGTTTCCATTCTGTCATTTGACTTGATTAACACTTTAGCCAGTCACTACATACCTGATGAAAGAATGGTGAAAAATAGCATGCGCAAAGTGGTTCTGGATCTGAGACTAGATAATATTGAGGATGTCTTCCACTTGCCAAAAGGGCTCAAAAATTTTTATAACTTTCATATCAACAAGGGGATGGAGTTTTACAAGGATGTTTCACGAGCTCATGGCATAGTAAACAATGAATATCTTATGCAACCCTTGCCCAAGAATAGGTTGGATAGAATAGATATGAGAAGAGAATACATGAAAGAAGATATCCAAGCGGCCATCACCATGATTAGTCAGGTGTATGGGCTACCTAAGTCTATTCAGTTAGAACCGTGGATGATCCTGTTCATTGAGAAGATAAAAGAGAGGTAGGCAAGGTTCGATTGGGCCACTATCCTAAGTGACAATTTGGATGAGTAGTTGATTAGAGTGAAGACTGACCCACATTTCTACATGACATCTTATGTTGTGTATCTACTAGCCTCTAGAGTAGTATACCCGAGGTTGACAAAGGTTGGTGTTATGGGAGATTTGAACACATGGCCATTCACAATGTATCCACAGTTGGTCAGGAAGGAGTATTACACATATAACATCCCTAATTTTTGTATTGTTAATGATGCCTTTGTATTTTCCATCATACGCTCCATAGAAGGAGACTATGCCAAGAGAATGTCAGCTGAGGCTACTGCTAAAGTGAAGGCCCTCGGGGCATTTTACATTCAGTTCAGAACCTTCACATACATCCGAGTGGTGGGATGCACCCTGGCCCCTAAGAAGCTCCCTAGGTATCCTTCTGATAGAGTGGTCTTGTTAGAAATAGCAAGGCAATTGTTTGATGCTCATGAACACATCCAGCACAAGAAGAAACACTGTTGGGATTTCCCAATCTCCATAGGCCCCCACTATGTACCTGATATGAAGATCTCCAAATCTCTATCTTTCAAATGGGATGAATTCCCTCTACTGAGCTACAACCTCATAAGAGCCCGTTTTGATCCGATTGATACATATAGTCACATAATGGGAAGGCACTATAGACATGAGCCACATATTGAAGACCATTGGATAAATTGTGTGGATGACTACGAAGTCAGAATCTGTGACTATTTTCAGGTGAGTCTAGAGCTGGCGTAGACTGCTTTATCATTAAAGATCCCTCCAAAGGTGAAAGCAGTTGACTCCGAGGATATTCTAGATCCCATTTACAAACAAGTCAAAGTATATGCTAGGGCCATTTTGAATGCAAAAGTGGATAGAGATTAAAATGATGATATTGATTTCAAGGCCAGGCATGTCATGAAAGTAACAAAAGCATGGATTGCCTGCTCATTTCATATGGAACCCGTGCCAATGAAACAACTATCAGAGCAACCCTCCAAAGAGAAGAAGAAAGGAGAGAAAGTACTGAAGCCACAATTTAAAGATGCTACACCCTTAAAGTTAGAGATAATTTATAGGCATGAGTGTCCTACAGCGTATGGCTTGGCTACTCATCCCAAGAAAACTAAAATTAGAATGACAGGGAGCATAGCACCTCCAAATGTTCCTTCTTCTAGTGGTCCTGAGCCTCCAAGTGTGACAAAGAAGCCCCCAAGATTCAAGGTGACTGTACCTAAGTCAGATGGCATGATTAAAGGGAATGTATAAAAAAGGAAGAAAGGATCGATGCCTACTCAAGTGGACACCCTCTTGGAGGATGATGAAGATGAGATAGACCAAATACCCCTCAGTAGAAGAACCCGGTCGGTGGGATCCCTGAAGAAAAGAAGAATAATGGAAGATGATCAAGAGGATGTTGAAGGGGCAACCCAAGGGG
This sequence comes from Chamaecyparis obtusa, assembly GCA_027943335.1. Taxonomy (NCBI): domain Eukaryota; kingdom Viridiplantae; phylum Streptophyta; class Pinopsida; order Cupressales; family Cupressaceae; genus Chamaecyparis; species Chamaecyparis obtusa. Next base: position 648,522 of record BSBK01007589.1, on the reverse strand, counting down.
AACCAATAAATCTTGATGCTTTGGGTGATGATAAGTTTGACATCTCTTCTTTCGAGGGACTTCATGGTTTCTAGGAAACCGAGCAAGAGGCTCTAGCTGTAGGACAGTCGGTGTCTTTTGATTATTTCCCTACACAATTCACTAGTTCCCATGACAAGGTGAGAGAGGAAACTCCACAAGGGTCTCAAGCACCAGTTGAGGAAGTGATAGCTGAGGTTCAAAAGGAAACAATAGAGACAGGAAGGTACTCTTCCATTGGTGTCACTTACGAGGAAGATGTAGCAGCACAAGTTCCCTTGGTTTCATAACCAGTTCAAACTCCACCCCCACCTCCTCATCAAACACCATCAACCACTCCGCTTGTACCTCCATTTCAAACCACTCCATTGCCTCCTCAGCGTCGACCATTTAATGATCATATGCCAACTCCACCTCCTCCATTCATGCCTTCACCCACTCCCCTTGTTGCTCCAACTCCAACTCCTACAATGCAGAATCCTCCTTCTTGAGCACCCTCTCCATCATTGGCCCACATAGAAATGTTGGCACAAGGGTCTCAAGAGCCCAAGAAAGAGACGGAAACAATGGATGAAATGTTGTCAGAAGGGCAAGATGGATCAAATGAACAAGTAGATGTAGAAAAACAAGTTGATAAGGGAGAGCAGACACCTGAGAGGGGAGAGTTGAATATAATGGAAGAACAAGAAATGGGAGGAGAAGAGGAAGCTCACGAAGAGATGTAGATAGAATTTCCTACGATTACCTTGACTCTCTCAGCTCCTTATGAACTGCTCAACGCCTTTTCAAAGCCCACTTGGTTCACAAAGGAAATCCAACCAAGGACAAGGGTATACACAGATGATGAAACAAATATGTCAGCACTAGGGCAAGCATTCCATCAGGCTCAATCTAGCACCCGAGCAAGGACACTGTCTTATGTCACACAAGATCAAGTGGGGAGATGGAAGGTAGAGGTGGTTGTCCCCACAATAAGCATCATTATAGCTGAAGTCACTCCAAATGTCTATGTGTTGGAGTAAGTAGATTTGGGAGAGCCAACTAGAGAGGGGAGTAAAACTCTAGCTACCCTCAGACTAAAGCATGGTCTTGGTTTCATGGACAAAGATGAGGAGAAGATAAAGATACTGTAATACCCCAAAAATGGGCTATAGGTTCATTAACCTCCTATATCGACATATCGAATGAAATTGACATCGAAGTCCTAACCTAAGGCACATCTGAACATTATCGAATCTTAATTGATTATCTCAAATTTTGCACCGAGGAATATTCCTTATTCCTATTTATCCTAATTATCTTTAATTTAATGATTATTTGGCGATAAATCTTATTTATCCTAAAGTTTGATTAATTGAATATTCTAAATATTAAATGAATTAGATTTAATACTGCCACTTAATTATGTAATTGGATTTAATTATATTTATTCCTAAATTATATTATTTAAATTTGACAATCAATCAAAATTCCTATCATTAATTGATTAAATTCTTATTTAATTAATTAAAGCAAATTGTCATATTTAATAATATAGTTTTTGAATAAAAATTTGATTTAATAATTGATTAACCCATAAATCAATTGTTTTATTTTTAAAATCAGTTAAGTTGAGGATAAATCACTTTATTTATTTATTTAATTCATAATTAGTATGCACATTCAAAAAGCAGTTAAACTTGAAATCAGAAAATCAATTCAAGTTGTTTTAAAAATAAACTCAACTCTGATTTGAGTTAAAAAGTTGTTTTTGCATGCTTTTGCATGATTTTGTGAATTAATTATCTTTTATTCTTTGATAACTCAAAAATCAACTTGAGTTTATCTGAGTGATTTATGACTTTTTCCATGCACCTCCAAAGCCCTGGATTTCTATAAAATCAAGGCTTAGCTCTTCATAATCACATCTCATAATTTTGCAAACTTATGCTGGCGAATTGATATCTGAAGAATTGAAGCTTCATTTGGAATCAACAACTTTGTGAGATCATTCATATTTTAGCATATCATTGTTAGATTAATTGTATTGCATATTAGTTTTTCATCTAGAATAGATTTCATATCACATTTCTCATATTATTGCATAGAAAACTCAAAAATATAGATTAATTTGCATTCATTACTTCATTGCTATCTTGCATTCAAATCCTTCATTTAGGTGTCGTCAAGGTCACTGATCTCGGTCCAATCTGAGAATACATACTCGCATCTACTAGAAGGCAGTAAATTGCCTGGTTAGTTTAGTTTTCATTTGATTGCACGATTTTGATTTTTGCTAACCTCTAATGTTTTACTGAAGTGTTGTGTCTACAGCTGGGTACAAAATTCACACACATTTCTGGCACCCACCGTGGGGCCCTAAAATGGGTTTCCATTGAATTTCTACCAATTTCTATCATCTTCTTGTCATTTTCTATTCCTAGCTGCGAAATTTAATTTTTGTCTGTACAATTTTCGTACGAGTTTTGTCAGAAACTCGTTCAGGAGATACCCACTATCGTACGACAATTTTTTTGATCGAGGATCATACCGCCAGAATCACAGTGTCATTTGGAATCTCGGTTGTCGTATGATCTGGTACCCAGTGTCGTACGAATTTCTGGACTGTCGTCTGGGAGGTAACCCATTGTCATACGAGTTTTAGTGCCAGGTTTCAATTGTCATTTCACTTTTTCAGGCAGTTTTCTAGATTTTTTTTTTGATTTGGACTAACAACTAACATTAACGATTGAAATTTGTTGTTTTTGATTGATTCCTGCTAATTTTGAATTCGAAGAGCATGAGAATTGCAAAAAATAGGTAAGAATCTACTAATTGTGTTGCGAGGAATTCAAGTAATTTTCTCAGCCGATAATGTTTCAATTTGGATTAAAAAGAACTCTTGCGTGTCAAGCTTGTGTGACCTTTATTGCTTTCATATCACATATTTCATTTTGGGCTATAAAAATGAACATAGATTTGCTTTTCAGCATCTTTGTTACACATAGTAAATAGGTCCTATGAACACTATTAGTGGTTCTTGAGAGAGTGGGTTTCCAACGAAACTCTTCTCAATGAACGAACCCTTGTAGGTAGGGAGGTTACTAAGAGAGTCTCACGTTCTACTAGATTTGTGTGTCTTCAGCTTCTGATTGATACATTCTCTCTCCAGAGAGGTTGATAGATCATGAGTGGTTGACATCATAGATCTTTGTGAGATAATCTTGGTCTTAGCATGTCGGATTAATCTGTCTACTTTGTTTGGGTTAAAAGTGAAAAGGCTAGAGGATTATGCTCTACTCCTTTTTTGGGTAGTACCAGAAACTCAGATCCTTAAATCTAGAACCAGTCTCCATGTGGTATATTTTGTGAGTCACCTTTAGAGAGGGTTAACTGTAGTGGACATTCCCTTAATTGGGTCAACCACGTTGACGGAACCTCAAGCGATAATAGCCATTTTCATCGTGGTAGTGACAACCGCTATATAAATGTCCTTGTGGAAGAAATCTCCATAGGTGTGGTCTCTTGTTGGGCTATCAGATCTCCCTAGCAGATCCTAAAGATTAAGTTCTCGAACTGTGTCAAAACCCTGGTGCGCCTGGATTGGAGTTCGCCCTCTTGAGATCATAAAAGTTGTAGAGTCAGACCATTACTAAAAACCCTAGTGAGGCCAAATTTTCATTTTTCTAGTAATATGTGCATTATTGCAAAACTTTTTGGAACATACACTGTTAGCACTCCTAGGGATTAGCACAATTTAGTCACTTGATTGTTCATGCGCAGGGTTGCTTTGTCCCCTGTTCATTGTTTTTAGACGTGCTTGAAATCACTTGCTTGTTGTTTTGCGTGCTTGTTTATCTATCTGGTTACTAAGAACGAATCAATCCACTATAATCTTCAAATCTAGATAGACAATTTTGTGAACAATCTGAAACTAAAAATCTAAAAATTTGCAAAATCTGATGTCAAACACCTTTCTGGAGTCAACAGTCATTTTGTAAAGTCAGAAAGTCGTACGACTTTTGGCTATTGTCATTTCAGAACCCCTATATTGTCATATGGTATATGGTACATTGTCGTACGAGTTTTGTTGCCAGTCAATTCCAAAAAGTCAAAATTCTTGCAATCAACTGTCATGCGAGTTTTGCAATAGTTGTATGAGTTTTTCAATTGTCGTTTCATGCTATACCCACTGTTGTATGAGCCTGTAGAAAGTCATTTGAGAAATTTTGAAAAGTTGTCAGAAAGTTGTCAGAACTATCAAAGACCCAGCTTTTCCAGCCTATTTCCAGAATTTGTTAAACAAATCACTGTGTCAGGAACAGAGCAGCAATTACTAAGAATCCAATCATTTTCCTAAAGTGGCTTTTTGAATCTGATTTGGCCTTCTGTTTAATCGATTTAAGTCTTTATCATCTTGTGTCAAAACCTTGTCATAACTATCAAATCTTCAATCAATCATCAAAATAGCTAAGTGTGGTGAACTCGTGTCTGCTATCTTTTGGGAATCTATCCATACATCTAGGGCACAGTCTCCTTCATTTACGTCTAATCCAAGCTTCAATCAATCAAACCTTGACAAGGTTGCGTCATTTGATCTTCTTGAATCAGATCCTTCTTCAGTTGTCTTCATCATATTCTTTTGTTTCACCCAAGGTTAATGGTGGAAACTAGAGCTTCCTCTCACAAGAAATCTGGAGAAGCATCCCATACCTTACCTATAACCATTGTTAGGGGTCCAACTCTTGCGCAACTCTATAATTTTGGTCTTTACGAAGATGATGATTTTGGCAACTTTCTATTAAAAACTGGTTACATTCCTCCTTCATCAACTCATAGAGGTAATCAACAAAATCCTCATCAATCTATCCTAGGGAGAACTCCTACGATGTCTCAAGCAAGGAAAAATTTTGTCTCTCAAAGAGCTCAATCTCAACATGGTGCACATCAGGAACCCACACCTGAAGAAATTGCTCAATATCAAAATGATGATAACTTCAAACGAATGATGAAGCATTTCTTGAAAGAAGACAGAGAGGCATACTTTTTACAATTAGCTCATCAAGGAGCTAAACTTCCTCCCAACTTTAATGTTGAAGATATCATTACGCACGAGGAAGAAACTCCACTCATAGCTATGATGAAACAGATGCATGCCATGCAAGTCAAACTTAATAACCTTGAGAAAGAAAAGGAACCCAAGGAGTTCTCCATGGAGGCCCTATGTCCTTTTCCATTTGACAAAGACTTATACATGCCACTATTCTCGAAAAGAGTGGAGATGCCTAAATATGATAAGTATGATGGACACTCAAATCTTCAAGATCATGTCAGAGAATTCTGTACACAATTTATGGAGTTCATGCACGAACCAACCTATCTGATGCGTCTCTTTCCTCGATCTCTGGGAGGAGCAACCATTCATTGGTTCTCTAGATTGCCTTCTACTATCAAAACTTTTGAAGAGTTGATCAAATTGTTCTATCAGCAATACTCCTACAACATTCAACATCCAGTCACCATGATTGATATTTGTAATCTCAAACAATATCCAAGAGAACCATTCCTGACATTTCTCAAGAGATGGAGGAAGAAATTCTCTCTATATGCTAGGCCTATTCCAAAAACTGAGAAACTAGAAATCTTCATCAATAATCTTATCCCAGAGATCAACTACCCTTTACAAATGCAAGATCATACATCTTTTGATAAGATGGTATACAATGCGATCAAAATTGAAAAAATACTTGTGAAAAAGGAGATATCACACTTCAAAAGGACAAGTACGAATCAGGGTCCAGTTCTAAAGACAAGAACAAAAATTGGAACAAGAATAAAGGCATCATCACAGATGGCATTGTCGATACTATCCGTGCCCCATCAAAGGCACCAGATTTCAATCTAACTATTGGTACCCAAGCAATCAAAGCTTCAGAGAAAAAGGTGTCTGAACCATCTCAAAAGAAGCCAGAATACAAATCTTGGTCCTCTGATAATAAACGAAAGTTCACTCCTCTTGGAGAATCTTTGGAATTAGCTATGAGAACTTTTTTTTTCTAATAACATCATTTCTTTGCCTGAGATCCGACAATCTGATCCTGATCCTAAACCAAAATGGTGGAGGGAGAATGAATTCTATGATTTCCATCAGGGTAAAGGTCACAAAACTAATAACTGCTTACGCTTAAAACATACTATTCAAGATTTGATTGATAAGGGAGACATCACGATTAACAATCATAAGAGCAATAATGATCATACAACATTCACAGAACCATTTCCGAAGCATGGTTAAGAAGTTTCATCTTCTCAGCGTAATATGGGGGCAAAGGTCAATTATGCTTATCCTGAAAATAATGTTGTTATCAATATGGTTGAACCTTGTATCCCAAATTCATCAAATGTCCCTAAGATGCCCTTCAATCTTTCTTCCACTTCCAAATAGAAGGCTACTTCTAAATCTTCCAATCCTAAAGATACGAGGCCAACATCTTATAGCATTGTTCAACAACTCCAACACACTAATGGAAAAATCTCCATGTTTGAGTTGCTTCGGATTTTTCCCACTCATAGAGCTATTCTAGACAAAACTTTGCTCGGATCCAATGTTCCTAATGACCTTGATTTAGACAGGTTCCAGACTATGGTTGTACATCTTACATCTCCACAATATATCTCCTTTTCAGAGGAAGATGACAACTCCTTGAGTCACCCGCATAACTAGCCCTTGCACATAGAAGTCTTGATCCAGAACCGTAGAGTCAATCATGTGTTGATAGATGGGGGCGCTAGCCTAAACATTTGTTCTTACAGCTTGGTCACACAATTGGGATTTTTAGAATTGGCTATTGATCCTAGAAAGAAAATAACTATAAAAGCCTATGATGAACAAGAAAGATCTTCTAAAGGCACCATTGTCTTGCCTATCAGAGCAGGTCCAGTTATCAGAGATACTATATGTCAAGTTCTTGATCTACCTTTGCCTTACAACATTCTTCTAGGGAGACCATGGATACATGAGATGAAGGCTATTCCTTCTACCTTCCACCAATGCTTGAAATTTCCTTATGAAGGAGTAGAGGTCACTGTTCCAGCAAACATATCCACCACTTGCAATACGTTGAAAGAAAGTGTGGATAAACTTGTGCCTAATAACAAAGAATCTTCCATTGAGCCAACAAAAGAAGCATCCACATCTAAAATGGAAGATGTTGCAAAAGAGGTCAATATCAAAGAAAATAGTATGGGAGAATATACTATAGAGCCAGTCTTATCTTTGACATCTCTACCTATCTCACCTAAGTCTTATGGACAATCTTTAAAACAGTCCAAACTAGACTCTAAAGAACCTCTTGAGGCATATAAAAAGAATTTTGTGGCAGAACAAGTCTCCAAGCAAGAATTTGAAGAAGATGAAGTTGTGCTTTCATGGCTATACAAAGATGAACCTGAATCTCAAGTTGTTCAAACTAGTGACTCTACAGTATCCAAAATCCCTTCTAAGGCATATGGTCCAGGAGATAAATTAATAGCTAAGATGGGATATTCAAGTAAAGGACCTCTAGGAGTCAGAGGAGAAGGCCTTATAACACCTATTTCACATACTGGTAGGGCAAACAAAGATACTGTTGGCTTAGGGTTTAAAAAGAAACCCTTCCACCTCAAAGGTAATTGTTCTCATGTCATAGAGCAGATCACACCAGGAGAACCTTTTCTTAAGAAGGAAGAAACTGAACCATCAGATACTGATTCAAACAGCTCTGAACTTATCCCTTATGAGTGTTTGCTTAAGGAAATCACAGATCTCCTTAAATCTAAAGATGATCCAATCAAAAGAATTAATATAATAGAAACACAAGAACCTACTATCAATCAAGAGATAGTTGCAACACAAGAACCAGCTAATCTCGCAGACAATCAAATAGACAAAGAGGAAGGTGGTAGTTATTCTGAGATAGATTCTCATGAGTATGAATTCAAATCAGAATCTGAGGGTAACCCTTCTTGGGGTATTCATCCTAACTTTACTCACGTTCTTAGATTTCCTAGAGGCATAGATGAAGAATCTAATGACTATGAATGGGGAGCCATTCCAGAAGAAGATGAGCTTATTACAGAGAAACATGTTGATGTTATTCACCAATATGCACCTGAACCCAATGTAAGTCTAGAGCGAAATGATGAACCTATTGAGTCTAATCCACCTATGGTTGAATTGGACTCCCACAATGACATTGAGCCTATTTATGAATTGAATGTCTTGAGTTGTAATATCACCTTTGAACTCGAATTTTGACTATCCAACATCCTGAACTTCTTGATCAAACCTCCACAAATCCGAGCCATGGTATTTATACCTTCCCGAATGACTATGCCCTTGCTTTCTACCTCAATGCAGTTGAGCCTATGAGTACTTCCATTAGTGAACCGAGTGTTAGCATGACGGAGTCGGAATTCAAGTATCTTAGTTAGAAAAATAAGAGCAAGAATAAAAAGAAAAGGAGTTCTGAGGGTGAAAACCACTTTGTGGTAGTCTTAGAACTTACAAAAGTAAAAATAAAAGATGTATCCAAAGGTGAAAACCTCTCTGAGGTGCCTAAGGATGAGATATTTGATGTCCTTCCGAGTCATTTGCAGGACAGATCTCCAGTTCTAATTGAGCCCACTCAATCCATCAACTTGGGAACAACAAAGGAACCACAGTTGATCCATGTGGCACAATCTTTATTAGAAGAAGAGAAGCAAAAATTTACAAAATTCATAACAGAAAAGAAGATCAACTTTGCATGGAAATATTTAGATATGCCAGGGTTGGATCCTAATCTTATAATGCATCATTTATCTATAGCTCCAAATGTCAAACCTGTCAAGCAAAAATTGAGAAAGATGCATCCTCATGTTGCACTCTTAGTAAAAGTTGAATTAGAGAAGCTCTTAAAAGCTGGATTCATCTGAGTTATTGATTATGCAGAATGGATCTCTAATATTGTACCTATTTTAAAACCAGATAAATCAATCAGAGTGTGCACAGACTTTAGAGATGTAAATAGAGCATGCCCTAAGGATGATTTTTCACTACATAACATTGATATGATAGTGGAAATGATTGCGGGCTTTGAGATGTATTCTTTAATGGATGGTTTTTCTGGGTATAATCAAATAAAAATTGCTCAAGAGGATCAAGAGAAAACTGCTTTTACATGTGCATGGGGCACCTTCTGTTGGAATATCATGTCATTTGGGCTTAAAAATGTTGGTGCTACATATCAAAGGGCCATGACATCTATTTTTCATGACATGATGCATAGGACTATGGAAGATTACGTTGATGATAATTTAGCAAAATCTATGATTAGAGCTGAACATCTAAAATACTTGAGCAAAATACTAGACAGAATGGAAAAATTTAGTCTCAAACTAAATCTTAAGAAGTGTGCTTTTGGTGTCACTTCTGGAAAGCTCTTAGGATACATAGTTTCAAAGAAGGGCATTGAATTTGATCCAGCTAAAGTAAAGGCTATCATGGAAATTCAACCTCCAAAGAATATTAGTCAAATGAGGACATTGCAAGGAAGAGTCCAATCTATCAGAAGATTTATATCATAGCTAGCAGACATATCACAACCTTTTACAAAAGCATTACATAAAGGTGTTCCCTTTGCATGGAATGAAGAATGTGATAATAACTTTAACCATATCAAGAAGTATCTATCAAATCCTCCTATCTTAATGCCTCCCATTCCAGGGAAGCCATTGATCTTATATGTCTCCACAACAAATACATCACTAGGGGCATTTCTTGCACAACATGATGAGAACAAAAAGGAAAGAGCTATATACTATATCAGTAGAACATTGGTTGCATATGAGAAGAACTATTCAATGATTGAGAAAGCTTGTCTAGTTGTGATCTTTACATCACAGAAACTGAGACATTACATGTTAGCTCATACCACACATTTGGTAGCTAAGATTGATCCACTCAAGTACCTTCTAAGCAAAGCTGCCCTCACAGGTAGATTAGCTAAATGGGTCATGCTCTTAAGTGAATTTGAATTGAATATGTGGAAAGAAAAGCTATTAAAGGATAGGTTATTGCTGATCAATTAGCGGATGCACCTATGATTGATGATACACCAATGCAAATGAAATTTCCAAATTCCTCTATCACAACTCTTTCTTCTAGAGAATGGCAATTATTCTTTGATGGCTCCTACACACAAAATGGGTCAAGCGCGGGCATATTGTTCATAAATCCCCAAGGATACTCAATCCAAAAAGCATTTAGATTAAAGTTTCCTTGTACAAACAATATTGCAGAATATGAAGCCCTTTTGAATGGTATGAAAATAGCAATTGAATGGAGAGTAACAGAGCTACACATTCACGAAGACTCACAACTTGTAATCCATCAAGTCAACGATGTGTACCAAACTAAAGATGAAAAGCTCATTCCTTACAAGAGAATGGTAGATGATCTAAAGAAGTATTTCATATCTATCACATTTGAGCAAATACCTAGAACAAAGAACAAGGCTGCCGATGTAATGGCAACGCTATCTACTTTATTACAGCAGCCTAAACATGAGCTATGCTATGAGTTCCTGGTGGAAGCGCTATCTTATCCTGCATATGATTCCCCTGAGACCCGCATGATCTACATTGTTGTTGGTCATGATTCATCCAGATACAAAAACCTATTTTCCTATCTCCAAGACCAAATCATTCCCGATACCTTCAATCGCCATGAAAAGAGATACCTTATCCATAATGCCTCCCGATATGTCATCATTGGTCACGATCTGTACAAATGAGGTCTAGATGGTACACTACTTAGATGTTTAGAACGGGAAGAGTCTCAACATGCGTTAGAGGAAGTCCATGATGTATTTGTGGGTCACACTTGAACGGTTTAACACTAGCTTGAAAACTTATTAGGGCTAGGTACTATTGGCCCGAAATGGAGAAAGAGTCTATCAAGTTTAATAAAAACTGTCAAAAGTGCCAAGTTCTTGGCAACTTAATTCATGCTCTAGGGAGAGATCTAATTCCCTTTACTACACAATGGCCTTTTCACCAATGGGCCTTTGATCTTATAGGAGCTATACATCCGCATTCTTCTAATGGACATACCCATATAATCACAGCTACATATTATTTTACAAAATGGGTAGAAGCAGTCCCTTTGACACAAGAAACTGGAAAACAAATATCTATGTTCATATTGAACTATATCATATGCAGATATGGGACACTTCATTCCATAATCACAGATAACGATGGACAATTTAAGAACAAAGATCTAGATGATTTATGTGCTAAATTCAAGATTACACAACATTGGTCATCTATCTACTATCCTCAAGGGAATGGACAAGAAGAGGCTTCTAACAAGAATCTATTGAAAATCTTGCACCGTATAGTTAATAAAACAAGAAGAGACTGGCATCTCATGATCAATCCAGCTCTTTGGGCCTACAGAACAAGTATCAGAACGCCCACTGGGGCTACACCATTCGCTTTAGTTTATGGGTCTGAAGCGGTACTGCCTATTGAGGTTGAAATCCCATCACTAAGAATCAGAATGCATGGTCTAGTAACTGATGATGACTACAGAGTGTCTAGGTTGCAAGAACTTGAACTACTAGATGAGCACAGACAAGCAGCATATGATCATCTCAAAGTATATCAGAAGAGAATTTCTAGAGACTACAATAAGAAAGTCAGACACAGAGAATTTTAGGTTGGCGATCTAGTCTTGAGAGAGAATCCTAAAAATCAATCACATCGAGAATGCAAGGGGAAGTTTGAACTCAACTGGCTGGGTCCCTTTGTTATAACTGCTACTTTTGGCTCTGGTGCCTATCAACTCTCAATGACTGAAGGAGAACAGCTCCGAGAACCAATCAACGTTCTCCATTTGAAGAAATTCTACGCCTAAGGCATTCAGTCTATGGTAAAATGTCCTGAAAAAATCTTAAAAATCTGAAAAAGTCTTGAAAAAATGAACATCTTGGTGAAAACCTAGCAATAGGTGCTTTGATGATTCCCAAAAAAAGGAAAAATATCAAAAGTACAAAAAAAAAAAAATATCAGAAGTACAAAAAATTTGAAATATTGAAAAAAATAAAAAAAAATGAGAAAAAGAAAAAAGTGCCTTGGTGAAAACCTGGAAACAAGCGCCTTGGTAGCAAAAATAGAATCTCTTCCAAGATGGTGAAAACCCGACAAACGGGTGCCACTTGTTTCAAAACACTCCATCTATCAGCGCAATCTTGGTCTTTCCCAGCTTTCAGTCTTGCTTTAGTTTGTACATATCTCTCGGTTTGTTTCTACATTCCTATTTTCAATAAGTCAATCTGTACACCAATCAGCTCAAGTGTCGGGATCCTATCAATATTAAAACTTGGGGGCAATCAATATAGCCTCCAATGTATCTTAGACGTATCATATCCAGTCGGAGTCTTTTGAAGCTTCATTTGAGTCAATCAGTCTATCTTATCTCTAGAAAGGATTTTGCATCTACAACAACACACTCAAACACAAACTAAAAATAATCTATGCTTTTTACATGCTTTTCTCTCCTTGTATGCTTACTGATTTGCATTGAGATTTTTGCATATTGTGTTCCCATAAGCTCGTCGATGATGTCCTTTATAGGATTTAGAGAGTGATGACTGGGGGCATAATCTTTTCTTTGTTTTCTACTTGTATGTGAAAATTTAACAACTTTGGAAATTTTGGATTGAAATGGTGTCCGACTGTAAGAGCCTCTATCTCGAGTTGGATGGCCATGCGTACCTCGACCATTGATACCCAAAAAATTCAAGCAATTTTGATCTAACTATTGTCTTTTTGAGTGAATTCTTTCTCCTATTGTGAAACACAATCTTACCTAAGGATGTGAACGATAAAGGGTCACTACAGATAATTCACATTGGATTTAGAATCATCTCTTGATTGTTTGATGTGTTTGTAACGGAAGGTGTATTCTGGTCATCACAACGTTTATGTTTTGATGCTTATACAAATTGCTATATCAAAATGGACATGATATTCAGGTCATCATGGCGTTTATGCCTTGATGCTTATATCTAATCCGACATTCTGAAAACAAAATCAATATTCATATATCCATGGTTTCCTAATCAGTGGTGTTGTATTGATTCTTGCGCATACAAATCGATATTCATATGTCTATGGTTTCATAACTAGTGGGCATTGTATTGATTTATCCGGTTACCTAAAAATTCAATGATGAGAATGACCGACACATGATCAGTGACTAGGTCCTAGGTCTTAGGTTGCATTTCATATTGCAGGTTTCTTTACATTTGGCATGTTTGCATGATCTCACAATGACTAAATGAACTTCAATGCTTAAGCAATTCTTCAATTATCTCTTCAAATCTAACAAGAGCTGAACCCTAACTTGAAGGTCTCTTCATAGAATCGCAAGCAGTTATCCTCCGGGGTTACACCTCCTTTTTGACATAAGACTGAGTACTTGTCTTCATCAATGCCTGCAAAACATATCATGTGTATCGTTGCATTTACATATCATAATCATTTGTTGCATTAAAATTCATCCATGTGCATAAGCATACAATCATACATACATATTTCCATAATCAAATACATATGCATAACATCCATACATATGAAAGAAATCATTGCATTGCATATATCGATACATACATTCTACTCTACTCATAGCATAAACATCACATGATATCATCATAAATCGAAACATGACAAGTACAAATGAAGTCACAACCAAAATATCGATCTCATATATATCAAAAATCTTGAACTAGTCAGGGGTGCACTATTGGCATAGTATACAAATGAATGAGCTCAGCTGAGCTATCAGAATCAGAACGGTATATCATAATCAAAAGATAAAAAATGTCAGAACATATCACAAATCGATCAGCTCTTAGCCTGATCCTCTGCACCAGGTGGAGGTGGAGGTGGTGCATCTGGTACTGCCTCTGCTCTAGGTGCTCTAGCTCCCTCTGATGCCATCATGTACTGTGAATAGGAGGGAACTCTCTATGCAACAGGAACAACTGTATAATATGTGGATACATAGTAAGCTGCTTGTGAGGTCTGATGAATCACCTCTGCCTGTAATCTTTGTACCTCTGTACGCAGCTCAGTCTGCTGTCTATCTACCTCTGTATCGCTCCTCCCATCAAGCACTACACACCTTCAGGTCCCTGACCTATGTACTAAGCCATCTGATAGTGTCTTGTGGAGTCAGAGGAGCAGTAGGATCAATGTTTGGCATCTCAGTAACTGGAGGAGCCTACTCAGTAGTATCTACTCTCTGCGCCTTACGGCGTTTGACCTCAGCACCTAAATCAAAACTAGTATCCCCCTCTATGAAGTCCACACCACCACCTACCACCTGCTCAGCTGCCAGTACCTCATCCACTAAACCAACTCCACCTAATGTACCACCCTCTCCCCTAGTCCGTCTGTGAGAACCGAAAGATCTGCCTACTGTGGAACTAGTGGGACAAGGGGTCCTCATCTGTCCTGATGGTCTCTGTGGTGGAGCCATCACTCTGGGTCTCGGAGGTGTGGGGTGTATGATAGGAGCCTATGTAGGTCTGAGACCTTGTCCCATCAGAGCACCAGTAACATCCATAGCCTCCTCCATGGAGGGTATCAGCTCGGTTGAATCAAAAAATCTATGAATAGGATGGTCAGCAAGCCATGAGATAAATCCATTAGTAACACCAACATCCAGTACATTTGGTCTATACTCCCAATCCCTGCCAATAATGGCACTGTACTCCTGTGAACACAAAGCATAAGAGAGCCTCTGTGTCCATCCTAGTACAATCTCATGCCCTATCCGTGCATATGTAGCATAATCCTCTGAGGCATCCTGAATACGTCCATACTACCGCTAGACCCCAGTAATAAGGAACCTCTCTATAGTGGAGGATGACCTCCTAATCAGTACATGACTTTGGAAGAAGTAACTAAAACTACTCTCGAGCAGTAGGCCCAGGCTCAATGGCTACATATGGTCTCCAATGCATGAATGTCATATCATCGAGGCATCACCTCCAGTACTCAGTGTGGTCCATCCATCCCTGTATAACATATCTGGCATATGTATAGATGACAGGCTCCTGAGGCTACCTCTATGAAGTACATACAGGTCTCAACACTGGGATGTGCTCCCAAGCCCATATTTGTAAAACTAGAGCTCTTGCAGCAAAGGACTTGCTCTCCTGATACACTACCTTGTGCATCTCGGAGAACATGTGTGCTAATATATAGACACTGACCCCACGCTAACTCAGAGGGAGTGGCCATCAACTGTGCTACCATAGGGGCCCAGCACATCAAAAGACCATTCTGCTGACAGTCAAACATGATAATACCACCAATCATCTCGGCAATGATGCACTCCAGCTAGTGTGTCTGTCCATATCTCTGCACTAGGGTCTCCCAAGAGATGGAGGCCGTCATCTGAGTATCATCTGTGAAGAGACGTCTAGAAGCTAATACACCTGAGTTCCCGGAACTCACATACTCTGGTTTCCGGCCTGCATGAAATGAAATGCACAGTATACGGTATACATCCTTGGGGGTAACAATGATCTCCCTAGTTGGCAAGTGGAAGGTCTGTGTCTCTGAGTGGAACCTCTCAATCAGCGCAGTCAAAAGTCCATGATTTACCCTAATCTCTGGTAAATGTATCAAGTGCTCGAATCCACAAGAAGCAAGGTGGACCCTCATAGGGGCTGGCAAGGACACACATAATCTCTGTGTGGCAGGATGCGAGATCCGTACATGTACATCTGGATATATGACCTACACAACACAGAAACAGGGAATCCTATCAGTAATTTGGTCTCAAAACAGGTTACAAGGGTAAAAATGGGGCAGTTCAGTATTTCAGAAGGTAGGTTAATAGGTCAGCAATCAGGCTAAGTGATTAGAAAAATAAAAAATTTGACCTAATATTGAGTTTTAAGCTCACTGTTTTCCATACGGCATTTCAGACTGGCATGAAAAGTCATACAAGTTTCTACGTCATACCAAACGAAAAATCATAGTGACATGACAATGCATCCCTCATCGTACGAGTTATAAGGGACCCGATGAAATGTCGTACGACTCTTGGGTCCCTCTGATACGAGTTGTGGAGTCTTATGGCATGACAACCTATCTATAGTTGAAAAGTCGTACGAGTCCTGCTGGGGAGTCGTACGAGTTTCCGTGCATGCAAAATCGAAAAATGGAAAAACGTATGAAAAATTGCTAAAATCCTATAAAACATGGAAAATTTGACATTTTAGCAAAGCATAGAGGTCCACCTACCAGATGTCCATACTATCGAGGTCTCTAGTGTCTCCGGTTGCGCTCAAATCGGTGCGAACTCATAGATACCTTCAGTTCTACCGCTTTATCCGCCATTTTTGCTCAAAGGGCTCCACAAGTTACTAAAGTCAAAAGGTTGAAATGATTTGAAAATGACCCTTCCGGCCTTTATATAGCTTTTGACCTAATTTTCAAAAGTGCTCCGTTTTTCATGAAAATTGCACCCTTGGTTAATTTCGACGTTCTGAATCCATTTTCGGGGTCAAAATTAAAATCTGAGATCATTTACTATGTCAAAATCATGATTTAAAATTTTTGGACCCAAGACGGTCTACTACTTGCATAATCGACCTTTATTCATCACAGAAATCCAGTATTCAACTTAACTTATTATCTTCCATCAAACTATCAAAATTTCAACTGGGTCAACTATGGTCAACTCATGGTCAAACCTAGTCAAACTTGGTCTTTAGGACGTCCAAACGATGTAGAATGCATTTTTGAATGTGAATAACTATTTCTCAAATCAATTAACATACTTCTAAACTATCAACGATCACTTTTCTTGTCAAATTTCAATTTTATCCTGAAGGGGGCATGGCATTGCACATCATTCAAGTCTGTAAATCTAATTTTGTCTATCAATCTTTCCTCAGTAATCAAGACAACAACCACGTCTAGTTGTTGATTCATCAGAAAGACCTCATCGCTTGGGGAAAATCAATCATCGCTCGGGGCATATCAGATTCATCAAGATCCATATCAATCTAGTATTCTCTTAATCTTGTAAATTGTATCAGTTTTTGCAACTATCAGTTCAATTGTGTTATTTCCCTGGTTCTTTGGAAACTGAAGGGTTCGAATGTGATACCAATGTGATTCTTATCGACAATCATGTCTAGAATTGGTCACTCACTTTTTCGCAATCATAAGGTTCGGAATCAGGTATTTTGACACTTTTTCGCAATCATCAGTTCATTGTTGTTATAGTTAACATTATCTTTGGTCATTCAGGACCTATTATCTTCATATCAATTTCAATAAGTTTATGCTTCATATCAATATCAATATTCAAACATCAGTTTCAAACATCATACACAGACTGTCTTTGAACCACTGCACTTCCCACAACAATTCAAAGAGGGGCAAAATGTAATACCCCAAAAATGGGCTATAGGTTCATTAACCTACTATATCGACATATCGAAGTCCTAACCTAAGGCACATCTGAACATTATCGAATCTTAATTGATTATCTCAAATTCTGCACCGAGGAATATTCCTTATTCCTATTTATCCTAATTATCTTTAATTTAATGATTATTTGGCAATAAATCTTATTTATCCTAAAGTTTGATTAATTGAATATTCTAAATATTTAATTAATTAGATTTAATACTGCCACTTAATTATGTAATTGGATTTAATTATATTTATTCCTAAATTGTATTATTTAAATTTGACAATCAATCAAAATTCCTATCATTAATTGATTAAATTCTTATTTAATTAATTAAAGAAAATTGTCATATTTAATAATATAGTTTTTGAATAAAAATTTGATTTAATAATTGATTAACCCATAAATCAATTGTTTTATTTTTAAAATCAATTAAGTTGAGGATAAATCACTTTATTTATTTATTTAATTCATAATTATTATGCACATTCAAAAAGCAGTTAAACTTGAAATCAGAAAATCAATTCAAATTGTTTTAAAAATAAACTCAACTCTGATTTGAGTTAAAAAGTTGTTTTTGCATGCTTTTGCATGATTTTGTGAATTAATTATCTTTTATTCTTTGATAACTCAAGAATCAACCTGAGTTTATCTGAGTGATTTATGGCTTTTTCCATGCACCTCCAAAGCCCTGGATTTTTATAAAATCAAGGCTTAGCTTTTCATAATCACATTTCATAATTTTGCAAACTTATGTTGGCGAATTGGTATCTAAAGAATTGAAGCTTCGTTGCGAATCAACAACTTTGTGAGATCATTCATATTTTAGCATATCATTGTTAGATTAATTGTATTGCATATCAGTTTTTCATCTAGAATAGATTTCATATCAGATTTCTCATATTATTACATAGAAAACTCAAAAATATAGATTAATTTGCATTCATTACTTCATTGCTATCTTGCATTCAAATCCTTCGTTTAGGTGTCGTCAAGGTGACTGATCTCGGTCCAATCTGAGAATACATACACGCATCTACTAGAAGGCAGTAAATCACCTGGTTAGTTTAGTTTTCATTTCATTGCACGATTTCAATTTTTGTTAACCTCTAATGTTTTACTGAAGTGTTGTGTGTACAGCTAGGTACAAAATTCACACACAGAGATACTAATGGAGTAGAATGAGGCTATGAAGAAGTTCATTCTTAAGACAATGGGTCCCATTGACCCTAGTAACCCTAAGGCCTCATTATAGGCAATTTTGGAAAAGAAGGGTGATATATCAACAGACATTCCACATTCTTTTGTAGACTGGAAGGAAGATCTTGAACATTTTGCGAAGGTATCTCTCAAGAAGATTTTGAGGCCCTTCCGAGGTATTCTACAAGGAATCACCTCCTTGGTAGAAATCATGATCAGAGAGGATGGTATGGAGGAAAAGATTCTGAAATGGCAAAAGGTGTTGGATGACCTTACAATAATAAGGAAACAACACGTCCAAGTGTTGGTAAAGGTATATGAAGGATTCGACCTAGATAATTTTGAGAAATGGATCGAGGATATAGCTGGAGCGTTGACTATCTTTGCAAAGGTACTCAAGAGAATAATTAAAAGGAGAGATGACAGTCTGCTCTTTGTAGGAGAGATGTATAAGTTCTTCGATGGACTGGACTTGGATTTGTATGATGAGGATGATGAGAGAACTATGCATTCTGTGAACATCATCGTCAAGCAATACTTAGGGATATTCAGGGGAGTCAGGACGAAAGAAGACCTCCAACAAATGTTTTATCAAAAGGAGGAGATCCAAAAGATGTTGTCTCGAGAAGAAGAAATACAAGGTTTTGCAAGAGAGTTGGTCGCCTTTCAAGATAGACAACAAGAACTCCTTGAGGGGATCCAAATGGCTGACTTTGAAGAAGTGTTGGAAATTGTGGACAGGTTCCACAAAGTGCATCCATAAGTATTTCCTGGCCAGTGAGCGACCAATATGGACTTAACCAAATTTGGTGTAGAGAAAGACAGTTTTTGTACTTAACCATTTTTGCAAAGCCTATTTTTTGGTCTTTCAGCCCTAGAGATTTTTCGGCCACCAAAAGTCCAAAGTCTGAAATTTGAGAAAAGAGGACTTGACACTTAGTCATTTTTGAAGCTTGGTTTTTTCGGACCAACTGTCGGGATTTGTGGTTTTTTTGGCATGTCCGCCATTTAACTCTAGTTATCTCAAACTTGATTTTTCAATCAACTGGACCTCTTTGATGGGATCATTCCTACATGATTTTTGGATCTCTTTCAATTGAGTCCATGTGGAGAATCTACAACCAAGGATTAAGGGTAGGATTGTGAAGTTCTATGAAGGGAATGCACAAGTTCCAGCTTCATTTTTGAGTTGTTTTATGCATAATCTATTCAAGTTTTGTAATGCATGAGGTTTAATTTCGTGCTAGGGTAGTTCAACTAAGTTTTAGAGATAGTTACATTAATGTAATATTTAGTTTAGATTTATTTCAAAGTTTTAGATGCAACCAAAACCCTAGCTGCAAAAATAAGAGCACAACTCTATAAATTGTAAGAATTCAATGTAACGAGGGTCGATTTGATCATTAATACAATACATACAGTTGGTGCTTCATTCATAGTGTGATATTTCTACTATCTTTGAGAGATTTGTGAATGTGTGATTTGCTCATTCATTTTTTTCAAAGAGCCAATTGATTGTGTGGTGGTTTTAAATCTGCGATTCTTAGCTCGATGTTTGTTGATGTTATACTGCTTTGTTGTGATGAATTATTGAGAAGATTTTTTCTTTTGGTGCTTTTAAGATAAACTTGTCTCACGTGTGCGCGCATCTATGGTGGCTTCATGATTTGATGATTTTTGGCTTATCATACATCTGTGTTCATTTATGTCGATAATTGCATCTACCTAGCTGAAGATTGTGATTTATTCTGGTCTCAGTTTTGTGGGTTTCCTCATCTTCTCAGTCTTTTAATTCACAAAGTGGTGTGATATTGGTTTATGTCCATTAGTTTTCTTTTCAGTAATTTCTTTTACATTCTTGTTACCCTACTCCTTTCTTTTCTTTGCAAAATCAATTACGGTAGATCAGTTAGATTAACGTTGCTTTCATTCTAAAATCTCAAAATCCAAAAAAGAGAAACATTTTGGTATTTTGAAGTTTGTTTTGCAGCCTTCTTTGAGATACGAACCAGCAAAGGCCTCCTTGTTAATAGATTCACATTTGTCTTCAGTTGAGCTATCCAAGCGGTTGAGACCCAGCCCAGAAGGAACCTTGAGATTGTTTCATATCACTCTTCCAAGAGGAGAATTTGTTTACGTAAATTCCTCACCATTTTCTCATGTAAAAATGGCACTCAACAATTATTATTGTATATTGCATGTTTGGGAAGTGGGCTCATCTTGCATACATTCAAATTTTGTAATACCAACTCCTAACAGGGTTGCAGCTTCTAACAAGGACTGAGACACTATACAGATGTAATAGACTCCTAACAGGATCAATATCTTTAACTAGATACTTTTGATTAGTGGATCAGTTGTGAGTATCATCCCTACTAGGGTTTTTCCTTAAGGTTTCCTTGAGAACAAACATGATGTTATGAGTTCCTTTATTTTGTGGTTGTGTTTGTTATTCGGTTTAGTTTTATATGCAAGTTACAAGTTAATTACATATTTCCATAAGTGGGAAAAAGAAAAAGTTTGTGAAATACTGATTCACCCCCCCCCCCCCCCCCCCCCCACTCTCAATATTTTCTATTTCTAACAATTACCAGATAGGCTTGGGAGACCCAAGAGAGATACAAATACTATTGTAAAAAAGCATTGTAGAAAATTAGAGATCATTGTAGCCAAATGATATAGAAAGAGAATGAAATTATTGTGAGCAAGAGAGAACCATCTAGAAGTTAGAGGGCTTGAATGAAACAAGAGGATGGATTTAAAGGCAAGAAGAGGAGGGAAAAAGAGGCTTTCATGCTTTTCTAGAATATTTTGAATTGTTCCACTAACAAAAGCAAGTGATAAGTGGAAAGCATGCGCAAGACATACATTTAAATGTTGGGATGTTGGTAGATGAATGTGTGGCACATGGACACTTGTGCAGTGTGTAGGCGTCCAAAAAAATCACACTAAAAAATAGCAGGTGGCAAAGGAAACATGCAAATAATGCAAGGGTGATGTTGAAAGATAGTTGTTGACAAGGACTCTAAGCATCTTGAGAGGGAAACAATTGATGCAAGGGCTCAAATGGACCTACACAAATGTTAGGGAATGGGCATTAAAGTGGTTACAAAAATGTGGCCTAAATTGCAAATGGGGTTATGTAATTTTTGACTCTACACTAACAGGGTCATCATCATCTTCCCCTAATTTTGGCCTTGTGTTGCCATTTGGGGTAATTCCTTGCCCTAGGATGACATGTTATAGAAACCCCTTTATAGGTACCAGCACCATCGTGACTAAATGGACTTTGACATAAGGACCTTCATAGTCTTCTTTATTTCCTCAACATTAAGTAGCATTACAAGAAATATTGAAGCTATGTTGTAGTTCACACAATGCCAACTATTCCCACTCCAAAAGTGATCACCCAAAACCAATCTTAACACATGAAACACTACCCTCACTCTGGTTTCAAACACCTCCATGAGTCTCCTTTTGGAGACATCATAATAAAACACGATCTGCCTCTTCCTCGCCCTTAAACAGGTAGTATTCATGCTTTCCAATGCTTGTTACACTAGGAAACATCATCTATTTGTTGCTAATATAGGAAAACATACTCTCCTTAATTTCTCCACATTGATTCATAAATATTGTTGTCTCATTTGATCTCTCTAAGCATGGTAGTTTGCATGGAGGTGACATGATGACACAAAGTGCACCATTTGTCTGGAGCTATTGTGTCCTCTTTCTCCACTATCGAATCTACCATTGTCTTCTCATTTGATCTCTCTAAGAATGGTTGTTCACAAGGGGTGACATGATGGAAACAAAGTGTGCTATTTGTTTGAAGATTTTGTGTCCTATTCCTCCACTATCAAATCTATCACCGCCTTTACAATTGTATCTACAACACCATTTCCTTCTTGATATCATGTGATGCGGTGTACTCCAAGTTGAACTAATCTATTCCATGGTTTTAATTAACCACCCAAACTCAATTTCCAATTTTTTATTTGTCTTGCTCAAATAACATATACAATGAGTTGTGAGTCTCCTCCTAGATGAGTTCTCTAGTATTCTTATTTTGTGCTCATCCTTAGTCCCATCAATGTCACTTGAGATTTTTCTTCATTATTTGTTGCTCAACCTAACCTCTTCCCTACTATCCTTCTACACTCTCCTTCATGGTTTTTGAGTACATGTCCAACATCAACCCACCCTAGGTTACCCCTAGACACCCCATCAAAGTTGATTTCAGCCCATCCCTCATCCAAAGGGTTCCACATCTCTCTTGGTCCTAATAGACATAATAACCTATCTAGCCCTATAAACGGGGGGCCACCATTTTATTATTAGTAATAGTTAATTGGTTATTATTAGACTTGGTGTATATGATTTGTAGTTTGACTAAATGATACATTATCTAATAAATAGTTATCTCACATGCATCAAGATAGTAGTAATTGTCTTTACTAAGATCCTTGTATTTTAATAACTTCTCAAGTGAAAGATATCTTGGCCCGTTTGTTTGCTGGAATTAGACTGGAATTGGGATTGTCAAATCCCAGAATTAACATTTTCAATGTTTGTGTTTAAAACAAGAAACTAGAATAGGGATTTGTTAATTCCCATTTACCCCCAAAACTAGCATTTGAATCTTCCATCTAAATAGGTGGAATTGGAAAATCAATTCCAATTCCACTTAAATGGGCATTGGGGGTAAAGCATAATTTATAATATTTTGAAATCCATATGAAAACAACATTTTCCATCTTCTCATTATGAATTCTATGTGAACCAAACGGTTCCAGCCATATTCCAAAAACTATTTTCCGAATTTAAAACTTTCAAAATTGTCAATTACTGGAATTTGACAATTCCAACGTTATTTAATTCCAGCAACCAAATAGACCCTTAGATACTTGTAGCTGAAGATTGGTCTCTTGAAATATATTACACAAATAATATAAAACGTCACATTTCTTCTATAGTTTTTTAATATCTATACTTAATTGGAATCACCATTTTTACCCTACCTTTAAAATTAGTTTTTTATTTTGTATTGAAGAAGATTTGAACTATGCTTATAACATGGACTTTGCCATGTAGAAGGTATTACATTTCTTCTTTATATAAATTTACAATTTGTTATAATATATGTTTTTTTTGGTGAAGATAAACCAGAACAAGTGCCACGTAGTGGCTAGTACTTCCCTTAATATTGAAATAGAAGTAATAAAATACTTTGAATTAGTTAAGCTATATGAAAGTGAAATTATAGGTTAGAATTTAGAAATAAAAATAGTCAACTTAATTTGAATTATTGCAACTTGAATAATATGGTACATTAAATTTATATGTATTATAATTAATTTTAATTTTTAAAAATGAAGTTGTATTAAAATAATAAGATATATTATAATAACACCTAATTCTATCCCACTTATAAGAATAAAGTAATAAATTACATGAACATAACCCTAATCGAATTAAAATAAATATTCAATTTTTTATTTTTATTTTTGGTAAAAGGCCTAAGCCAAGAAATTTTATTAATAGTAGAAAGCAATTACAATAACACACCCCACTTGGTGCAGGAGCTGGTATGAAAGAGTGGGGCTGAGAAAACCTCCAGCCATGCCTAGGACCGTAATCTGGATACTGATATAAGATTTCTACGAAGGCATTCCCTCCGTTTACAATTTTGAATTTTGACCACATTTGGTCATTTAAACCCTTTTATTTTTTATAATCGTAAATTGTCTATGAAGTATTTATATTCTGAGCTATAAAGGATGGATCCCTTTGGGGAAACAGAAATTGCTTTAGATGAAATCCATCTTTTTGCCTTGAATCTTTTGCGTTTGTGGATCTAAACCTCCTTACCATAAGTGTGGAAGAGTTTTGCTCCTGAAGTTTGAAAACCTTTGTTACCTGTATTCACTCCGCAACTTGGCTAAGATCTATGTTAGTACTTTTCATTAAACTACCTTGTAATAAATAATTTTAATTTTTATACCCAAGTAGTTCTTCTATATCAATGAGAAGGAGCAATAGCATATTACCTTTATCCAGAAAGAGAGAGAGACTCAGAATAGGAACTGAGCCTCCTTCGTCCACTATTGTTTTGCATGATTAGCAAGATACCTATCCTAACATGGTTATCTTCGAGAACATCCGCATATTTAAACCTCAAAATGGAAGAGAAGGTGCAAACCTCCATATCCCTAAAATCTGCAAACTACAATAAACTAGCTATTTATTAAACATCTGAAAAGAATCGATTAGAAAAAAGGAGAAGGAGAAAGCAAACTGAGAAGTGGGACTAAGAATCAACCACCGAATGAGAAACAGATGAAAGTAAAAAAGGAGAGACCAAACAGTCCTAAGAACAAAGAACCTTAACTTGAGGTCAACACAATTCAGTGTGTTGACTTCAAGATAACGTTCTTGATGAAGGAAAAGCTAGGCAAGAGAGGTAGTTCTAAGGATAAACCCGAAAAACCTACCAGGACTAAACCAAAATAAAGGGGAAAGGAAACTACTACCCACCAAGGGAGAGGCCAAATGTCATGAGCTATACCTAACATAGAAGGAATCTGAAAAACACAATGCAATTCAAACATATGTACATGCGACTCTAGATAAATGACAAATGATGAAACAAAATGATACACTTGTCCCTAAGGTTCTAAAAAACCTAGAAAAGTATCAGTTAGGTGTCATATGGGAATCCATAACAAACAGATACTAAATCTACCCTATAGAAAAAAAAGTACCCTCTATAAACCATCATCTAGTTAAAAATAGGATTACATAGGAGGAAAAAACCATCATGGTCAGTAGTTGACTTAAAAATAGGAAGCCATTTAAAAAGAAAATACATTCACATCTATCTCTAAATATAGAATTAATATGAGTCAATTTGTACTAGTAAATAAATTTCAGAGGGGCGAAAAATCCATCTGATCACTGATATATTCAATTTACCCTCCAATATTTAATCCAAGCTAGCCTAGTTGCAAAAGCTATACTGCCTCTGTAATAAACAAAAGTGACCAGTAACCCTTAAATATTTATTCATGCATGAGCATGAAAATTCTTAATAATTACTCATACATGTAATACCCACCTCGTGTGAGCAGGCTAACTCTTAAAATCATATATGAGTACCTAAGCAATTCATAATAGAACATGCAATAAAGACCAAAAAAGAAACCCTTTACAAATATAAGTATAGATATATATGTATTTATATATGTATATGTGTGTGTGTGTGTGTGTGTGTGTGTGTGTGTGTGTGTGTATCAAGTAGATATATGAAAGACTAGAGGGCTGCATGAAAAACTTGTAGATGTCGCAGAGCCTAAATTACTCAAAATAAAAAATGCATAAGATTCTATAAATATGTGAGAAATGAAATTGTAATCCAAAATCTCAGAAAAAAATCTTCAAAGCATCTCAGACTAAACATTCAGCTGAATGCTAGGAAAGATAATATGTCATTTAAAAAAGGAAAATTACTTCGTCAAAACAGACTGGATCAAAATAAACTTCCCCAGTAGCATACGGTTAATGGAGTTCGTTAATATTTACATATTTAAAACCTAGTTTTACTTGGTAAACAGTCTTATAATAGAAAACATATTCAATAAACAAGCTTTGGACCTTAACAACATCCGAATTTAACCCTAAACTTCTATGCACAAAAGAGGCTACCTATTTTATCCCTCTATTAATTTTCCGCCTCCTTTTGGAGCTCATGACAACTCCAACTTTCACCTTTCTTCCTTATGACAATGATGGTTTCTCCTCCCATCTCAACTGATTTGATATGGCGGGAACACTTCTTGACATCAGGGGAGATAATGTGCAGATTCTTCTTCTCTATTTTGTCCCAGGGTTCTGGAATGTTGAAGCCCTCTGCCCTCCAATAATCCAACCTCCACTTTGTCTCCATCTCCTCCTTGAGAATTTCTTTGTACAAGTAGTCCAGGTTCCTCGACATTTCCTGCCAATACTCATCAAATTTATCCTCATATTTTAAGATCATCATCATAATCCTTTTAGATTTAGGGATTGCTTTCAGGTTTTCTATCTCTGTTATCATGGTTGTCTTAGGGTAGGGAATAGAAAGATGATGATCTATGCTATGCACTATTTTCTCTAATCTGCCTAAAAGACTCTCCTCAAAGAGAATTTTAGCAACTTTGACTACTTCTTTCGGCCTTCGCCTGACAAAGGTGGAAAGGGAAATAAATATCCCTATAATATTGCCATTTGTGTGGTAAGTAAATTCATTATCGAAGTGGGTGTCACCCATCCCCTTCTCCAAAGCCCTTCTTACCGGTTTGGGAATAGGGTTCAGAAGTTGGTTCCACCTTTCTGGTTTGATAGTCCTCTTGAATGCCATTGCTCTATTATCAAGGCCAGCAAAGGTGATAAGCCTGGTTTCCATTCCTACAAACTTCTCTAAAACATAAACCAAGCTCTTTTTTGGAAAGAGTTCTTGTCAATTTCCGCAACCACTATTCCTATTAATACCAACAAACTAAGAAAGCTTACCAAGACATTATTATGGTCTTGATCGCCATCTTTTCATTATTAATTCCCAAGCCTAAACCTGGCTACTGAATCTGTGTCATGACAGAGTCCAGTCATACTCGGGAAGATCACCAAAAATCTTCCCTTTCGTCGGGCCTTATAAAATGCCATTGGGATCTAGAAAGTTCCCATAGGGTGAAAGTCCACTAAATGATGTTGGTGTCATATGAGTGATGATGAAAGGATCTCTTCCATTAATTAGAGAGAGGCACCAAGCCAAGTGGCTCGTAATAAGATAAAGGGAATAAAATGTGTTTAATCCTTCATGTGCAAGAGAACTACAAGCCGGCAAGGTTTAATAATTTTTTTTCTTAATCATATTTTAATTATTTATAAATGAGTATCATTGCTTGCGTATGATCTTTATTAAAACCTAATGTAAAAGATGAAATCCTAGTGTAAGTGCACACGAATTAGATTGTGTATAGTGTCTAAATATACAAGCTTATTCCCTAATATTGTTTAGCTTGGGTTTATGCGGCTAAGAGCTAAGCTATTGAAACTAGAAGAGGGCTCCAAATTCCTAATATTGAGGATTCTTCTTATGACAGGTATAACCCCATCTACCCCTAAATTGGCTAATTCATCTGCTCTCTTATTGCCCTCTCTGTAGATGTGATTAATTGAGATCTCTTGAAAGGATTTACATAGGATTAATGCTTGGGAAAGGAAGAAATTTAATCTCTAGTTTGGAATGGCACCTTTCCTAAGCACATTAATAATGATTATCGAATCTCCATCTATTTCTAGGTGTTGTAATCCCATGGAGGTACATTTACGGAGTCCTCTAACTAAAGCATAAAGTTTTGCCCAGTTATTGGTTTCAATTCCAATGGGGGCAACCAAGGAAGCAATTTCCTTCCCTTCTTTGTTATGAATATTGTACCCTATATTTGCTATCCCTGGATTCCCTCTAGAAGCTTCCTCAAAGTTAAGTTTCAACCAGCCCTCCATTGGAGGGATCCATTTGCATTCTTTTCTCTTAGATACTTTGTTCTGATCACCATAGCCTATAAAGGGAGGGAGGGAAAGGCTTGTCCATTTCTCTTGCATCTTGCCATTCTAGTGACTCATATAAAGATCTGTATTTTGGTTTTTAGAGATTCTTCTATACATGTTTTCTATGATGGCAGCTTCAATTTTGTTGCATGGTTGTCTCCATTCTAGTTTTTCTTCTTTGAAGATTCTTCTATTTCGTTCTTTCCAAATTTCCCGGACCAAAATTGAGGGGGAATTAGTCCATAGATTGGCATAGATTCTTTCTTTTTTAATGACCAACGAGGCTTGCATCATTGCCAAGAGAGATTGGGGGAAAGCCGAGGACCATCCCAAGTTCCCTGTAAGCCATTTCCAACAGTGATTTGTAAAAGGGTAGTTTAAAAATAAATGGTCAACATCCTCTTCGCTATTCTCACAGAGGGAGCATCTACTAGGACCAGAGAAACCTAATTTCCTTAATCTTTCCACTAGTAAAAGCTTATAATTTAGGGCTAGCCAGGTGCAGAAACTTGCTTTAGGGATACAATCTTTACCCCAACATAGGTGAATTGGTAAAGCGGTTTTGGGCCTTTTGTAGTTTTGGGAAATGAGCTTGTACCCATCTTTTGTGTTATATTCACCTATTTTAGATCCATCCCACACTAATGTGTCTTTAGAATTATTTAATGAGATAATTCTTTTCTTTAGAATTTCTGTAATTACCTCTTCTTCTGAAGATGATTCCTTTCAGGGATTTCCAAACCCATTCTTCTCCATTAAAAGTGATATAGTCCTTGAGGAGGAATCCAATCTTCTCCTTCAGTAGATTTATGAGGGAGGGGTTATCTAAACAATTGGATATTGCTTCATAACCCCCCCATGAGTCATCCCAGAAAAGAACCTCCTCACCCGTGCCTGGGCACCAAGTTAATTTCTCCATAATAATGTGTCTACATTCCAACATAAAATTCCATATTCTCGATCCTTTTGGAGGATTTGTTTCTCTAAAAATATTTATGGGGGATTTTTCCTTCAAGTACTTGTGAATGAGGAGTTTTTCCCATTTAGCTTTCGGATTCCTAAATAGTCTCCATAGCCAACTTGGCGCCAAGGACACTCCCTTAATCCCCTAAGTTTTTAAGACCCACTCCTTCTTTTGGTTTTTAAATGTTATCCCACGATATTAAAGGGATTTTCTTATTTTCATTACTCCCTTTCCAAAAAAAAATTCTCAAGTGTTTGATGATTTATGATTTTTTGTTTGAGGGAAGGCGCATGTATGATAATTGATAGGTTGGCATAGCTGCCAAGACTGACCTAACCATGTTTTCTCTTCCTGCAAAGGAAAGCAATCTTCCTTTCCAAGAGTTCATTTTGTTTTTAATCTTCCCAATTATGGGGTCCCATATATTTGTGGCTCTATTGTCCTTAACTAAGGGGAGACCCAAGTATCTACAAGGGAGCTTACCTTGCTTAAAATTGAGGATCTGAGATATATCTTTCTCAGTTTCTATGTTAGTATTGAAGAAAAAGATTTCTGATTTATCTGGGTTAATTTCTTTTCCTGATGCCTTTGAATATGATTCCATAATCTTCTTAAAGGATCTTTCCTCCCTCCTTTTACTGGCACCATATAACAGTGTCATCAACAAAATGTTGATGTGTTGTAGGATCTAAGTCATTAGTGATGGTTATTCCCTCAATAGCCCCGCTATCTTGTTCTTTTGAGATAGCCCTGCCTAGTGCTTTTGCCATAATGATGAATAAGAATGGGGAGATAGGGTCTCCCTGTCTTAGCCCTCTTGATATGCCAAAAAAACCTTCCAGGTTGCCATTAACTAAAATAGATATCATAGTGGTAGAAATGCACTCAAATATTAAGTTGATCCAGCTCCTAGAGAATCCAAAGGCTTCCAAGATGTTGCATAGGAATCTCCAATCAACTTTGTCATATGCTTTCTTTATATCTAATTTGATGAGCATGCTAGGGTTCTTGTTTTTTAGGATCGATTGGATGGCCTCTTGTGAAATGATTACTCCATCGAAGATGGATCTTCCTGGAACAAACCAGGGATTTTTTTAGTGGCGATTATTCACCAATTGGTGAATACATCCCATTTGGCGTATAGAAATTGGCAAAAAAAAGCTCAGTATACTGGTTGACCGGTTCGCCCTGATTTTATAAAAGACATGTTTAGTGGTTGGATTGTTTGCCACTATTTTTACGTAATTTCACTATGGTAGTCGGGTTCTTCACCCATTTTTCTATTGTATAGTTTACTCTTATTTTCCATGGATTAAGGAAGGGTGTATTTATCAAGGATCACCATTCACCAAAGGCCCATTGTCCCAAGTGACATTTTTATTTTCCCTAGGACCCAATTTTCCATGCATCATACACAATCTTGTCCCAAATTCCTGCCCTATTCACCCAGTCAATTACTTGAAATTATGTAAGGTTTGCCAAATATTAGTTGTTATCATAATCAATTGTCGGCCCCTTCACCAAAATTAAATTTTGACGTAAATTTGAAATAAGAATTTGTATATAAGGATAGTTTCAAGAGATTTAGTAGTACAAAAATTTAATTGATTCTATTTCTGAGCTCACAATTGCTATTGGTAGTGAACTGGAATGACTACAAGTCCGTAGTATCTTAATCAAGTAAATTTTATTGCAGCCTTAATTTGTTGGAGATGTCACAATCAAAGTTAAATAGGAAGAGGACTATTGAAGGTGGAGATGTCCAAGAGAGGCCAACGAAATGCATAAATATATCTTCATACTTTGGAGGGGGCAGACACAATGGTGTTGGTCAAAGTGAGGAAGGTACATCATTAGAGGAACCTGTACAAATTCAAGGTTCTCAACCTACACAGGAGTCTATTCAACAAATTGGGGAACCTAATAAATATGGTGATGAAGTTGCGGAACCTAATATCTCTGATGAAGATGACCTTGAAGATGAATTTCAAGTAAATAACTAGTACCAATATGAATCGATCAACCTCGATGATGATGATGGTTCAATTAATAGTAACACTAAAGGGAGAGGAAATCAAAAGAAAAAATTGATCGTCAATGGGAAATGTCCAAGAGATTTAAATTTGATTGGGTGGCAAAGTATCCATTCATTGAACCCATGGACAATCCAATTGTAGGTGAGCCGCCAGTAGAATGCAAATGTATGATTTGTAGTTGGAAGTATAGAAAGGAAAAGCGGTTGCAGCTTAAACTAGACACCATAGAGAAACATGTTGGTAAGGTTTACAAAACCTCAATTGTAGATGGAAAGGAAATAAAAGTGGTAAGATATAAAACAAAGGAGAAATGTCAACATAAAAGGAATGTTGAGGAATATTATTTTTTTTAGAAATTTAAGATGAAGCCTGGTGAAGTTCAAGGTTCTATTAATGCTATTTTTGCAAAAGCAAGTGAAGTAGAAGAATGCGGAAAATTTGTTCAATTAAGTAATGTTTTCTATATTTTGAGTAGAGGGCATCCAATGATAGACTATCCATAAATGAGTGGTTTGTTACACTTTCTGAAAGTTCCTAACTATCCTGTCACTCATTGGTCAATAAACAGTGGATGGGAATGAGAAAGTTGTATTGCCTAGGTTGAAATAGAGGATGTACAGAGAAAAATAAAAGAGTCAACCTTTATTGCATTGTCCTTAGACGAAGTTACAGCAATAGATAATATTTTGTGGGTATGCATGCATTTTTATACTGTATAGAATAATGTCCACCAACCACAACTACTAGGTGTTGCAAAATTGAGGGACAATGCGACATCGGAAACTTTATTTCAATTAGTAAATAGCCATTTAATTGAATGTGGAGCTATGGATGAATTGACAATAGTGAAGAAGTTGATCTGTGTTGGAGCGGATGGAGCTTCAGTAATGCAAGGTCAAAGGAATGGTCTTTGCATAAAGATGCAGGCTTCTTGTTCACCATATGTTGTTGGCATTCACTGTATGGCCCCACAGGATGAATCTTGCTTTTAGAGTTGTGAAGAAGTTTCCTTTAGTAAACAAGGTTGAAGATTTAGTAAGAGAGTTGTACTCATATTTTTGTCGAAGTCCCAAATGTTTTAGGGAATTTTAGCACTTTGTTGATGGAATTACCAATGGAAACAAGCTTCTTAAAGATGTTGATACTAGATGGATCTCTTTGGATGGACCAGTGCATTGAGTTTTTTCCGAATATCAATCTTTGATTGGATTGATGTATGAAAATCGGGACAATGCATAAAATCAAAGATGTGGTGACCTGCTTCGAAGGTTAAGCAATATAGAGACACTTTTGACTTTAGCATCTCTTCTTCCCATGCTAGAATAAATGACGTTCATTATGAAAAAATCCTAGCAAAGATCCATGTATATTGTATAATATGCTTACTTGCGTAAAATGTCATGCCAAGCCCTCGATAGTCTCTATCGAACTGACCTAAATTTATCCGATGAAAGATTTAATCATTGGTGGAAACTAACAGATTTGGACAATCCTAATAATTATTTAAATATCATTGAAAATGGAGATTTATGTGTTTGTGTAAGGGGATTTCAGATACCAATGTACTACATTGCCCCCAAAGAAGTGAGCTACAAGACTTACAAGGGAAGAGTTTAACAAGATCGTTGAGTCTATAGAAGCTAATGCAAGGGACATAGCCTTTAAAGTTTCCTCTGAAATAAGATCCCGATTCCCATATGAATAATTGCTTGAGGCCATGGCAGTTGTGTTTCCTCAATATTGGTCCTTAAACTCTAAGGAAGATTATCGTAATAGGCTGTTGACTTTGATAAAGGAATTTTGCAAATCTGTAGAATTCAATGGAGTGACTATCAATGGAATTTTAGATGAGAATCTTCTTAGACAGCAATCAAGCACTTTTGCAAAGACTATGAAGCATCAATATCAATTAATCCATAACCCACATGAAGAGGGCTCGACAACAAGGCTTTGGACATAACTAAAACATAGCACAATGTTGCGTGAAGAAATTTTAGAGTTCTTCAAGCTTGTTGATCTATGTCAAACCATGATATTGGGTTCAGTGGAGGATGAGAGAGTTTTCAGTGCTTTGGGCTTCCTAAAATCAAAGCTAAGAAACAAACTAGACAATAATTTGGAAACATGCTTGAGGGTCTACACATCTAGGTATGATGTCAATACTTTTCCTTATCAAAAAGAAATGGAAATCTGGAAGAAAAGATGCAAAAGAAGAGGGTTGGGCAACACCATTAACCAATCTTTGACTCCAAGTGGGACAACTACAGGTGGCGATGGGAGTCATAGAAGCGGAGGTCAGAGTGAAGAAGACACAAACGAAAATGAAGAGAACAATGAAGGAACTGGAATACTAGAATTGGATGATGACGATGACGCAAAGATGAATTGGCAAATTTAGGAAATTTCTACTAAAATAGCAGTAGCAATCAATAGGTATTTTTTAAACTTATTCACTACTATATCCTATCATTCAATGTTCATTTTAGAAAAGCAAGAATGTATTAGTATTCATCATTAAAATTTGAGAACAAAGAGTATTATTACTGTAGAGTGTAGTTTGTATCGTATCATCAATGATCATTCATATTCGAATTTGAAATTCTTGAATGAAATTTTGTATTCCAATAGCATATAATAGAGTAAATCAACTAAGAATAACTGAATAAAATAGAGTAACTCAACATACATTGAATTGGAAAACATGAAAATTAGATAGAGCACAATTTGTTTTGTATTCATTTGCAATATATTACAATTTACAGTAGTTCAAAATTCAGAGCAACCTTTGTAGGCCAGTCCAAACATCCTCTGATGGCAGAACAATTTGGTTCATAGTATAGTCACACTCCTGCAACTTCGTTAGCAATTCATATTTGGAAGTGTGACTTGACAACACTGTTGCCTCTAAAAATCCATTCAAAGTTCTCACTGGTTTGATGAAATCCATGAATGTATTAGGAGATATGTCTATAGGAAGAAAGTGTAAATCAATATTTATTTTGTCCTGCAACCTTATTTTGTAAGTTTCTCTTCCAATGAACTTATTTGCGTCAAATCCCTTAGGCAAACCAAGACTTTCCATATTCGCTTTCCTTTGTTCCATCTTTGTGATCTTTTGCTTAGCTTTGTCAACCAATTCATGTGCTTCTCGTAGCTTTTCACATTTTTGAATGATACTTGATACCTTTACTGAGGTATCAAGGCGGGTGCTAATTCCCTTGTTTGATAGATAACTATCACTCTTACTTTAGAGTTGTTGCATAATATATTTTGCTTTCTTTTATTTCTTGAGAACATCCATGTTCTGTTCAATGTTCTTATGGAGCTTCGAATAACATACTATCATACTTTATAGCATTTCAAACCACTCATACAAGCTATTAGACATCACCAATATTTGGCCCCAAATGTGTTCTTTTGTAATCTTCACTAAATTATTACTAGTATTTGTTAAAGTTTGAATTGTATTATTGGCCTTCTTTAGTGCTTCTGCCATTTTTTCACAATTATTTTTCTCTTCCCTGCTTTGTGTTCCCAATGATTGGCTTTACCCACCTAAGAGTCCAATTGCTTTTTCAATTCCCGGTTGGAGGCAACATTAATCTCCATGATTTTAAATAAATTTTCTGAACTAACTCTTTCTTCCTCTAGTTTTTTACTAATTTCTGCCAATTTTCCACTTAGTGCCTTCAGCTCTACCTACTCCTATTCCTTCACTACTGCCTCTGCATGTTCCCGCTCTCTATCTGCTGATGTAGAGGTCGATTTTTTAATCTTTTTCTATAATTCTTTCAAACTGTTCTCTAAAGTTTTTCTCTTTTCTTTTTCATTGGAAATGTCTGCCTGTAAATTTTCTATATTTTTCTCGAGCTTGCTTTTCTCTCTTTCCAGCTTTAGCAGTGTACTATAGACCACTTGGTTTGTAGACTTTGACACATTGATTTTGTCCACATTTTTAACTTTGGAAAAATCCATTTGGAGAGTACTAACTTGAAATTCAGACAGATCTATATGACTCTCTGGTGGGTTTCCATCTTTTTTTGGTGGAATAACAACCATGAACTCCATCATGTCTCTGTTTGGGTCATATGTTGGAAAAACCCCGTTGGATGCAGGTTGTTCCTCTACAGCTATAGTAAGGGCACCAGTCTGCAATGTCTTCTTTATTTCCTTATTCTTGGTTGTTAATGTTTCTGCAAATTTATTATAGAAATCTTTCAAACAAAAATCTAGTGTTGCAGAAGGATTTGAATGCTTGAAAGGTGAACCAGAGGCAGAGCTTGCAATGCATGTTGATATAACTAATGGTCTTTGAGGATTTAAACTTCTAGAGGGTTTTGTTGAACCTGAAATTGCAAACAATTTTTTACGATCGAATGTCATTTTTGTCATTGTTCTGGAAGTGGAAACCTTTTGCTTCTTGACACTATCTTCTTCTATGGGATTATGTGTAGATTCTAGCGTCCTCTTTAGAGAGGAAACTTGTTGTATAAGTTTCCCAGTTCCACTGGCACCAGTGCCACTACCAGACCCAGTAGTAGTAGATTCAAACCCAAGGCCTGCACCATGATCATAATTAGTTTTTTCTGTCTCAATTTTATTCCAGACGCCTTCTCCTATGGGACCCAAACCACCACCTTTATAACCCATTTTTTCCACAATGATTGCCCCTTTTCTATATACTTTTTTCTGGTCGTCGCTGATTCCACTCTGACTCCCAATCCCTGGAGTAAATGCAATTGGTGGATTATCATCCTCACTGTCTAGATCACTGCTGTCGTATGACGTGTTAGGATGCTCCAAATTCAATAATTTTCTAAACTCTATATCCTCGTCTATTTCATCCAGATCTTCACTGGTCTTTGGTTCACCAAGATCCTTTCTCATACTCCAAAATCATTCATTTTCATTCTAGTCCATTTTCTATCCCTACAAGCTTCTGCTATTTTCTTTGGTATTTTAATGTTTGATGGATGAGCAGCTTTTTTGTAGAAATTGTAGGACATCCTAGGTTGTACAGTGCCCTAGTTTATTGTTGTCATAATTTGTGATGACAACTATTCAACTGAAATTTTTTCCTCATCATAAACTTTCTCCATCTCTTTTGTAACGTCACCCCAGTTATCCTTGTTTTTCAACTTCTCTGGCAATGGTTTACTTTCATGTCGAAATAAGTTTGCAGAGTTCTTATTAGAAACAAGCATTTTTTGAATGACATTGAGTGGATCATACTTCCAGTACCACTCTAAAACAAATTGAAAAATATCTATAAAAAAATTTGCCACTTTGAATGTCTTTCTCTCAAATGTTAACCCTCCAATTGAGAAAGGTAAGGAAGGGAATATGCTCTTCTTCGACTAGCCAACAAAGGGTCTATTTGTGCTCTCAAGTTGTACTACATATTCTACTGTAAACACCTTATTTGTCACATGCATTGGAAGTTTGTGGTGTTGCAGTTCTGATCCGTAAAACCTTATCACAGTGTATTCTTCCATTAAGTACCAATCAGCCAATTGAATTGTGCTTCCAAGTTGGATGCAATCCCTACATGAAGTAGACAATCTGGGCATTGGAGTGCTTGTTAATTTTTTGTACAATGGTGCCAAAAAGAAGTCTACAAAATTATTATAATTCCTTCTGTTATCATACATTCTTATCTAAGGTGTCCAGTTATATATTGGAGTACATGTCCCCCTCTAAATTTCAAGCTTGTTGTCATTGCTCATTAATATTGCAGCATGCTTGGCTAGCAAAAGAAAGCACAAGTAGGTTGTGAACCTAAATGTCTTAGAATTACCTCTTTTAATCAATGCTAATTGTTCTTGCATCGATTGAACCACGTGTCCAACAAAATTATATCTTACTAGTTCATTGACACAATGGATATCCCAAATGAATTGAAGAATGCTGGCACCCACTTCCCTATTGTTTTTGAGTCCCAGGCAAAATGCTAGTGAGAATATAGTATCCTGAACTCATGGCACAAAAATTTTAAAATCATAAGGAGGCCTATGGTTCTCACCCAATGAAGCCTTTGCATCTACAACTATTAGACCTTTTATAAATGAATCTTTTGCATTTGGCAGGACTACCTCATATTGCTCTGCCAGCAATCCCAGGTCAATATGGACATTACAGTTTTGTCTCTCAAACCCTAGGTCTAGCAAACTGAGAAATTCTTCCTAGGTCATTGATAAAATTTCTTCCTGATTTTTTTTATTCACAATTGCTTTTCTTTCTTCATCATAATTTTTTGCACAAATCAAGACAATTTTTGGGCAAGGGAAAACTTCAGGTAACAGCGTGTGACCCAAACCAACATCCCACGAAGCAACTTTATTGGTTTTTGCACCTATCATTGGGTTAAATTTTATAAATTCAAACCTCTTTGGCCCAGTTGCCTTACTGCACAATGAATGTTTAATTGCTATAACTCTCCTTTCACCGTCGATAACAAGATCATAAACATCGTGATACTCATTAGTGAAACCAAGGATTTCTACTAATTTTTTGCAGTCTATTAAATTTTTCCCATCTGCTTACCCTTGGCCTTGAGTTTTCGCTTTCCCCATTATTCTTTGGAAGAATGAAAAAACACAGATTCACATATATTTACTAAGAAAATCACAGATAATAACTAACTAATTAAGAAAACCCCAATTGTACATGCAAGAATTAAAATTTCAAAATCAAGTTAAACTAAATTTTTGACATTACAAAATCGGGATGCATCAGGCTAGATATCTTACCTGAAATTAAACTTTACAATTTGGATAGATAGAAGTTAGAATAGCTAAGGCTCTCATAAATTACAGTCTCAAAATCTTTAGCGACGGTTCAACAATTCTTTTTAGCTCTGCTGCTACAAGTCGATAGGTTTTTAAAAAGAAAATGTTAAAAACCTTTCGTTAAATGTAATGGTATATAATTATACTATAATGGTAACGTAATCTTTCTAAAACATACTACGTAATCTTTTCAACAAATTACACGTCAACGTGTCACATTTTCGGAGCAAGTTTTCAGAAAAGATTTTTGAAACCCATAGTACTTCTGAAATACAACTTCAACCGTTCATCTCTTGTAATCCAATGATTGTCACAATTTTAAAATATTAATAATTTAATACACACTAATGAATATTAATCATTAACTATATTCACTTAAAATAGCTTATCCATGAAATTTGAACCAATCACCATTAAATGATAAAGTTTGAAAACATTTAATTATTACATGAAACAAAAGTGCAACGCAAATTTTTTATATTATATAAGGCAAAACTTCATTACAATTCAAATATGCCCATAGACCATATCTATTAACAATTCTTATAATCAAAACAAAAAAGAAAGGCAGTAGCACTTCAAATTTCTTAAAACATTTTCATATTTTATTTTTTAACATACGTGATTACAATTTATATCATTGCAAAAACCCTGGTAAGCTACTAGCATTAGAGGGAGACATAGTAGAGGGACTAGAGACTAGGTAGACTCAGGGACTATCCAGCTGAGGCTCCCTTCCTTCTATGTGGAAGTTTGAAGAGAGGATAATCTTAGAGAATTCTTCTAGCCACCGATAGTCCTCGGTTTCCTCCAGTAGGTGCCACTTCTGAAGGAAATCCCTCCCAATTTGTGCCCACTTCCAATGATGCGTGAGCTACTCAGCATCAAGGTCCAGTAGAAATGGTTGCTTGGGCACATTTACTCCTGGTTATAGAATCTTAGGCAAATCATTTGCCCAAGGAATTCCAAACCCAATTTTTGAAAATACGACAACATGTACATCGTCACCGAGGTACTCTTCTTTGAAAACTTTCCTCAGAAGCATGATAATATCCACCTTTTCCCTCCCAGGTCCAACAGAGATGACAAGAACTGAGACGAAATGTTAGTGTTAACTCTATACCTATTTTCACTCTCCAAAAATTCATGTCCGAGCACCATCCTTATAGCCTCCTTGGTGAAGGCTCCCAACTCCGTAGCAAAAGACACTAGGATTGGGTCTGTGACCAAGCCCAAAAAGTCCTTTTGATCCTCCAAGGAAGTTTATCTTAAACGAATTGGAGTGTCCATTAAAAACCAAAATTATATTAGTATTCTAATTTTTGACAAAAATCAAAGAGAACCTAGCACTCGCAGAATATTTTCACAAATATGCTTTCACAATCGTAAATTAACGAGCGTAGATCGATCTATTTATAAGTCCTGATTGAAATTCTTTCTCTGCCCTAAAGATCTAATTAATTTGCAAGATAAATGGTAATTATCCAAAAATCTCCAAATCTTTCATATTTAATGCAACAGTGGGTGAAATTGGAAACAACACTTATGATAAGACATTTTCTATCTTGGGAATAACGAAGGCCAAAAGGATCGTGCCACGCAGGTGGACATAAACATTCTTTATTATAAAAAAAAACTTGAAACCTATGCCCACTCCGCAGAAACAATAAGCAAAGTACGTTAGCTGCGAAATGACAACACAAAATGAAGCTTTACCATTGATGTAAGATCATTGAATGGTCAAAAAACAATTTCCTTACATGACATGATGTTTTCATTCAAGCCTTAACTTTAAGTCATCATTCTATCGAGGTAATGATTTCACAAATATCTGCCAGTGAAAATTGAAAGGCGTCATCTAAGAAACCATTAATTCACATTACTTTAATTGATATCATGACTCATCTACTCATCACCATTAATTAATATTTCTATCTAATATTACCGAAGATTTCCAAAAGAATTCTACTTTTCTAGTGTCAGAAAATGCAGTCACAGACTCACAGTGTCACACGTCCATTCGATTACAACATATCAATGGTCCCAAAGGTGAATTTTGGGCCTATTGTTGGTCTTCATAATCTTTATGACAAATTCTTGGTGGAATCATGACATGTGGTATGATTGATCGTGGGCTTATTGGTACGATCAATCATACCACGTGTCATGATTCCACCGAGAGTTTTCCATAAATATTATGAAGAGCAACAATAGGCCCGAAATTCACCTTTGGCCTTTGATATGTTGTAAATCCAACAGACGTGTGAGTCTATGATGTCATAGTGATGGGACCCGATGCAAATTCAACATCAAATCACAACCATTGGATTAAGAGAGATGAGCGGTGGAAGGTGCATTTCAGACGGAATGTGGTGAGATAACTCCTTTACTGAAAACTCTCTCCGAAATCATCACATGTTTCATTCTTCAAGAATGAAAACTCAGGACCGATCTAAAAACTTAAATCGTTTGGAATGTTAAATGTAATAATTATTTCCAATTATTCAATCACCATACCAACTCTAAATTTTTGAAAACCATTCACCATGACAAATAAATTAATTCAAATATTTGGAAAATAGTTTCACCATATTTTTATAAAAATGGTATCCATTATTAAAAAATTCACCACCAAATATCCATATTTTGAAACATAATTCGCCATCAATATTAATAATTTTCTTAAAAAAAATTGTAGTCACCCTTTTTTTATAAAAATGGTATGCACTATTAAAAAATTCACCACCAAATATCGATATTTTGACACATAATTCGCCATCACTATTAAAATTTTTCCCTCCAAAACACGTGATTCGCCACAATTTTATACTTTTTAGGAGGGTGGGTTTCTTAAAGTTATCCTTGGAACAAACCCCGTTTGTTCTTCGTTGATGATCAGAGGAAGGAGTTTTTGAAGTCTAAGTGCTAGTTTTTTAGTGAGAAGTTTATATACAGTATTGCATAGTGCAATTGGTCTAAAATCATTAAGGAAAGTTGGCTTATCTTTTTTGGGAATAAGAGCTATAAAAGTGTTGTTTACTTCCTTAAGAATTTTCCCTGAGTTTCTAACACCTTCTAGGGCTTCTGTGACTTCCCTTCCAATAAAGTGCCAGCACTTCTGAAAGAAAATAGCTGAAAAGCCATTTGGTCCAGGAGATTTGTCTGAATTCATTTGCATTAAAGCATTTTTAATTTCTTCTATAGTGAATTTTTCTATTAGTATTTTGTTATGTTGTTTAGTTATAACTTTAGGTATATTTTTAAGTTCTTTTTGACTTTCTAAATTAAAAAATTCCCAATTGTTGAGAATGTTCTCAAAGAAGTTCACTAATTTGTCAGCCATTTCTCTCGAGTCATTAATGGTGTGACCCCTATCATTTATAATGCTAGATATCCTATTGGTATTTCTTCTCTGTTTAGTGCTGTTATGAAAGAATTTAGTATTTCTATCACCTGCTTCCAGCCAAGTTTCTCTTGACTTTTGTTTCCAAAATATTTCTTCTCTTTCCAGTATCTCTTCATATTCCATGAGTAAATTCTTCTCTTTATGGTAAAGATCATCATTCATTCCTACCTGAATGACCTGAGAATTGATGTCCCCCAATTCATTTTCTAGGGACAATTTTCTCTCGAAGATGTTGCCAAACTTAGTCAAGTTCCATTCTAACAATTTTCTTTTAATCCACTTTAGCTTTTTTACTAGCATGAACATTTTGGATCCTGATATATTAGGTCCTGACCACCAGGACTCAATTAGCTTCAAGATTTATGGGTCCCTTAACCACGCCTGTTCAAATTTGAAGGCACATTTTTTTGGTTTTGCTTGTGTCAAAATGTTGAGAAGTATCAGATAATGGTCTGATCCAGATATAGGAAGGATCTTGGCGTAAGGGAGAAATCACAATTAGTCAGGCTCCCTTTAAGGAAGAATCTGTCTAACTTCTCTGCTATGTTGCAAAAACCTTGTCTCTTGTTGTTCCATGTGAAGGAATTGTCTTCTGTCAGAATTTCAAGAAGGGAGTTCATGTCCCTCCATTGGGTGAAGTCTCTAGCTGCCAGTGGGAGGATATTTGTGCCCCCTATTTTCTCACATAGCTTTGTTATCACATTAAAGTCTCCTCCTAAAATACAGAGTGTGTCCTGTATTTGATTGAGGTGAGATTCTATTTCCAGCAAACTGAAAGTTTCTCTCTATTTTGAATTGGACCGTAAACATTAACTAAATTAAAAGTCAAATTATTTCTAAAGTTTCTAACCGTTCCACTAATCTAGTGTTGTTTTCTTTCTGTTATGGCTATTGAGATGCATTGGGGATCCCAAATGATTGTCAGGCCACCCGAAGCTCCTCTTGTTGGCGAGGCTTCAATTTCCCTGAGACCTAATTTCTTTTTAAAATTCCCTATCTCTATGTTATCTAGCTTAGTTTCTTTTATTAACATTATTTTTGGGTTGTATATTTTAATGCAGCGTTTAATTAATCGCTACTTGTTAGGGGCATTCATTCCCCTAACATTCCAAGAAAGGACATTCATGGCTCTTTGGGAAGGCTCTTCCCCTTCCTTACATTAAGAATAGATGTAATTTTAACCTATCCTATTGCTTCCCCTACCAATTCTCTTAATTCTGCATTTGGCTTTCTACCTCTTTTCCTTGCTTTTTTAGCACAGTTTGGGGAGTTTTTGCTATCTATTAGGTGAGAAATGCCTAGAGATTCCTGATCATATGATTCCCTATTCTTAAGCTCGATTAATATTTCTTCCACTGTGCCTCCTAAGGTTGCAACATTCAAGTTGATACCTTCAATTAAGAGCTTTTTCTGAAGTTTTAATTCTTTTGAATCACAGATCTCATCCACGAGTTGGTCCATTAATTCTTCTGTTAATGATTCCCCTATGAAGTCTTCTATTGTGTTAACTTCTTCTTGTATCTTGTCATTATCAAATTTTTTCCTTTCATAGTTGTCTGTTGTTTCCTCATTGGGATTGATTCCTGTTTCTATATTCAAATTATCCTTATTCTTTACCGTTCCTAGAGATTTCCTGATAATATGACTCTTTGATAGATTGACTTCAGTTTTCCCTTTTTCCTTCCCGTGATTTTGTCATTCTATTTCATTTGACACCTCAGGAACCATGGATAATTCATCTTTTCCTCATTTGGCACTATTGAC
This sequence comes from Chamaecyparis obtusa, assembly GCA_027943335.1. Taxonomy (NCBI): domain Eukaryota; kingdom Viridiplantae; phylum Streptophyta; class Pinopsida; order Cupressales; family Cupressaceae; genus Chamaecyparis; species Chamaecyparis obtusa. The sequence continues at coordinate 605,252 of BSBK01007589.1, read as the reverse complement.
TAATTGCTTATCTTCTGAATTCATTGATGGTTGTGAAATAATTACTTTAACAGTCCTGGCTTCTTCTATAATGATTGCATCTGTCATGATGGGGGATGATCTGATTGAAGTTGTCTTTGCACCATTCATTGGAACTGAGGGGATTTTTGGAGTACTTGGGCTCTTTTTCCTTTCCCATGTTGTTGAAGGGGCTCTGTCTGGGAATTTTATTGAAAAGCCTCCACCAGTTTCATTGAGGTGGATGGCCACTCCTTTGAAAGGGGCTACGCCAATCTGAAAGGGTCTGTTGTTATCTGAAACCTCCTTGAAATCTCTTATCACTTCCTTCATAATAATAGGGTTTAAATTATACATTTTAGAATAGTTCTAAATCAGAATAGGAGGACAAGATTTAATCGAGATATCCATCTCAACGATGATCACTTTTTCTAATTAAGGGTATTTTGTTTTCATAGATCTAGCATATTTCCCTAATTTATTGCTTATGTTTTTGAAAATTGTTTTGTTAAAACATTCTATGGGCATGTAAGTTAATTTGATTGCTCTGGCTACTGTGATGTTTTGCAGATTGTAAGGGTTGAAGGATGGGTACCAGTCCAAAACTATGAAATCATACCCTAGAAATTCAAGACATCTATTATCCAAGAACTTTTCTTTAGTTTTAATGTTAAAACAAAAAACAAACAAAAATTCATCTGGAAGAAGCAATATACTTACTTATTTTCCAAGATTTTCTGAGAGCCAATCCACTATCCTAGATGCTGAAACACCGTACCTATTCCATATCAAGTAGACTCCCTTGCATCGCATGAGTTCTTCAGACTGTTCTATGAAGTCGTCCTCTAATTTAATTACTAAGGGTGAGTGCGGAATGCATCTGTGGTGGGGGGGAGAGTAAGGAGGGATTTTAGGGTTTTGGGATGCAAATCGATCTTTTTTAGGCTGATAAGGTGTGTTTCTTTTGTGCAGAGGGGTATAAGTTTTGGTCGGTGAGTGGGTATGCTTGTGGGACAGGTTTTCATGGTGTTTCTGAGGCTCTCAAAAATGCGATGGGGGATCCTATTGATTTTTGAAAGAGTCAAAGCTATTATTCAAATGTAGGGGTTTGCTAGTAAACATAGGGGCATAACGCTGTCTCCATTTTTTTGCATTGTCCACCTTGATCCAACCATCATCTCCAGTTACTTCCCTCGAATGTTTGTAGGGGCCCTCCTATTCTCCAAACAATCTACCTCTACTTGCAGCAGAGCAAGTGTCCATGGTCTTGGATGGAATTTCAGATTATGGAGCCCTCTGTGCCCCTGCCTCTGTTGAATGAAATTTTTTTTTACAATTTCGCAGATAATGTGAGAAAGGATACAAGGGTTTCCGCGCATATTTAGTTTTTGCAAACATCCTCATCTGATGTTCCAAGGATTTGATGCTATGAAAGGCCAGATTTCTGCGAAAGGGCAGAGCCATTGTGAATTTTAAAATAAATATTCAAATTAATTACAATTAATATATACTTATTAATACAAATATAATATAAAAAAAAATTATAATAATTGTATAATTTACTATAATTCTAAAAAATATCATTACCAAACTACTAATTAGTTTAAATATATTCAATACTTCTAATAAATTTAATGAAATTAGAAAGAGATTTTTACATACAATAAAAATTAAAATTAAAATTAATTAAGACCAATTATATATCATTATGTATATATAATAATAAAGGAACACTAAACAACAATCAAACACCATAGAGAAGTGTGGAAAATATGCTCAGCTAAAAATGTCGAGTGATGGCATAACATTAAAACAGCTCCAAAAAAACTTTTTATCTTTCTTTTTAACCAATCAAATTGTCAAAAAATAATTTTTACATGTTAGAAACTTAAAAAGAAATCATTTTAATTATATAAAATATGAAATAATAACAAAATAACAAATATCTTAATTTCTAATTGGTCCATTCACATTATTTAATCACTAGTTAAACTAGAAATCCAAAAATCATTACAATAGTACTTGCTTAGCCCAAGTACTAACAAGTGTCACGTAGTGGCCAAGTACTTGCCTTTAGTTGTAGTTTAATTCAATTAGAGATAAGATTATAGTTAAATTAGAATTATATTTAAAGTTGGTGTTAGGCTAGGTTAGTTAAATCTAATTTATACTTATGTAAAGTTCAACGAAAAATATAATTAATTTTAATTTTAATTTATATATAAAGTAATTTTTTTGATCTTTTTAGTTTTGTCATAATTGTAATTTTAATATCTAATTTAAATTTTAATAAATTTGTTAGAATTATAAATATATTTTAATTAGCTATAAAAATATATAATTAGATGATACAAAATAGAATGACATATATTAATTAGCATTGATCTCATCTACTAATTAAAATTTCTTATAATTATTGTGAACTTTTGTTGAATATTACAATATTATGCACTGATATCAAATAATATATATTTACTTTAATTTAAAATATATGTCATAAATGAATTCATAAATATGTTATTATTAAAGAAGTAATATAATTGACATAATCTCATACATTTTAATAAAATGTAAAAATAAAAAATAATAATATATGATTTGGTATTAACTATTATTTATAATGATAAAAAAATATAATAATAAAATAATCATAATAGTATTGTGAAATATATTACCAATTTTAATATTTGGTAAAAATAAGTGGCATGTAATATAGTTTAAAAAGTGGAAAAAAAAATGTTTCATTTTTGCATTCCTAAAAATCCGTGTATAACACCTCAAATCTATCAATCATATAGTAGAAAAATATTTTTTAGAATTTAAAAACTTAAATAACATACAAGTAAACTTTAAAATAATAAAATAAATTTGAAAAATTAAAAATAACTTATTTATAATTGGTTCAAATAATTGTTTTTAATAACTAGTTAACTAGTACAATCCAAAATTCATTACAATAGTACTATGCCTTATAGGCAAGTACTAATAATGAGAACTCATTTGACAAGAAGTATTTTGCTAAGTAGGAGATATTTTCAGATGGCCAAATAATGAGAATTCACTTGACAATAATAATAAGTGAATATAATTGACAATAAGTAAGAATCCTGGACTTAAAATTTTTATCTATCCATCTATCTTGACAATAAGTAAAGAATATATTTTGAGATGGTAGAATAATGAGAATTCACTTGACAATAACAAGTAAACAATATTTTTGAGAAGTACCTAAATTAAATTCAGAAAGAATGCCAGGGAGCCGAGCGTGCCTCAAACGGTATTCAAATTACATCCATGGGATGCAAGCAAATCGATGATGGTCCGTATTTTACTCTCTTACCATTTAAGAAAGATGTTTGGATGATGGTCCGTAATATACATAATTCTAAAACTAAATCATTTCATATTATGAATCTATGATGCTTGATCATTGATCAATGCCAAATGTCAAAGTCTTCATAACTAGGTATTAGGTAGTCTTTGTTGGTGGTTGTTTTCAAGTCCCTAGGTCCGGCAAATGAGGTTTGAGTGATTTTGGCCTATTGGAAAGTCATGTCTGACTGGGCGAGAGCTAAGCTAAGTCCGTCATAGAGATGGCGTCGAAACCAAGTGATTTGTGATAAAACGAGTTAAAACCCTTTGAGAATCATTTTGTCAGCTTCAGTTTGACCTTAGAAAGCCATGATGGATTGTGGGAGTTAACCCTGCTGAAGGCTTGCTTTGCTGAATCCTGAAATTTGGCTAAGTCTGGAATTTTTCAAATCTAGAATTTGCATCTTAACTCCTATGAAGCTGAAACCTATCTCAAACATCCTGGAATGTATTTAACTTGTATTTATACAAATATAAATTAAAGTATAAGAAATTGAATAAATCAAACTTATACTTAAATGTTATGTTTGTATAAATCCTCCTGTTAATTTAGGGTTAGATGAAAAAAAATAAAAAAATAGACATATTAAGTGCTTTATGTCTTCATAGGCCGCGGGTCTCTAGGGATTCGCATGGATCTACACGGGATCCTCACGGATTCATGCTGGATCCCCCCGGGTCCATGACGGATCCGGGCAGGGTCCTTGCAAAAGCCTGTGGATCCGTCCGGATCCGCGAGCTTTTGTAAGGACCCTGCCCGGATCCGTCACGGACCCGACACGAATCTGAACCTAGATCGGACCCGGACCCGGATCATGGCCTATACAGGCGAATCCGGCAACTAAGACAATAACTGATTACTTCTCTTATTACTACGGACACTGCACTTACAATCAATTTAGCTTATGAGACATTTGGAAAAAACAGCAGCAATATTATTGTGAAGAAATATGATGATCTATAGCCAATGGTGCTATAGGAGCCATCTTAGAATTACAAACCTTAGGCACTATCTTTCTTTACAGGCACTCAGGTATTCATTTGATTTTTTAAGATCTTTTTGCAACAATTGATTGATATTGCTAGAAAAAATAATCAATAAATGAATGCATACAGGTCCTTAAAGGCATACAAGTCAAGCTACTATGCAGCCATTAAACTGTAGTCTGGCTGCACTGCAGGAGCTAATACTGCATTCTATGTAACCTGTTCTGTGTTAGCTTATTTTTCTCACCATTTTCCTTTTGATCCTTAGAGTTGGGGGTGTTTCTGTCAATCATTTTCTTATATGGTTTTGTTAGTTAAAGGGAAATTGCAAGTGCTTGTAAACATTGCTTGTTTCAGTTTCTTCTCACTTGGGTTATGAAGCCACCACTTGTAGAACACAACTTAAATAGCTCATTTGGGTTATCCCACACTTAAAGCTCATTTGGGTTACAACCTAAATCCAACAAGTGAACATTGATGTTCAGATTAGATAGCTCTCACAACTTTCCTCAACCTTTGACCCTAAACATTTAATGCATCTCTATTGCAATAATCAATAAAACTTAAATTTGCCTTGCATCGATTAATGAGTCCAACTCATGAGCAAAACTTTTAAATTAATACTTTTTGGGTGGTTCCAATAAATCCCACCAACCTCTCTCATTATTTTGGAGAATTCACATCTAATTTCTATGCATCTCAAATTTGTGGCAGATCCATCTACATTCTTTATGGTACTATGATTAGCTACTTGTCTTGTTTTCATGTTTTGCTAGATTACTAGAGAGTAGATTAGGTTTGAATCTAGTGCTCCTTTGAACTTATATTTTTTAATTAGACATGTTGTATAGTAATTCAGGACTGCCATTATAGTTTTGTGTAATGTCCTCTTTTTG
>BSBK01007588.1:0-100059 GCA_027943335.1 Chamaecyparis obtusa | reverse complement strand
TGAGGAATCACCATGCATTGTGACACCTAATTTCCATATCACACCGATATGAGGAATCACCATGCATTGTGACACCTAATTTCCATATCACACCGATATGAGGAATCACCCTGTGACACCTAATTTTCATATCACTATTATGATTATATATTATATATTATATATATATATATATATATATATATATATATATATATATATATATATATATAAAATATCTCTTTAGTATTATATTAATAATAATAATATTTATTTTCTCAATTTAACTATTTAGTTATTATGAGAATAATTATATTCTGACTTTATATATACATATATATTAATGTATATAGTAATATATATATATATATATATATATATATATATATATATATATATATATATATATATATATATATATATCAATGTATAGGGAAAACTGCAAATAGGTATTTGTAGGGGAAAACTGCATATTTTGGTTTCTCATCATCCACCATGTTCTCAATCGATGTTGAAAGTTGTGAAAAGTCTACAAAATTCCAGTTTAGGGTATTTTTCTTCATTTTTCTGTGTTTTTGGCTTTGTAAAATTGTGGAATTTCTATGAAATATGAGGAATCACCATGCATTGTGACACCTAATTTCCATATCACACCGATATGAGGAATCACCCTGTGACACCTAATTTTCATATCAGACCGATATGAGGAATCACCCTATGACACCTAATTTCCATATCACACCGATATGAGGAATCACCTTGTGACACCTAATTTTCGTATCACCACAATAGTGATACAAGGATATAGCAAGTAAAACATTACATTTTATTTACATATAACCCTATTATGGTATGTGCACAGACAGATAACCGTCTACCATAACGAATTCCCATTACAAGATCATCATCTTGTAATCAAATACAAGTGTTCATTGTTGAAAAGTCGTCACCTTTCTCCAATGTTCATAGGAGGGCCCATAAGTCCAGGAGTCACACACATAAAATCCACCTTGATTTATGTCAGAGGGTGGATCCATGCTCATCCCAAAGGGTGGAAACAAAAGCTTTCACCTTAGAATTCTCTCTCAAGGAGAAGAATGAAATAACATACAAGATAATAGATGAAACTCCTTTTCATCTAAGGCTTCATTCTCCAACATGCCAAGTTATGTAGGAGATAGCATAAAGGCATAGACTTCTGGATGCTTCCTTTAAGTCTTGTAACAACCTCCTCACTTCCTCATTCAATGTTGTTTTAGATGAACTATTATACTCCCTCTGAATCTAATATCAACCTTTTACGAACCAGGCGTGTCTTTGATCTTTAGTCTGTATTCCCAGCCATCTATCTAGGAATATTCACATACATGGAATTTCATTGTTTGAATCATAATTCTTTTTCATTTGATAGCTTCCTAGTCACTAGGGAAACCATCTCGATATGGTTTACTCCCTCTGTATCAATATGACCAAGATCCTTGGAAATCAAATAAGGCATATCCTCTAGATGTTGTACTGACTCCCTCTAAATCTTTGAGTACTAATATCACATTTAACCTTCTCATCCAAGGTTTCCTCTGATGGTTCATTATACTTCTTCTGGATCCTCGGAAGCTCACAAATGAAGATCCTATAGATTCTCCCTCGGAAGCTCGAGTTCATGTATCCATCTTGACATTGTCAGACTCCCTCTAAATCTGATATCTACTCAATTTATTTTCTTGCAAGCACATCCTCAGAGAGAAAAGAAAAGATCAAGGCAAATAGCTCTTATAGTATGTACATAGAAATACAAATAAGAGATTAACTACAAGAAGTAAATAAAGGTAGTTTTCAAGATATAATAAAAAATACTTATCTCATTATTTTGGAGTAAATATCTAATGACATCCTTCACGATGTGAGTCCTTTCTACCTGTGTGTGAAAGTATTATTTATAGTTTCTTCTAGCATCTTCATATAATTGGAAATGAAGTAAGACGGACTACAATTTGTTTAGCTTCCAGTCCCCTTCCTAGATGAGTCTTAAGTGCAGACTCTAATGTAATTTTTAGATTTATGCAATCAGTCTGGGCATCAACAATCAGAAACAGCTTCAGATTGATTATTATACCACTCATCATTTGGATTAGAAAATAGAGTCTCAGATCCTCCATCCTAGGCCCATGAGTAGATCCACTGTCCCTCTTGGCTCCATGAGGCCCTGTGCTCTTCCAATGGAGTGGGGTACCTAGTGAGATATCAGACGCATTACTTTCATCTTCCTTTTACACGTACACTATGACAGTAGGATAAGAATGCAATCAGGGGCCCTAGCAGCACTACTCTTCCAAGCCTAGAGGTGGTCCTATACCCCCTCTGGCCTCATTCTGACTCTCACGGTCCTTTCCTTGAGGTGGGGTACTTGGAAGAGGGATCTCTCACGGTTTCCCCTTTTGCATACCTATCCAGATCTCTTAAAATACTTGAAGAATCCATATTAATCAGACATCATAACCAGTAATTGCAGAATAAATAAATATGAGAGATACACAATGTTATTGTATTCAACCGATCATATACATATACAACAGCATATAATTGATAAAATATCCAAGACTCATATCAAATCCTTAATATCTGATTGGTTGCCAAGTATTGATAGTGTTCTTTCTCACTTATGCCGTGTCTTCTATCTCCACCACAGTATTAATGTTATCTGATCGATCCTTGCTATAATAGACTTAGGGTGTAATAGAAGCAAACATGAACCTTCGATCCTATTCATTTCTTGATCACATTTCTAACTGCTCACGCTCTGTAAGTACCTCTCTTGCTTTGGTATTAGTCTTAGAGAGAGAAAGACGACATCAATGCTACACATCAATCTGCATACTTTTCTATCTTGCTTTACAAACATCAAATAGAGACTCAAAATATTTTACTACTCCACTAACAATAACATTGTTTTATTTAATATCAACTTCGATATCAACTCACCAATTACCATCATTGTACATTCAAGGATAATTATATGTTCATGCAGGTCCTTCACGGCTGGTTCAATTCAAATCTGCACATATACTTAATAGTTCACCACCTTTGCAAGTACCAAAATGTAATGTTCTTCATAACATTCAATCCCACCAATGTCGATAGTCATTTCAAGAATTTGAAACCTGTTCTTCACAACCGATAAATAAAGGTTCTTGAAACCATTTTTGAACATGAATACTTTCTACAAATCGAACTCAGTTTGAATCCGTTCTTTCCCAATTTGGGACTGTCATGAAACTAAACAACTAAGTTATTTTAATATCATTTCTCTATAACTCCATAACCGATACCATAAGAATATAATGAACTCCAACAATAATGAATTCTCCAACTGATATTCAAACAATGACTGTTATAAAAGGCATCCCAAATAGACTGTTGAAGGTTCTTTACAAACAATGAAGAACCCGATACATACAAGCTGTGTTAGAACAGGAACATGAATACCGAATTGCATAATCATACTAATAAAATGACTCATGGAATTGATTCATAACTGAAATGAGTTCTTTCATATCGACTTCCATTAAAAGGGAGAAACCCAATACTGATATCTTCTTCATAACAGAGATTAAAAACCGATAATAGGAATCGACAAAGGAAACACAATCAACTTGATATAATACATTTCGTTAATCTTCAAAACTGTTAAGTTACAGCTGCCCGGATCTTGTTCTGGTTATCAGCTCTTTTCCTACTTACATTTGCAACCAGGCTCTGATACCATATTAAAGTTTTAGGATCATTGCAAATGTAATAGCACTATCTCATTGTATATGTTTTCCAAATGCAACAATCTCTTGCACTTATAATGAGAATGAGCCAAGAAGAGACATGTCCCTCTAAAGGGACCTGTCTATTTATTATTATTTTAATTAATATAATTAATACAATTATGATTATATATTATATATTATATATATATATATATATATAATATCTCTTTAGTATTATATTAATAATAATAATATTTATTTTCTCAATTTAACTATTTAGTTATTATGAGAATAATTATAATCTGACTTTATATATACATATATATTAATGTATATAGTAATATCAATTATTATATACATTGATATATATATATATCATTTCTCATAATAATCATGTAGTCAATATTGTTTATCTGACCAATGCTACAAACATCAACAACAACAAGCCCATTTTTTCATCAGACCAAAGAATGTTCTTGATATATTTATGATTTAAAAAAAAAACTTGATAAGCATTGAATAGCCATACCGAGTAGTAGATGTTATAAGAGGAAATAATCTTTTGGAAGACTTAGAGTCTTCTTGAAATAGATAGACGTTATTAATTCCATCTACACAACTTCTTTACATTTTTTTTCTAATATAGTTTCACATGCCATTAAGATAGGGGTTGATGGAAAAAGGGATTCCAAGCTATCTCACAATATGTGTAGTTCCTCCCCATTTTAACCCAAAATGCAAGAACCATTGAGGAGGGTTATTATTTTCATCCAATCATGATGGACTTGGGAGGAGACAACTCAACTCTGGAGGCTAAGAAAAATTGTTTCTAAATTCTTCATTAAAGATTCCATATTATTATTATTGAGTCTCAAAATTAGGAAAGTATTATTTGTGAATTACGTCTTTCTTATTAGGAAGGACACTACCTTTCACTTCATGAGAAAGAGTATCATCTCTCAAAAGGTAATGTAGAGAATTTCATGCTATCACAAATAGAGAGGGGTCTTGGGGGAAAACCTACTTTATGGATTTCCAATTTAAAGGTTGAAGACACAAACCCATTAATTTCAATATGATCTTCTGCATATTGCATTAGAATTTGGATCCATTTGAAAAAGCCATTTGGGAAACCAAAAGCTTGAAGAGTCATAGTGATGAAGGACAACTCAATTCTTTCATAGGCCTTTTCAAAATTAAGAAGGAACATGTCAATATCTTGATTTTCCATTTTTTTTATTTGTTCAAATCTATGTAAGTGTTGCGGATTAACTTAGGCAAAATGTGTGTCAATATAATAGCAAGGACTTTAACCAAGATCTTGTAGGATATATTTAATAACATAATTAGCCTCAAATTCTTAATTAGATCCATGTCCCCCTCTTTTGGAAATAATTTGATGATCCCTCTATTTGTCTCTATCTAAAGTGCCTGTGGTTTTGGCTTCTTTGTATACCTTAAGAAGATACTGGCTAATCCAATCAGAGTTGGGTTTGTAAAATTCTATTGGAATCCATCATTTCTAGGGGTTTTCTATTATGAAGTTTTTCAATAGCATTATGAATTTCATCTATAGTTATGTCTATATCCAAGGATTATGAGTCCTCCTTGGCCATCTTCTTATGAATAATAGTAATGCATTGATTCTTGGCTTCAAGATAGTTAGGCCTATAATCTTCAGCTATGAATATATTTTTATAGAATTTGAAGAGATCATCTTTAATATCCTCTTAGTATCAAACTACCTAGTTACCATTTTTTTTTGCATATTATTTCTTTAGTTTGTTTAATTTTTAGGAGATTAAAGAAGAATCTGGAGCCTTTATCTCCATGTTTTTTCCAATTAACTTTGGATCTAATTCTTTGTCCTTTAACTTTCTGATTCTAAATTTTCCTCAAAGAATTCTTCATCTTTATATGTTCTTCATTAAGATAAAGATTGGTTGGGTGCTTTTGGATATGTTTTTCTATTTCAATCAGCTTGCAATTCAATTTTTCTTCATATCTTCTATTATCCATGACCTTTTTTTGCTAATATTTTATAAGAGTATCTTCCAAATCTTAACATTCGTGTTCCATTTCTCAATGGTAGGGGGGTCATTGAGAATCCACTTATTTATGTTTCTAAATATGGTAATTGAATCACAACAATCCTCATCTTCTAGAAGGTTTGTGTTGAGAATGAATTTATCAACCATTTTAGTTCTATCCTTAACCTGGCTAGAAAATTTAGTGTTAGAAATAATAGGATCTTTATTATATACAATGTGGACAAATTGGATTTCACCCCACAATCCTCATTTTCATAAATGAGACTATTTTATCCTTTTTGACATATATCCTATCAAATCTACGATGGATTCTCTTGTATCATTTATAAAAATTACACTAGGTATACCATATAGTATTTGTACCATCCTAAATTCTACTCACCTATAATTGAATACTCAGTTAGGTCCTATTTTAGTGTCCTTGGGCATGCGTTTCATTATGCTTGATCCATCTCCAATTATATTTTCATTTGGGAATCCCCTTTGTAATTGGGACCCATGGTCCAAAATTTGAAGTGTGTAGGAGGGAATAGGCTGATCTGGTTAACCTATTCCCCTATTTTCACTTTGAGAATTAAACCATGTAACTTTCTTGTTAGTGCAATGGGAATTTTGATCTCTTGTCAGCCCTCTTTGAGTATTGAGCTCTGAGATGTTTGTAAAGGGTATATAAGATACCCACCTCTCCTCATTTGTGTAACCACACATAAGCATTCATGATAGAAAAAATACAAACTCAAGATCTCTACCATCTCAAGAATTCCAAGGTATATTTATAGTATCCAAATAATTTTCAAGGCAATCTTATCCATTGTATCAAGCTTCTCTCCCTAGTTGACTTCCAAGAAGAGGAGACCTCAATCATACAAGAAGATCATTCTTCCAATTACATGAATATCAATGTGAATTGATTCCTTCTCAAGGAAAGTAACATCAACCATAACAATATTGGAGATTTGATTAGTATTTTTAGATCTATGCATTTATGAAGGGAATCCTTGATTCTTCTCAACAACCCAAGTCATTACAACTTCATTCAAGTTTACTTCAAGCGTCTTCATAGATATTGCAACACCAAGTCTATTTAAGAAAGTATAAATATCACATTTTCAGATCTCGCCTCTTCTTTATATCAGGACACTTTCTATTTATGCATATTTCATTTTAATTTCAAGGTTTATTCCTTAACCAGGGTTTGATTGAGGAAAAACCTTCTCAACCAAATATTTTCTCTCTTTTCTGTGTGTACAAACAAGTGGTGCCAATTTTGGGATAAAATTTTGAAAGTAGAGGGTCTCAACTATAGTCTACAATTGAAATCATTAGAAAGAGCATGGAAACAATCAAAGAAGTTGACCTAGTCCTATAAATAGGATTACCTAGTTGACCTAGTCCCACAAAATAAGCTTCAAATTATATATGTAGGTTAGCTACATTTTTTGGGTTCCATTTTTGGTAACAAAATTGGTTTTTTAGTCCATGCATCCTGAAAGCCAACTTTATTACTCATTTGACCTTGAATTTTTCATATTACTATTCACTTTTTCATTCTCTCATCCACTCCACAATTTTATTGCAAGAGAAGGAACTATTGCATTCACTTGGTTCTTGATTCCTCTTTTGAGCCTATGTTGGCATAACTGATGCAAAGATTGTTGAGTTTTGTGTGGTATACGTTTGATGAAAAGAAGATCAGTTATTGTATTGTCATTGATGTCAACTTAGTGTTGTGTTGGTTGATAGTGTTCCCAATGTGCTTCTAAGTATCTAGTATTACGAAAGGAATTTGAGTGTGAGGTTCTTATGAGAGACTTAGAGCAGTATCTAGATGTTGTATGTTGGATCACAAAGGTTGGAAACATGAATGGAGAGAGAGTTATGATTTATTGAAGGTTGAAAGAGAAGCCATAAGAACATACAATGATAAATAATGAATTATTCAAGTGTTCTATCAAATCAGCGTGGATTCAAGTGTCGTGGTTCAACTAAAATTATCTTAACTAAGCTATGAGATTGATATCACAACCGCAAGATGATTAAAGTACTACAAGGCATAGTTTTAATAACCAAAAAATTGCTTTGTGCATGATTGAAAAGTTTTTGGAATAATTGGTGTTTGATCCTCAACCAGTGATTATGTGGTTTGTTGTGGTAAATATCTTCATGTTCCAAGTGTCATGGTGACATGGTAGGTTTGATTTGTAATGATGAGCTGATCTCACATTGTTCAAGGTGACCAAATTTATCAAGCTTTTGAAAGTGTATTGGAAAAGTCAAGGAGTTTGACTATTCTTGATCAAATCGATGTGTGGGTGTATTTGGAGGTTGAAAAAGATTTGTAAATGCATTTTATTGTTTGGTAATACATTTTCAAAGACTAGGGTGAAGCACAAAAGATTCAAATGGTGAAATTTAAATGTAATATGTTTTGTTTAAGGTATTGTCTGTCCTAGTGAGTGAAAAAGATATTTATATTTAGATTGATGAATTGTGAAGTTGTAGATCGTGAATCTCATGGTGTGGTCGAGAGATGGGTGAAGATAGTCTACAAGAAGAAATTTTTTGAGCTTAATTGGATCTGTACTGGCAATGGAGGAGTGCTATTATAAGATCATTATACTTGCTGAATTGTAACAGGTTCTCCAAGAAAATTCCTTAACTAGGTAGATCTTAATAGGTATTGAATTGAAATTCTATAACCAGGTGGCTCTTTAATTATGGTTCTAAATCCCTTAACAGGGTTACTCTTAAAGCTCCTAATAGGGCTAGAGATAAATCTCTTAAGTGGGTGACTCCTAACAGGGTCTTGCTCCTAATAGGGAATTTGTAAAGCTCCCAACATGGATAATCCTTTAACATGGAATATGTTAAAAGAGTGAAAATATTTGTGGGTACTAATTCCCACCATGGTTTTTCCCTCTAACCAAGGGTTTCCACAAGAAAAATGTAAGGAAACTCAGGTGCGGAAACAACTTCCTACGCTAATCTCTATAGGAGAGTATTGTGCAAATTCTTATAAATCCTTACAATTTTAGATTCATTAACTACTTTAACAAAGATATTGCAACCACATACAATGCATACAGAAAAATAGAGAATGACACAATGATATACCCTAGGGAAAACCTTTCGGTAAAAAACCCCAGCACTCCAAAACCTGCACAATGTATTATCTTCAACACAAAGATTACAATACACTTGCAATGAAAGTTCTTTCAGGAAATGAGAGACAAAGCCAACAAGACTTAAATTTCTATTATATCTCTCCCATAGGAGCAGCATCATATATATAGACTCCTCTGGACCCAAAATTAGGCACAACCACCAAGACCCATGCACAAAGCCACATGTACACAGTTGTTACATGCAATCCCAAGAATAGGCATCCATCCCTAGAATAGACTATGACAGCTTGTCATAGAATCCGCCAAAAATAACGGTCATAAGAGAAGTGTAAGAGAATCTGTCATACCAACCTATTTTTGGCATATTCTCTTACACACACCAACCACTTCTTCTTGGGTGCCCAAATAGGCCCAAGTCATAAGATGCTCTTACACCTGTCATAGCACATTCCTTAAATAGTTCTTACGTGTCACAGGAATCCGTCATGACCATTTCAGTCATGATCTCCTTACGCACAAGATGCCGACACATCAAGTGGAGTGACACATCAACATGCCAACTAGACATGTACACTCACACTTAATTACATTATTTGCAAAAAATACATTTACAAAACAAATAATAAGAATAGGAATTATCCAAGGTTGAGACACCTTATTCCTAACAAAAAATATTGGTGTTCTTTTGTTGCATATTTGGATGGTTTCACTTGTTTCATTTTTTATTGCTGCACAAGTTATTAGTAGATGAATGTTTTTAAATGGTTAATGAAAAATTTGGAATTGGTAGATTACTAATTCACCCACTCTCAGTAATCTTGGGCCTTATAAAATGAACGGCCTAATCAGACAATCTTTCCTTCTAATACAACGAAAAAGGAGATAGGTCCTAGTCAACCTTCACTTGACTCCCTAGATCATCACTTTAAAAAAAAATGATGATCACCTTCTTTTTATGTTACATTTTGGTGAACCTAACTCTTTGTGTTCCATTTTTTACTTGGATAGTTCGATGTGATTTTAATATAATTCATTAGGTTTCATGTGCAATTATGCTTCTTCATATTTTAAACATATTTTTGTTGCATAAAATTGATGAATACTTGCATTTTAATTTCAGATCTGATTTATATGTTCAATTTACCATTGTCCCCTACCAAAGTGCAAAAAAATTCCCATGACTTTGAAAATTTTGAGCAATGGTTAGGTCAAGAAAACCCTAATAGGGAAGCCATCTCTTTGGATAAGGATTGAGGAAGTTAATTAAAAATGATGAGAAGGGTGTTGATTTATTGTGTGGCATATCTCATCTTATTGGTGACAATCTTAAGACTATGGAAATTTGTGTTCAAGATCTTGGTTTATCTCATCCTAATACTTGGTGTTGAGACTTCTCTTCCTATTCCTAATTCTTTACTTAATGTGTCTACATATACTCTACCTCTCACTACATCTATTTTAAAAATTAATCCTACACATGTTAGTCTTGGAAGTATTCTTAATCCTATCATACCTACTTCTACAAGTGTTCCATGTATTTCCAAACCATCACCTATACCTACTTACAATAATGCCCCACTTTCATATTCAAATTCTCCTTCCATTTCCCACAATAATCTAAATCCTTCACTTCCACACATGTCCAATACCAACATCTCCACTGAAACCACAATCACTAGCCTTTCCCAAACTGTGTCATCCTTACAATAAAAATATGCCTCCATGAACCAATCCAAATTTAATATTTCTTCTTGTAGCATTTCTATCCCTTTGTACCTTAATATTATTTGTATTTTTAACCCTCAATACATGGAAATACCTTATAATTTGGAGATCTATACTGGAAAAGGTGATCCCTTGACTCATGTGAAAATACTCCAAACATTGTGTAGTGACTTCTCTCATTATCATTGACTCATGGCTAAAGTGTTTACTAGAACATTTAGAGATAAAGCCTTGCAATGGTACTATTCTTTGCCTCCTATTTCTATTGACTCATTTTAAAAATTTGCTAATGATTTCATTCATCAATTTCAAAATAACATTGGTCCTATTATTTCTTTGACTAATTTGATTTATTGTAAGAAAGGTGTTAAAGAAAAAATGACTAATTTTATTGGTAGATTTAAACATTTGCATGCTCAAATTTCTTATCATATGCCTGATGTAGATGTTCAATGTATTTTATTTCTAATTTTAAAAAAGACATCAAAAATAAGTTTTTTTAAGTTTTCTTCTTTCACCCAGTTGTGTGCAGTACTTCATAATTATCAGCTTCGAGTGAGATCTATGTTTGATTTCTGTCAGTCTGCGTATGTTGAAAGTAAACTGTGTTCCTCATTTGAACTTGATTCTTGTATATTCCTATTCACTTTGGAATTCATTCATCCACTCTACAATTGAATTATAAGCAAAGGAACTATTTCATTCACTTGGTTCTTGATTCCTCTTTCAAGCCTAGGTGGATCATATTTCCTTCTAATTCAACATAAAAGGAGATAGAGCTTATTTGACCTTTTCTTGACTCCCTCGATCACCCCTTTTTAAATTTTGGTGATCACCTTCTTTTATATTACATTATTATGCTTTACCTTCCTCTTATCAAGTGAGTCAAAAAGGTTAATCTTGGACTTGAATTTAGTCTACTAGAAGATCTCATTTCCTTTCCATAAACATTTATTTATGCCATGCTTACCTTCTTTATTTTATATCATATTGAAGTACCCCCACAAAACCCATGGTACGTCCTTCAAACAACCTGCATATTTCCACAAATTGATTCTTTCATTGTGGTCATTAGGGGTGTATATGGAACATAAACCAAACACACCTTATCATGTATTTCAATAACAATCCAAACTTCTTTATTTCATTGGGATATCCCAATTTATTTAAAATATGGTGTCCATATGATAACAAAATGAAAGTGTCCCATATTGTTTTCATGTTTAGTACTGTAGAAAGCCACATCTTTCTAGATGTAATTAAGATTGATTTCCAACACGAATTGAGTAGCATTGACTTCCCAAATGAAGATTGTATCTTTATTGTAGAAGGATTTCATTTATCTCTTAACCACATATTTTTTTGTCTAGGGTCTCTAATCCCCTTACATTCCATGAT
The DNA here is from genome assembly GCA_027943335.1 of Chamaecyparis obtusa. NCBI lineage: Eukaryota > Viridiplantae > Streptophyta > Pinopsida > Cupressales > Cupressaceae > Chamaecyparis > Chamaecyparis obtusa. Next base: position 88,029 of record BSBK01007588.1, on the reverse strand, counting down.
ATGCATTGAAACCCCATGATAACTTATATAGAAATGTCCATACCAGATTTAAAGCCTTAAAAACATTTAGGTAAGGTCATATCTACTTCTTTTCTTTTAGATTTAGGACTTGATGAATCACTGCTTCTATTCTTCCTCTTGTGATGGATAATATTGTCCATGTTGTCTCCTTTGATATAAATTATTTATAAAGCATCAGGCTTGGAAGGATATACCACTACAACAAAATCTTGAGTAGGTTCATTCTCACTATCAACTAAAGGGGTCAAGTCTTTAAGTGGAATCTTAAGAGACTTTGGTTGAATAGAGTCTTTTAGATTCTCAGAGAGGATTTTACTTAGATTTTCTTTTTTAATGACCCTTCTCAGATACTAGAATACTAGATGAATAGAGGTCAATCTAGTATTTTAGGAGGATACCAAAGTATGGGACATAGGATAAGCTAAAGAATCTACTATAGGTTGAATCTATAGTAGGTTCAACCTACTTAATGGAGGAATCTTCATTTGGACAAAGCTCAATAAGAAGGTTGAAATTTTTGTGGATATGCTGGACACAAAATATCATGGGTAACAGATTATTGAGGGATCCTATCATCTTTACATGAACTCTCTAAATCCCTAACAATGATTTGACATAGGATATTGTAATAGAAGTGTATGCAATGGAAATGTATTGTTAGGAATATAAATCTTAACTAAATATTCAAAAAACAAACTAAAAAACAACACTTAGATAAGATTAAAAAAAGGTACAAAAGAGAGTGAAAACCAAATGATGAACACCCACAACGCCTTCTTGACATTTGGATCTCTCCAATAGATTGGATGTGTGCTCAAGCTATTTTCTCAAATATTTTATTGATGTGGGAAGATTTTGGCATTAGGATGGTATGTTTTATGGTTTTGCCTCTCAAAAGGGTATGCTAACTTTACTTGAAAATGGTGGATGATTTGTGAAGGGAAGAGGGCTCAATTTATAGGTAAAGATGAGGTGAAATGAGGGTTGGGATTGAAATATTAGGAGTCGATAGGATGCCTTTGAGGGAGAGTACATTGATTGTGCTTCCTCAAACTCATAGCCTTATGAAAAGTGTCACAAAGAGAGAGATTGAGAGGTAATTAGGGTTTGGGAGTGTTAGGAATAAGGTGTCTCAACCTTGGATAATTCCTATTCTTATTATTTGTTTTGTAAATGTATTTTTTGTAAATAATGTAATTAAGTGTGAGTGTACATGTCTAGTTGGCATGTTGATGTGTCACTCCACTTGATGTGTCGGCATCTTGTGCGTAAGGAGATCATGACTGAAACGGTCATGATGGATTCCTATGAAGCGTAAGAACTATTTAAGGAATGTGCTATGACACGTGTAAGAGCATCTTATGACTTGGGCCTATTTGGGTGCCCAAGAAGAAGTGGTTGGTGTGTGTAAGAGAATATGCCAAAAATAGGTTGGTATGACAGATTCTCTTACACTTCTCTTGTGACCGTTATTTTTGGCGGATTCTATGACAAGCTGTCATAGTCTATTCTAGGGATGGACACCTATTCTTGGGATTGCATGTAACAACTGTGTACATGTGGCTTTGTGCATGGGTCTTGGTGGTTGTGCCTATTTTTGGGTCCAGAGGAGTCTATATATATGATGCTGCTCCTATGGGAGAGATAGAACATAAATTTAAGTCTTGTTGGCTTTGTCTCTCATTTCCTGAAAGAACTTTCATTGCAAGTGTATTGTAATCTTTGTGTTGAAGATAATACATTGTACAGGTTTTGGAGTGCTGGGGTTTTTTACCGAAAGGTTTTCCCCAGGGTATATCATTGTGTCATTCTCTATTTTTTTGTATGCATTGTATGTGATTGCAATATCTTTGTTAAAGTAGTTAACGAATCTGAAATTGTAAGGATTTATAAGAATTTGCACAATACTCTCCTATAGAGATTAGCGTAGGAAGCTGTTTCCGCACCTGAGTTTCCTTACAAGTGGTATCAGAGCTTGATCAACTTTTGATCCTAGTTGTTGGGTAGGGTTTTTTTTAGCTGATCTCAAGTTTGAGTGGGAGTTTTTTTGCAGAGCATTCTAAATCTTATTTGCAGATTGAGATGGCAAGTTCATCATATGGAAGAATGGAGGTGGAGAAATTTAATGGCACTAATTTTGAGTTGTGGAAACTCAAGATGGAAGACATGTTGGAAGATCGTGACTTATGGGAAGCGACTTCAAGTACTACAAGACTAGAAACTATAGCTCAAGAAGATTGGGATATCAAAGACCATAAAGCTAAGGGTCTCATAAGACTCTGTTTAACCGATGCAATCCTTCTGAATGTTCTAGATGAGAAAACCGCAAATAGTTTGTGGGAAAGACTTACGGCCGTGTATCAGGCCAAATCTCTGGTGAACAAGTTGTTCCTGAGGAAGAAGTTGTACTCTTTGCGAATGGAGGAAGGTGGATCCTTAACGAATCATTTAAATGCATTTAATTTGCTGGCTGCATAGTTGACATCAGTTGGTGTCAAGTTAGAGGAGGAGGATCATTGCTACACACTTTTGTGTTCTTTATCGGATTCATGGGACCATCTTGTGATGGCTCTCAGAAGCACTTTAGTCACCTTCAAAATGGATGATGTGGTGTCCTCATTGCTATCAGAGGAGATGCGGAGAAAGGCTTCCATTTCGGAAAAAGAAGCCCTTGCTGTTCGTGGGAGATCCACTGAAAGAGGGAAGAAAAATGACAATAAGTCTAACAATAAGGGTAGATCCAAATCCCGTGGGAAGTCAAAGACTTCCAATAAGTCCAAGGCAAAATGTTGGAACTGTGATAAATCTGGGCACTTCCGTAAAGACTGCAAAGAGCCGAAGAAGAAGAAGAAAGGTTCAGATTCAGCTTCAGAAATATCTCAAGAAGATGGCGATGCATTCATCATAGCTTTGGCAGCCCATGCATCTGATGATGTGTGGTTGGTTGACTCGGGTGCATCTTTTCACATGACCTCTCATCGAAACTGGTTCTCAAAATATGAAGAGTTCGATGGTGGAAAGGTGTACTTGGGTGATGATTCTCACCTAAAGATAGTTGGACATGGAAGGGTCACTATCAAATTTCTTGATGGACGAGTAAAGGGAATCAACGGAGTTATGCACATTTCGGGTTTGGCATGAAACCTATTATCTGTAAGTATGCTGAATGATGTAGGTGTGCAAGTTGTTTTTTCGAAAGAAGGATGCAAGATGATGAGAGGATCGATAGTGCTTGCAAGGGGTACTAGGAGAGGTACCTTATTTCAGCTAGATGCATGTATTCCTCTATGTAATAGTTCTTCATCCTCACCATTTGAACAAGTAGTGAAGAAGTCTATGGCTATTGGTTCCGATGGTAGTGCAAACACTTTGGAAGGTAAGCTTCCTGCAGAAAAGACAATGTTGTGGCATATGAGATTTGGCCACATTGGTGAAAAGGGTCTCAGAACCCTGAAAAATAAAAATCTCGTTGAGGGGTTAAATGATTGCAATCTCGAGTTTGACTTCTGCGAACACTGTGTCTATGGTAAACAAAATTGTGTTCAGTTTTACTCTAGTTCTCACAAATCTTCTGATGTTTTGGATCTTATTCATTCTAATGTATTTGGTCCTGTAAAAGTTCCTTCAATCTCCAAGTCTGTATTTTTTGTATCTTTCATAGATGATTACAGTAGAAGGACGTGGATTTATTTCCTTAAAAGTAAGACACAAGTCTTTAGTCGGTTCAAGGAATTTAAAGCTCTTGTAGAGAATCAGACTAGTAAGAAGATTAAGTGTGTGAGAACTAACAATGGTGGTGAGTTTTGCTCAGCAGAGTTTGAACAGTTCTGTAAAGAATAAGGTATCGAGAGGCATAAGACAACTCCTTATACCCCATAGCAAAATGGAGTTGCAGAGAGAATGAACAGGACACTAATGGAGAAGGCTAGGAGTATGCTTAGTGGAGCTAGTTTAGAACAAAGGTTTTGGGCCGAAGCTGTGGCCACTGCTTGCTATCTGGTTAATAGATCTCCTACATCAGCCCTTGTTGGTAAGACACCCATGGAGGTGTGGTCTGGTAAGAAGCCTTCAATTAGACATCTTCATGTTTTTGGTTGTGAAGCTTATGCACATGTTCCAAAGGAGAAAAGATCTAAGTTGGAAAACAAAGCTCTTAAATGTATTTTCATCGGATACAGTGCTGGTGTGAAAGGATACAAGCTTTGGGATCCTGTGACTAGTAAGGTTTTTTATAGTAGAAATGTTATTTTCAGAGAGCTAACATCTTCTCCTATTGTGCTGCAACCAGATGAAAAAGAAAAGGAAAAAGATGTTGTTTAGTTGCCTCCTACCCCTGAGAAGACTGAACAGAGAGACCATGTTGGGTCTAATGATGAGGAGAGCTCTAGCAGCTCTGATAGTTCAGAAGAAGAGGAAGAACAACCTCAACCTCAGCCCTTGAGGAGATCCATGAGAGAAAGAAAGCAACCAGAAAGGTTTGGTTATTCTATGTTAGATTCTAGTTGTGCCTTTGCTTTGATTACTAACACTGATGAGCCTAGATCTGTGAAAGAGGCTTTGGGCATGGAAGATGTAGGTTCCTGGATTGAGGCTATGGATGATGAGATGGCTTCATTGGAGAAAAACAAAACTTGGGACCTTGTATCTTTGCCTAAAGGGAGAAAATCTGTTGGCTGTAAATGGGTGTTCAAGAAGAAATTCTGTGCAGATGGCAATGTTGAAAGGTATAAAGCTAGATTGGTTGCAAAGGGGTATGCACAGGTAGAGGGAATAGATTATGGTGAAATATTCTCTCCTATTGCAAAGTTGACATCCATTAGATTTCTGTTATCTCTTGTTGCATCATATGATTTAGAGATAGAACAGATGGATGTGAAGACAACTTTCCTTCATGGTGATTTGGAGGAAGAGATTTATATGTCACAACCTGAGCACTACATTGTTAAAGGTAAAGAATCCTTAGTTTGTAGATTAAAGAAATCTCTATATGGTTTGAAGCAATCTCCTAGGATGTGGTACCTTAAGTTTGATGCCTTTGTGTTGTCAATTGGATTTGTAAGATCAAAATCAGATCATTGTGTTTATTTCAGAGTTGAAAATGATCACCTTCTTATTGTTGCATTATATGTTGATGATATGTTGCTGTTTGGAAAGGGTAAGGGTATGATTTCTGATTTTAAATCTCAATTGTCAGCACAGTTTGAGATGAAAGATCTTGGGGCAGCTAGGTACATCTTGGGTATGGAAATTAGTAGAGACAGGTCTAACAGAAAACTTTGGTTGAGTCAGAGTAAGTATGTGAAGTCTGTGTTGGATAGGTTCAGCATGGCAGATTGTAGACCACTATGTGTTCCTATTCTTGTGGAACAAAGTTATCTGTAGATGATTGTCCAAAATCTTCTAGTGAGGTGGAGGACATGAGTAGAGTACCTTATGCTAGTGCAGTTGGCAGTCTTATGTATGCTATGGTCTATACTAGACCAGACATTGCCCAAGCAGTGGGAGTCCTGAGTCAGTTTATGGCTAATCCTGGACGGGTACATTGGGATGTAGTTAAGCGAGTATTCAGATATATGAGGGGTACATCAGATTACTCCATATGTTATCATGGTAACTCTTCTGGATCTCCGCATTTAGTTTGTATTCGTGGGTTTGTGGATTCAGATTGGGCAGGTGATATTGACAGCAAGAGATCCACCAGTGCTTATGTGTTCACTATGTTTGGTGGTGCCATCAGTTGGATGAGTAAGCGACAACCTGTGGTTGCTTTGTCCACTACAGAAGCTGAGTACATGGCTGCTACTCATGCTTGTAAAGAAGCCATTTGGCTTAGAAGATTGTGTTCTGATGTTGGTGTTGATGCAGAACATATTACTATTTGGTGTGACAGTCAGAGCGCTATTTTCCTTGCAAAGAATCCAACTTTCCATGCCAGAACGAAGCACATTGATGTGCAATTTCACTTTGTGAGAGATATGGTGGAAGATGGAAAGGTAAATTTGGAGAAGGTAGATACTGTGAAGAATGTTGTAGATGCATTAACGAAACCAGTGGGCACTGAGAAGTTCAGATGGTGTTCGGAGTCTATGGGCCTTTTGGCCTATAGCGGTTAAAGTTCCTGTTATGTTCCTGTTGCTCTTACAAGGTGTTCGACAAGTGGGAGAATGTTAGGAATAAGGTGTCTCAACCTTGGATAATTCCTATTCTTATTATTTGTTTTGTAAATGTATTTTTTGCAAATAATGTAATTAAGTGTGAGTGTACATGTCTAGTTGGCATGTTGATGTGTCACTCCACTTGATGTGTCGGCATCTTGTGCGTAAGGAGATCATGACTGAAATGGTCATGATGGATTCCTATGACGCGTAAGAACTATTTAAGGAATGTGCTATGACAGGTGTAAGAGCATCTTATGACTTGGGCCTATTTGGGCGCCCAAGAAGAAGTGGTTGGTGTGTGTAAGAGAATATGCCAAAAATAGGTTGGTATGATAGATTCTCTTACACTTCTCTTGTGACCGTTATTTTTAGCGGATTCTATGACAAGCTGTCATAGTCTATTCTAGGGATGGACACCTATTCTTGGGATTGCATGTAACAACTGTGTACATGTGGCTTTGTGCATGTGTCTTGGTGGTTGTGCCTATTTTTGGGTCCAGAGGAGTCTATATATATGATGCTGCTCCTATGGGAGAGATAGAATAGAAATTTAAGTCTTGTTGGCTTTGTCTCTCATTTCCTGAAAGAACTTGCATTGCAAGTGTATTGTAATCTTTGTGTTGAAGATAATACATTGTGCAGGTTTTGGAGTGCTGGGGTTTTTTACCGAAAGGTTTTCCCCAGGGTATATCATTGTGTCATTCTCTATTTTTTTGTATGCATTGTATGTGATTGCAATATCTTTGTTAAAGTAGTTAACGAATCTGAAATTGTAAGGATTTATAAGAATTTGCACAATACTCTCCTATAGAGATTAGCGTAGGAAGCTATTTCCGCACCTGAGTTTCCTTATAGGGAGGACATTCCATAAAGGTACATCTTGTCTCATACCACAAAGGTGAAGTTTGGAAGAATGTGACCATTTTTGGAAATGAGAATAGGGTAAAAAGATGTAAGAATGTGGTTGAGGTTGTAAGGGATGTGTAAGAGCATTTAAGGTTGACAAGTTGGATGGAGGTTGGGATTGAAGTTGACAAGACATGAGGTTGACTTTGGGGTGGGTTAGGATTTATTAATCCTCATTATTAGGATTGTGCAAATGTTTAGTAGGTGATTAGGCTTGGGTTAAGGGTAATTAGTGGGCAAGTGGGAGAATTAGGAGGATGTGATGGGAGGAGACAGAATGAGTGGAGGGAATGATCAGTTAATTAAGGTTAATTAACCAATTAAGAGAGTTTAATATGTGTGAATGGATTGAGTTAGAACTAGGGGTTAGGTAATTGGATGAGGTTAGGATAGGGGTTAAACTTAGGAGCCATGTGCTCAAGGGAGGAATATAGGGGTTTATGAATTAATTTAAATAGATAATTGTATTTATTTAAATTAATAGAGGAAGGGGGATTTCATTAATTAAATGGTTATGGGTTTCCATTAGATTAATTGAATAATAATTAATTAATTAGGGGAATGGCATAGATCAATTAAATAATAAATATTTAACCAATAATGCACTAGGAGAGAACTAAATGTGATTACAAATTTATGTAATTAGATTTAGGTATCTACAAGAAGATTTCATTCTAGGATGCTCCATAGATTTGGTGTCTAAGGACTTATATAGATGGGGAAACTGTTACAATGATTTTAAAACAAATGAGAGTGGGGGGGGGGAATTAGTTATCCTCAGGTCTAGATGTACCAATTCAACTTTTAACACTTCAATAAACTTAGATTTATTCCACAATTCACTTGGTCTCTATATAATACATCAGTAACATAAAACTTGCAGTCCACTGTCCAAAAGTAATCAACTTGCAGAATATAAAAATTTTAACAACATAACACATCAAATAACATTCACACAAGTATGACACCAAGATTTAATGTGGAAACCCAATATAAGAAAAACCACAAGTAACATACTACCAAATTTTCACTCTTCTGAAGTGAGCTCTGTGAGAAACCAACCCTATTAAAGGTTACAATACACACTATTAGGTGTGACCCCGTTAATGGATTTAATCACCATGTTAAGAGTGGCCTGGTTAGAGGGCTTAAGAACATCCCATTAGAATGTCACCTTGATTAAAGGGTTTACAAAATGACCATTAGGTGAACCTTTATTAAAGGATTTTAACTGATACAATGGTTAGAAAGTAACAGTAGGTTTTGATCTGAAATATATAAATCACTTTGAAAATATAGATCTAATACGCTCATATGCTGATTTACTGACTAACCTTCATTACCATCTCCATCTTTTATCTTCTTAGAAATCCCTTCAAGCAATCACCTCAACTTTGTTCATCTCTTCATAGCTCTTCTTAGCCTTCTGCTTAGATTTGCCAGTCAATAACATCAACCTCTTTCCACACTCTACATAACCCATAATTAGGTCATCCTTATATCTCCTTGATTAGGTATATTAATCTTTTGTTGCTTAATCTCTTCCGTAGATCTTAGGTTTAGGTTAGATTCATCAAATCCTTCCATCATTTTGTTCTCCTCTTTATCCTTCTAGATACTATGAGCAGGTTTATCTGTATCTATTCGGAACAGGCGTAAACAAGGAAAATGTTAGATTAATCTAACATTTATATCAGTTCAAAATAGAAACATTCAACAAAGCCACTTCAGATTGAGTGAAAACAAGTGCACCTGAGCACTGTTTGATTTTCTCTTAGATTAGGGATGTGGGTGTGCTCTCAAAGAACAATGAGCTTGTTACCAATGTTTTTTAGGGTGGATTAGGACAATTTGAAGGCCAAGGCTATCCCATGGTGGAACAAAACTAGGTATGGAACACTTGTTTTGCCCCTAGGATTTGGAGTGTCCAAATGAAGCTAAAATGTAGATTTGAGCTATTGATGCTTATGCTAAGTTGATTGTAACCAAATATGAGTGTGATATGATGAAAATGATATGCAAAGCAATAAAATAAACTATGTTTAATCCATTAACCTATGCTAAGATGAGTTATGAAAGCACAAAATAGAAGTAAATCTAACAATTATGCTTATGCTATGATGATCTAGAAGTAAATTGACATGATAACAATGCTTAAATGAAAGAAACTAAACTAATACTTTTCTCTTGTAAGTGAGGGTATTTATAGGATTTCCCTAAGGGCTTGGGTTAGGAAGGATGGTTAGGGTCAGAGTCAGGGTTAGGGGTAGGGTTAGGGTTAGAGGTATGGTCAAAGGGATAAGGGTTAAGGGTTGCTCACACATGTGTGAACAACACTAGGAAAGAGTGCCTAGGGGACAAACATGGAAGAAGAGACATGGAATATCATTTATGGCTTGTAAGAGTCATAAATGAGGGTGTAAGAGGTTAGTAATGAGCATGTAAGGCTCATTAATGAAGGGGTTGACCAGAAGTCAAATGATGATGGTTTAGACTAAGAGGGCTAGGAATCACCCATTAAGATGGGTTAGGGAGTGATTAGGAAAGTGAGGATAGGTTTAGGGCTTTCTAGAATATTTCTAGGATTTTTAGGATTTAAATAAATATTTAACTTATTTAAGGAGGGTTTGGGTTGGAAATTTATTAAAATGATTTAATAAATTGGATTTTTTTATTTTTGGCCCAGGTTCTTTAATTAAATGTTTTAATTAAAATAGGAGAGGATAATGATATAAAAATTAATTAATTCTGCCATTTTGATTGGGGGGCCTTTTTTGTACTTATCATCACGTCGTGTTTTGACCTTGTGGGTTTTTGGGTAGTCTATGAAAACTTCTTTGAGCAAGTTGCTGCTCTTTTTGTATATATATGGGTAACGAACAGAGTTTTCTTTATTGGTTCTTTCTCCGGGAGCCCTTTGAACCAGATTAATATTAATATAAATATAAAATTTTTGCCAAAAAAAATAAAAATAAAATTAATTAATTAATGATGATGTTAGCAAGGGTTTTTGCAAATTAAAATATTTTTATTTGACAAAGGCATTTTTAGGTGTCTACAGATACTTCTCAAAACTTCTCCTTGAATCCATAATAAAATGGTTTACCATGCATTAAATGTTTCTAGGTCATTCATTTTTAATGTCAACACGTTTTACATATCCCAAGAATTCAACTATGTCGGTTGGGATTCACAATTCCTTCACAAACTATAAATTACTGACACTCAGTCAATACTATGTTCATCTACTCGGTCATCACTAAACTTTTCTTCTCGACAAACATTGTCTTCACTCGATTAATTCTCTGATACTCGACAATTACTGATGCTCGGTCAACACTGAAATTTACTCAGCTTATACTAGTGCTCGGTTGACACTAGCATCACTCAGCTTAAACTGAGTTTCTTCTCTTTTTCTTAGTTAAGCCTATTCTTCCAGGCTTTCTTTCCTCATTTCTTCTATACTTAAAATCAGCTGACTTCTTCACTTAGTGTAAAAGATAAACAACACATTACCTTGCCAATGTGCCAACTATTCAAATACCCATTGTAGTATCTCATAAATCAACCTTTCACTAATTCCTCTTGTTATATCCTCTTTTCAAATCCTCTTCATCAATTAAAAGATATGGTACTTTATTAGATAGCAATTGTCTCACTAGTTAAGGTTTGACATCAATGACAATATAACAATTATTTCAATTGTAGTTTCCAACAATCTCCCTCTTTGGCATTGATTATAACACCACATGTTCTACCACAAACTCCATATGCATAGTCACCATACAATCCAAAAAGTTCTCTTTTTGTCTGCTCAATAGTTTACCGAATCTCTCCCTCTTCTTATTCAATTTCTCCCTCTGTGCTTAGGGTAACTCCAAAATCTTTTCTTGTATCTCTCCCTCAAGTTCACTAAATATCTCCCTCTTTGACAACAATGTCAAAGACATTCATCTTCACCATGTAGATATCTTCATGTTAGTTCTCTGAACTTCATACTCCCTCTATCATCTTGCTTATGAATAATCAACATCTTGTGCTTTACTCTCCACAACTTTAGGCAACTCCTAAAGTGTGACCTCTAATGCATCAATTTGTCAGATATTCTGGTTAATATATTTGATTAAATCATCCTATATGATTCTAGGTAGCCTCAGTTAGGAGAACCACCCCTAATTTACCTCTTAGATACTCATGAGAATCCTTAGGTAATGCCTTAGTGAATATATCTTCTAAATGTTCCTTTGTATTCACATACTCCAATCTCACTTCTTTGTCTTGAACTAGCTTCCTCAAGCAATGATACTTGATAGCAATATGCTTAGTCTTAGTGTGCATCATAATATTCTTTGATATATTGATAGCACTTGTGTTATCACAAAAAATAACAACTGGTTCAGTAATTTCTTCCTTCATACCTTTCAACAATTGCTTGATCCATACTAAATTTGAACAATTCACTACTGCTGCTACATATTCAACTTTTGCTCTAGATTGGGAAATGCAATTATGTTTCTTGCTTGTCCAAGAGACTAATCTCTTTCCTAGAAATAATGCACCACCACTTGTACTCTTTCTTTCATCCACATTTCCTACTCAATCTGCATTAGTGTAAACTTTCAATTCAAACTTGTCATTCTTCTTGTAATATAGTCCATAGTCCTCTGTTCCTTTTAGATATATCAATATACTTTTTACTGCCATCATGTGACTCTCCTTAGGATTTGCATAAAATATTGCGACAATCCCAACTACTAGGGAAATATCTGGTCTGTTATGAACAACATATTGTAGCTTTCCAATCATAGACATGTACAAGGTTTGATTCACTTTAGATGTATCATAATTCTTTGATAGTTTTTGTCCAATAGCCATGGGTGTACTTATTGGTCTAGAATCCTCCATACCCAAATTTTTCAGTATCTCCTTGACATACTTAGATTGTGTAATATAGATACCTTTCTTCATCTAATAAACTTGCAAACCAACAAAGAATTTGATCTCTCCAAACATAGACATCTCAAATTCAGTTTGCATCTCATTTGAAAATGTTTGACATAGGGCATCTTGTCCTTCAAATATGATATCATCAACAATAATTTCAGCTAACAATATCCCTTGTTTCTCTGTTGGCACAAGATGATAAAGTAATCGAACATGTTGTGCATCTTCTTCTATTTGTACCTTTTTTCTTCTATTTGTTGTTACATGTTATGTTTTCTATGTGCTATTGTTCGTATATGTACCCTGTGTAGTCTACTTGGATGATTGTGACATAGTAGCACCAATTCATTTTGGTCTCTATGTTGACAACCCAAAAAGACTCTTCTTCATACCTCTTGCATGCCTTTCCCTCCATTTTATTGTTGTTATACTTCCTTTGTGAAATGATGACATTTTATACTTGATATAATATTACATATTATTATATGATCATACTGACCCCAAAGTTAGTGGATCCCTTCATGTTCTCTCTTTTATCATGTGTTTATTTTTCTTGAAATGTTCTCTATTGGGGGCATTTCATAGTGGAAACATTATTTGTGGATGCATGTATGCTTACATTAAAGCTATTGCTCCTATTAAGGTGTTTGAAATTGCTTTAACATGAGGGCATACACTCCGCTCACTTTTTCACACACATACATTGATAGTTTGGTTTTCCTCTATCGAACTACTGACAGGTCATGGAGGCTTGGTCTTTGTTCTTTTGGATCTCTCTTTGGACTAGTGACAGTCTGGAAGGCCCAATCCTTGATTTTTTATCCCTCTTTGGATTACTAATAGTCCAGGAGGCCCAATCATTGTTTGATCCTTCTTTGGACTATTGACAGTCTAGGAAGCTTGATCGTCTTTCTGATCCCTTAAGGACACACACATCCTTATGCATGGGTCATCTTTCAATTCTTCTTCTTGGGACATGGAGTTCCCTTGAGGATGAATCTTTTTTTTTGAGTTCACTATCATGCCGCACACACTTTCTAGACCATTCAATTCATCTTTGATGGGTCAAATAGCATGCTACACACACTTGCTAGACCATTCAATGCCATCTCTTATTGCACCCCACTTCCTTTTTCCTATGTAGTTCACAATAAGAAACATAAACCTTATTGGGTGAGTTGGCTACACTTTCTTGTTACTGACATATCTCTTATTTTGTCTATAGATACGATGAAGACTCAAGTCTATGGGGGGCTTGATGGTTTCTTTGTCTCCTTAGTCATGATAAGATCAGCTCTTACTTTTTGATCTACTTTACCATGAGTTTGAGGCAACTCATACTCCTACTAAAGTGGGGGCTAAATGTATCATCTTAAAATGGATGCACTCATTATTTAAGAAATTTTAGCTCCCATCCTTTACCAACTTTATGGACCGTGGATGGGTTTGTGCTTGATCACCCTCTTCTGCTGCTCTGTCCCATATCTTCCACTTTCAACTGTGTAGTCTCCAAGACCTCAGGGCTAGCTACCTATGGGCCAACCCTGGAACAAGTCGACCAAGTCAACCTATTCTGGAATAGGTCAACCAGGTCAACCTATTCTAGAATAGGTCAACCAGGTCAATCTATTCTAGATTAGGTCGACCAGGTCAACCTGTTCCCTAGAGATTTTAAATCCTAGGGCTAGTGTTGTCTCGGGGAATTAAATTACAAAATTAGGTGACCCGGTTGACTTGCTTTGTTTTCCTGCCTGAAAACTATTATAAAGGAAGCCTGGGAACCTCATTTTGATCATCCATTACCATGCATTAACATCCATTATCATGCATTTGACATCCATAATATCCATTAGATATCTAGTAATCACACGATCAAGTTCAAGCATTCAAGATTCAATGATCTTTTGTGAGCATTTCCTCTTCAAGATCTAGCATTTTTTTGGCCATCAAGGGATGAGATTTATATTGAGGCATTTATCATCTTCTTCATTGATGCACGTTTACATCCATGGCTCCATGATGTGATTTTGGTAGATTCATTACATTTGTGGAGATTTCCTACATCCGTCATTGCAAACTCAACATCTACAATATACAAGCATTACAAAATCCTTATTGACAATAGTTTATACAAGCAAGGTGAATACTTAAATTTGTCTTTCTTTCCTTTACATATTTACATTTCAATTTCAAGGTTGATTCCTCAATCTAGGGCTTGACCAAGGCTATCTCCCATCCACCCAAACCCCAATACAAGATTTTATGTGTGCAGGAGTAGGATATTAGAATTACAACCACATATCTGGAAACTACTTGCTAAGACATTTTTGAAGAAGTTAGGTCAAATTTTCTACAATGTCTCGGGAACACGGTGACTTTGTGGAAAAGTGTCTGGAACATGTTGCACCAGGTCGACATGTTCCTAGAGGTATGAGAAAAATAACATTTTTTGGGTTTTCTGTTGTTATTTTAAATCCATAGTTGAAATTTTTGTCACAAGTTTAGATTTGTAGTTTCCAGAGAAAAAAGACATATTCCTCTACACATTTCAAGGTGATTACTCTATCATTCAATTCATTTCTTATTCTAGACCTATTTTCATATCTTAATTGGACTGATTGCATACACCTAGCATCTAAATCTATCTTACTTTTATCATTAAATAATTGGTTCAATTTCACATTTGCATTTACACATCTTTAATCAAATCCTCCATTTGCATGAAAGAGGACTTTCTTGCGTACTTCCTTGATATAATTTTTGTTTAGCATTGGCATCCCTTCATCTTCTTGGGTTTTGCTAATTTAACTTGGGTTATATTGAGAGTTATGTTTGGAAGCCCCTCTTTCTCTTGTATTTTGAGTGTTAGTGTTGGAATGGTTAATTAATGAACTCGTCTCACATAGTTTATATTGTTAGATTCATTAGTATCCATTTCACCCCTAAACAGTAACATTATTTGAAAGATATTGCATATTGGACCTCTCTTCTTGGTGGAGTTTTATCCTACAAGGAAACCTTCATATAAATCTTATATTATGTGATTTCTTTCATGTTGTTGATTTGTGCATCTTTGCTACTATCCTATTGTGATGTTATCCTTTATTTATTATTGCTATAAGTTCATATAAGCTAATGGTATTAAGAAAAAGTTGTTGGTTGATTTTTAGCATAAAAATGGAAGATGGATCCAATCATGGTATTTACACATTGAGGCAACTTAATTTTGTATATTTCCATATTATAGTATAAGTCCAAGCCTTGTATCTCATCCATTGATTTCATAACTTGAGAATAAATCTTTGATGTTATCTCATTGGATAGAGATTGGAAATCTCCAACAATATAAATCAAACTATTAATGATCATGTGTGCAATGGTAGCAATGCAATGACACCCTAACTAGTTATAATCTTAAGGTTTGATTGTGCTATAAAAAAGATGAGGAATTTGAACCAATGGACTTAGGAGTGAATTCTTGCTCCACTGCACCCATACACACACTCTTATCCACTTCCTCCATCCTTTTTTCTTCTTTTATTACCAATAGTGTATGCTCTCATACCCATTTCTTATAGCATCTACTCTTCACCATATGTATACAAATGAATTATATTCCATCAATAACTTCCCCCTCTTTCCTTGTGATGGTTTGCCCCATTCTATAGATTCTTGTTGTGAATACCCACGTTCATAATGAAATCATAAATTGTCCAATTGAATTCTCTACTTTGTTGAATATCAAATTCAACTAATAAGTTTGGGTTTTTTAAGTAATCAATTGAAGTTTTTGGTAAGACATTATATGGCCAAAAAATATAGTGCCATTGAATTTTCCTATCCCTTTTCTCTACTTTTCATGTTTGATAGACAATATAAGAAAGTTACATTGTGTATATTTTGATTATGAAGTAGGAGCTACTTTTGCATATCTTTTCAATGTTTTGAAGGTTTTTATGAGAGTTCACACCAAGGAGAATAGAATAATTATTGTACAACATCCTTTTATGACTATTTGAATATTTACATGGATTACTAAAATGAAAAGACATTTTACATTTACACACACATCAAAAGGGGGTCAAAGTGTTATGGTAAAATTTGCATAGCCATGCCACTTGTCATTTATTTTACGTCCACCTTGGTGGAATGCCTATAAAAATTTGTAGAACATATTGTCAAGTGGCTTACTCTTGTGCTCAGTTTGTTATGCAATCAAGGATGGTGGATCTAATGAAGGACAGTCCAAACCTTGCAGCCAATAGAATTACACAGTGGAATACTCCACAAAATAGAGAACACCATAAATGTTTCAAGTAATTTGCATTAACATGCCCAGTTGTAAGGCCTTCCAGGTTAGGGCCAATTACAAAATGAAACAATTCTGCAAGATCCACAACTAGATCCAATACAATCTTAGCTAGTTCAGCTCTGAAGACAATCAGAAGCTGATGAAAACCCTAAGGCAGATCTAAACTTGAGCTCACAAGCCTCCAAGAAATCTCCTTGTCTCCAAGTATGCAACCCCTAGCTCTGCTACAAAGAACTATCAGATTACAATCTGATCTGCAAGAACATCAAGAACTTTTCCACAACTTCGCTGTCAGGCTTCACATCTGAATTCCAGATCTGCTAAGTCTCCAAGTTCTGATCTCTCCAATCTTATGTTCCTAAAACATCTACCCAAGCCCTCCTTAAATACTAATCATCAGCCACAAGTTGGCTAGATGAAACCCTTAACTTCTCAAACAATAATTAAATGCCATACAAGTCGGCTTACAAATGTATACCAACATTTAATTCTACATGTCGACCCAAGATAATGGCTACCAATAATTAATTCACCAAGTCGGCTCAACAAATCACACAGAACTCCAGTCGCTAAGTCAGAACTACCGAGCAATAGTAAAATTACCGAGCATGTCAAGCATCGCCGAGCACCAGTATCGACCGAGCACTGCAGGCATAACCGAGCAACAATTTCACCGAGCGCTAGAGACTACCGAGTTCCTTCAGTGACCGAGCTTCCTTCAATGACCGAGACCGTCGATCAATGCTACAACCGAGTAAAACCAGCCAAAACACAAACACTCCATGCATTTTACCGAGGACATAGAATGCCCCTGCCTTAACCTTGGATGCCCCTACATCATTTTGACTCATGGCCTAAAATATATCCATCTTTACTTACAAGTATTTTATAACTATCCACATACATTTGTCATTTTATCATCATTAATATACCCTCATTTGCATTTACTTTCTTCTATTCTCTTCTCACCTTCAAATTCATTTTAGTCCTATGGTTAATTTTTGAGTGCACACGGTTGATCTAGTTCATTCTGATAGTGCACGTGAATGGAGCTAAAATTTAAACTATTCAATTTAAATTCAAAATTTTCCATGCCTTCCTACTAGTAATTATTAACCTACTTGATACATTTTTGTGCAACAATATATGGTTGTCATTGTATTTTAAGACATTCAATGTGCAACTGATTTTAAATGATTACAAGAAAAAAACCATTATAGCACATTTTTCTTTCTAAAGAGACATAATCAAATTCATGTCATTTACATACAGACCACTTGTATGTTGGTTAATGTTGTCTTTACTATTTTTCATGGCTACTGATTTGATTTATTTAGTGGGTTGACTTAGGAGAACTCATTCAACTATTGAGTTGACAATCTCCCTAAAAATGCCCCTAGATACCACTTTGACACATTTAATTTTATTGGGAAAGCAAGGGTGAGTATGTTTACTAAAGTCCATTTTATATGGTCATTTAACACGACATAATTCAATCTTGCATGTTGAATCAAGTCTACATTATTCAAGATCAAGCACTTGGAATTATGTGACACTACATAAACTCTAATACACTCATTAGATTAAGGATGATGATTTTTACATAACATGAAATAAATTCAACTTAACATAAATCTTTCTACATTGGTGATCTTAGAATTAAATACCTTAACCCTCACTTGTAATTTCAAAATATTAAAATATAATTTTCAAACTAACACATTTCAATTATCTAAACTAATTGTGTCTTCCTTGTGTACATTTATCTAACAAACCTAAATAGGGTTAAACAACTCTCTAAACTATTTGTCTGCTTGTTGTGATATTGCTATCAGGATTTAACACTGTACTTTTTGAGTCAAATGCATTTACCCATGTTTCATGAGTAGTGGTTCACAAGAACCCATCTCTCATGAGAATGAAAGGAACATTTAACACTCATTGCATCTAGGTGATGCTCACATAGGTGAAGCACCAATGCTTCCCAAGAGGTCACCCATCCTTGTACTACTCCAGCTCAAGTGTGCTTAACTACGAAGTTTTCGCCAAGGTTAAACCCACTTTGCTTGCGACCCCATTTGCAAAACCTTCAACAAGTGTTGTACCTTGTGAATTGTTCATTATAAAGCCCCTTAAGCTCATCAATTGATAAGTAGGAGATATTTTCCACAAGTAATCAAATTATGATATTACTATTAGAATTTGTGTAGTTTTTGAGTCAAACTCATTAACCCATGTTTCATGAGTAGTGGTTCATAAAAATCCATCTCTCATAAAAATGAAAAGAACATTTAGCACTCATTGCATCTAGATGATACTCACAAAAATGAAGCCACCATCCAAATGATGCTCAACACATGTGACTTCCAAGGTCACCTATGATGATTGATGGAATTCGAAGGTACCAAAGCTAATCATTTTCTCCTTTAGCAAATTGGCGGGGTTATAAAGTATAATGATCCTTGCTACACACAGGCGAGTCGTCGTTGGAATTCAAGACGAGAGACCGCCTCAATTATTCAAATTTTCACAACCGCCCCCACACCATCATTTCAACAGCTCACAGAGCAACCAATCACTACAATAAAACAGCAACAAAAGAAACAGAAACCATAGAAATGGGCTGGGCATGTTTCACTCTAAATATTATTCAGTATGTTGACCAGCTTCGATCTCGAGACCTTCCAAGGTCTGCTTACAGCACAAAAATCCCTCCTCAAATCCACCCACAATGCAAAGCAAATTGGCCAGTCAATTCATAAATGCGGGCACAATTTGCAGTTGATGAAGCAGAGAAGTGAAGCTCTCGAATCGATGGTGACTCCCTTGCTTTCCCTTTCCAGAGAATCTCAGAATCTGATCAAATGCATTAAGAAAGCGGTTGCACCTGCCTTGGAAGTTTTGGGGGCCATGATGTCGATCAGAGGTTTGAGAAATACTCTAGTGGGAGATGATCCTGGAGCCAGCGTGGAGGGCTATCTGGGAACTGCGCTTAAGCTTGAAGGTTACTTGAATTTTGTTGCAGAAAATCTACCCCTCGCGTTGAGCCTGCTGGAAGAGGCCGTTCGAGTCTCCAACTCCAGTCCTCTTGTAAGATTAATTAAAATAGGTTTCTTTAGTATTGAGGTGTACAGGACATTGGGGTTAGAATTCATTTAAGATTTTTGAGTTTTTTTTTTTAATATTTTGTAAATAATCTGTTCATACAAGCGTAATATCAATACAAGTTTTAGTTGTTGTAAGTATTTAATAAAGATTAATACTAGCATTTCAAGTACTATATGCACAGTGTCCTTCCTGTGGTTTGTTTTCAAATTGAAGTCCTTTTTTCCCATCCCAATGTTCTTATGTCTTCCAGTGCCCCTGTTTACACTGCAGTCATTTGTGACCTCACAGGTTCATAGCTTTAGGTGAGGTCTCTTGCATGTGCTTGTGGGTTTGAACCTCAGTATTAATAATTGGGAATGAGGTCTCATGTTTGTGACCTCATCAGTTCATAGCTTCAGAATAGAATGTTTTATGTAGTACCAGCATGGTATCAAAGGACAAACATACTAAAATTCTTATTGGAAGATTACAAGCTATTATTTAGAGATTCATTTATTTAGAAATCACAATCAAATTAGAAATCAGTTATGACAGATCAAAAATACAACTTAGAAATCCACATTAGATGTTCCTATGAAACTTGAACTTAAAGTGAATCTCTGTAATAAAAACCGAATGCTTTAACGAGTTAAGGTCCATCTTGGACAAGATTTGAGTTTTTACATGTTAACATTTTGATGCACATATCTGAATTCTAACTTTGCTGAATTTCATTTTTTGAAAAGCTCAGTCTAGGGTTTGTGCCAAACCTCTGTATGACATGTTCAAACTAATGTGATGATGAGTGGTTTGCTGTTGCCCATTCCTTTATCTTCTGACCATTAACATCCTTGGACAAAAAAGATAGACAATTAGTATAAAGTCTAGACAAATTAGACCATTAAAATCCTTTATACCAAATTGACCTGTACTCCCTATCAAATTGTATAGACTAAATAGAATGACTAGCTTTGTCATTCAAGCCATTCTTGGTATTGTCCTTGTTTTTGTAAGCTTTCTATATCTGCTAGTCCTTTCACTCTTGAGAAATGGTTGATATGTGTAACTATCATTTAGATGATTTAGTACACTGGTAAGCTTAGTTGAGTTGACATTATATTAAACCTTAGGGTTTAAGCCTGAGGTTTGCAACTTTATGGTAAAATCTAACCTCGCACCTAATTTGTATGTGCTTGTTGAAATTGGTGACATGAGATTTATCTTTGATATGCTGTGTACGTATGCTGAATGGTTCTAAGGTTTGGATTGCATATTTTACTTGATGATGGGTACAGTCATGTGGCCTGAAATGTTGGAACTTAAAATACTGTGCAGTTGATCCCAGAAGATCATTGACATTTAAGTCACTGTGAACAAAACACTGGAATATAAAAATAAGGGTTAGTTTGTTTAATTTTTATATTGTCCAACCTATGTTTCTTTGCTATACAATGTTTTTATGTCATAATGATGTTTTTCGATGCGAGTATTCTTCTTACATTTTTCTTTTTCATTGGAGTGTAGTTGTCTCATTTAAAGACCTTCGAGCTAAATTGTCTATCGGATGCCTCAAAATGCATTTACTTGTTTAGATGAGTCTTTTGTGCATTTGTTTCGTTTCGAAATAATAATTCTCCAAGCTGTCCTTGACCATCCTGATTTTGGATTTCTTGTGCTAGATTTTGACTACAACAATGTTTTTACCAGGTTGACAAATATTAAATATATGATGCTGAGATGAGCTTTGCCATAATTTTTGAATTCTCTGATCTCTCCTTGATTGTTTTTAATTTCACATAGCACATGCTGTAATTGTTTTTAACTATACATGTCTATGTACTAGGTTGACAAGTATACAATGGAGAGACTGAACAATTGCATTGAAGCTTTACGGAGGAATTCAAAGGACGAAGGTCATGATGGTGATAGCAGAGGGCTGCTGGACGTTGCAGCACAGAAGCTGGAATCTTCATTCTATCGGGTTCTAACTGACTTCACTGTAAGTTACAGAAAGACCTCAGAATCCCTAACATCACAAGGAGAATTCAATTTTGATGTCTTTATGAATGGAAACTTGAAAACCGTTAGGGAGATTGCACAGTTCCTGAAGAGAAATGGCAGAGCTCAGCAGTGCTTTAAAATGTACTGGGATGTTAGGGTTAGAATAGTGAAGGATGGTTTCCAAAACATGAGACCCTACTACTTAAGCTATGATTCTGAGAAACTCAAAGGTCTGAACTGGGCTGATTTAGAAGGGCAGTTTTCAGATTGGTTGAGGTTATTGGATGTGGGTCTGAGGGATCTCTTGTGGCCTGAAAGGCAGCTGTGCTGTCAAATATTTGAGGGTTTTGATGAGAAGGCATTGACAGAGTGTTTCGGCAAACTGGCCTCGGTGGGGGGGATGGATGAACTTATTCAGTTTGGGGAGACTATTGTTGCAAGCCAGAGAGAACCGCAAATGGTCTTTAAACTTTTGGACACTTTTGAAAGGCTGGAGAACTTTAAGGGAGATTTAGAGAAAGTGTTTGGAGGCTATGGATGCATGGAAACAAGGCTTCGTTTCAGAGAGCTTCAGAAGCAGTTGGCCCACAGTTGTTGCCAGGTGCTTTTGGGGTTTACAAAGAAGGTGGAGGAGGATTCAGGTTTCCCTGCAGATGGTGATCTGCTTAAGATCACTAGATATGTTGTCAATTACCTCAAGTTTTTGGTTGGTGAATACCGTCTTGTGATGATACGGGTCTTGGAAATGGAAGGAATGGAAAACCCTGAATTGAAGCTTTCTGAGATGATAGAAGATGTTTTTAGTGCTTTGGAAAGGAGCTTGGAAGGGCGATCAAAAGGGTATGCTGAGCCGGCACTTGCCCATCTATTTTTGATGAATAATTACTGGTATATTTTCAAGAGGGTTAGGGATAGTGAGCTGGCATTTTTGGGAGAGGCGTGGCTCAAGGAGCGGAAACGATGGGTTAATCAGCAGCTTTTGGGTTATGAGAAACAGGAATGGGTACCTGTTCTTGTGCATATGAACAGGGAAGGATTAGCTGCATCTACTGGCAGCAGAGGAGCAACCAAGGAGTTGTTTAAGCAAAGGCTCAGTGCATTCAACTCAGCACTTGATCATATTCGTGAAACACATCGACATTGGGTTATATCTGATGATGATCTTAGAGAGGGAACTCTTGTTAAAATTACACAGGTTCTTGTTCCTGCTTATAGAAACTTCACTGAAACTTATGGCCATTTATTGGACAACAATGCCAATAGAAATAGGTACCTGAGATATACCCCAGAGGAACTTGAAGACTTGCTGGCTAATATATTCAGTGAAAAATCTCACGATATGCCAAATGAAATCGAGTTTAACAATATTACAACTTGATATGATAAATGGGTTGTTTTCGTATCTTGCCAACTAATGTTGATTTACAGAAAAAGAATGGTATACTGCCATTCCTTTCTTGCACATGCTGACGTAACCTGTCATAGCCGGGTAAAGATTGAAGCATTTAAGTAAAGTGTTCCAAATTTTCCAATCTAAAGCAGATAGCTGGACAATCTGGAAATTTTGAATTTCTTTTGTTTACAGTTCAGAAGCTTGGCCTGTGCATCATTTCTAACTGGATACCCATTCGAGAAAGCATCCTTGGTTTTCAAGTGAAAATCCCGGCAGTAGAGAAACTGCGTGTAAAACCTGATTTTCGGTAACGGCTAAATGATTCTTTACTTTGTCTTGGTAGATGTTGTAAAACTTGCCCTCTTAATTCAATATCAATTTTTTCATTAATTTGGTAGATCTATTATCAAAATATTCTTATTATTCATTATATTATTAACTAAGTCCTATTGTAAACATTTTGTTATTAACTAAGTTCTATTGTAAACATTTTGGCTTTTTGATTAAGTGGAGGAAGCAAAATTCATTGTAAACATTTTGACTTTTTGAATAAATTTGACGGTCAATTGCATGTCTTATTACATATTATTAAAAAAAAGAAATGATGTGTATTATGCCAAATAGATTGAATATCATGACAAATGCATGCTAAAAAGGGGAGAATATCAAACATATGAAAATACAAGTCTTCGGTTACAAATGCACGTGAGAGCTGCATCCTAATTTAATTTATATTCAATGTGGGATTCATATTCAAACATGACATTTCTCTATTCTACTAGTGATGCAATCAAAGGTCTACCCTTGTTCCCGCTCTCCAGACTTGCTCCAAGTCATGTGTACTACCTACCCCTCTGCTACTATTTCAGTTTATATTGTCAAACTCCTTTAGATCCCTTTTTATGTGCATGTTAGATCTTTAGCTATATTTGATGATGCAAAACATTGTGACTTTGATTATTTAATTATATCATGCTAGTTAGATGATTATGGTTACTTTCATGTTGATTATTGCATGTGATGTTTTATATCTATGTTTATGGATTTACTAACCCCATACTTGCATGTGTATGGTTGACATGTTTGTTTTATATTTCTGGTTGGTGTGCCTAATGTGGTTGAGGGATAGAGTCGTAGTCGCTTGCTTGTAACCTCTAACTCTAACCCTAGGTCTATCAGTAAACCAAATTTAATCTTAATCATTTAAACCTTATAAAATGTAATCCTAAACCTACACTAGATTATATCCATACATTAAGGCAAATTAAAACTAACACTAAACTAAATTCAACCCTAAACCTAAGCCTAATTATATCCTAAACCAAATTAAACCATTAATCTAAACTAAATTAAACCCAAATCCCAAACAAAGTTGAACCTTGACTATAATGCAACTAAATAGAATGATAAGTGAAAGTGTAATTGAACATTAAACCAAATAAAACCCTAATCATAAACCAAATTATATTGTAAAGCTAACACTAAACCAAATTGAACTCTGATTGTAAACCAAATTATACACTAAAACTAACACTAAACCAAATTGAATGCTAATAATAAGAGTAAAATGAATTGAATTGTAATCTTAAACATAATTGAACATTAAACCAAATCGAACCATATCCCTAATATTAAACCAACTAAATGCCCAAAATTCACTTTGGGTCGTAGATCTGAAGTCATCCAACGATTGATGAAGATGGTTATGAGTTCAAGATGAAACTTGATGTGTAGACACGTCATCCTCCAAACTTCCCATCGGACGTACTCTACTTGTGAGGTATGATATGCGTTTGTTTCCAAAGAGGGTAAGCCAAAAGGGTGTGAGTGGGACCCTCAACATCCGTCATCAACTACCAACAACCATAGGATGAGCATAAGATCCATGACCAAGATGTATTTTGGGCTGAATTGAGAAAGGACCTCCTCCTTTTGGAAATGTTCTCCGAAAAGAGGACATGTGTCCAAAGTGGGCCCTCAACAGTCGTCATCAACTAACGACCGCCGCAAGATGATCATGAGATCTATGACCCACGATGCATTTCAGGCCAAATTTTGGAAAACACCTTCTCGTTTGAGAATGTGTAGTGGAATGAAGCCACATGGCATGAGTTAATTATTAACTCGGATTTAAACTGTTAGCGCCCAAGTTATTTTGTGCATCTGTACTTGTACGCTTTTAGAGGGACTTTAGGGTGGTTAGAGTTACCATCTCCCAAGGATTCTGATGGTAAGCCCAAGTGAATGTTACCTGTTGGGATGCCACTGAATAACAAATAAAACTAATTAAATATATAAATAAAATTAAAATTAATATTGTGACCTTTTATATTGTCGAGTAGTGAATGTAGAGTTAAACTTATTGATATCTTTAAAAAAAATAAAATTTGGTGTATTTTTTGATGTGTTTTGCCTCTGTGAGTTTTGGGCATGACATTTTTGGAGTACTAACCACTAACTTCTTAAATTTGCAGTGGTTTGTATGTTGTTTGTCCTTGATCTTTTCAGGTATAGTTGATGTATGTTTGGATCAAAGATAAAAGATCTTCATGGAGATGCTATGGTCCCAAAGTAGCTTTGGGTCATCAAACTAGATGGAGTTACGACTTAGATAGACTCCTTTTAGATCTCATTTTCTTCAGTATCACCAATTATTGTATTATAATGAAACAAGTATGGGTTATAAATTGCGATTTTATTTTCTTTGGTTAGGACCCTTGTCCTAACACGATTGTATTTCTGGATTGCAAGGTCTCGAGCTAGACTGAAGGTTTTCGTCTTCATTCTTTTCTACCGGTGCCCGCACTAGATGGAGACTTTGTATTTAATATTTTGTTAATAAAATCTTATGGCTACAGTTTTTTGCCTTATATATATATATATATATATATATATATATATATATATATATATATATATGATAGCAAATATATAATTATAATATTTAAATAGCTAATGTTACTCAAGACAGACTTCCTACTAGGAAGGATCATTCTTCAGTTGATTTTTGTAGCATTTACAGACTCCCTAATACTTGTAGACATATCTTTTTTTATTGTATTTTTGCTAAAGAAATCTAGTGCATGTTTGGCATTACTTATCCCATGTTTGTTAATATTTTTGAAATCATCACTGGTAATATTCATAATCTCAAGGACACTAATCTATTTTGGAATATTTTATCTTCTAACATTCTTTGACAGATCGGGAAATGCAGAAATGAGGAAAGGTATCAAGGCATTTCCAGATCCCTTACTGAGTCTTTTCGAAAACTGATATTTTTTAAAACTTTCTCGCAGGTTCATGATACTGTGCTGCTTGAAAGGGAAAAACTGAGCAGATTATTGCAAATGGGACACTCCACTATGTTTTTTTTTAAATGAAAGATGGTTACGAATGGAAAAGGAACATGGATAACCTACAAATGTTTGTAGAGACGCTGGAAAAGCTTATCAAGGAAGTCAAGAAAATCAAGAATGTTTCTGATGATAAGATCCTCATGCTGGCCCAAATCCAGGAGAAAAAGAACATTGTGTGGATGGAAGGCTCTAGGGGATGGACCACCTAGGTGGAAGCCTATGATGATATTATGCAATAGCTTCTTTAGGTTCTTTTTTGTCTTATGAATAGCTCCGTAATTTCATGTTAACTCTCCTCCTTTAATACTCTCGGGTAGAGGCTTTGCCTCTTACTTGTTCATTTCGATGTAATTTTGATACCCTTATAATTAATACAAAATTATTTGCTATCACATTCAATAATAATAGAACTTTAATAATATTTAATTTTTATTATAATATTATTAATAATTATTATATATTATATTTATATTAATAATTATATTATTAAAATTAATAATATAGAATAATATTTATATATGAATATTAAAATATTAAATATAAAGATATTTAATTATTAAAAATTAATTAAATACCTTGGTTCAATTAAAAAGACTTAATTAAAAGTTTTAATGGAAATAAAAGATTTAATTAATTATTAAATCGAAACCCAAATTAATTGCATAATTAATAGGAATTGATATTAAATATCAAGTTGCATATTATATTGTGCTAAATTTATTTATTATAATTAAATTATAATTATACATATTATATGCACACCTATTAAAAGGGAATTGGTTATCGATTCTAAATTAAAAGGTTGAGTGAAAAGACTTAACTGAAGATTACTTATTAAAAAAAAATAACTCTTTTCAATTTGGATGTTCAGTTATTTGTTTGAGAGTTCTTTTTAGAAAACCTAATTGAGTCTTTTGATATTAGAGATTTTTGGGTTATTATTTCATTACGTCTATCAGGTTTTTGAGAATGGTTTTTGGTGCTTGAAGTTAGAGAATTGTTTTCAAAGCTTGGATTTTGGAGTTTTTGATTTGGTCTTATTTGCTATTCAGATCAGTTTGTGGAGTCCAAGTAGGGTTTGAAAACCCATGTTAATATTTCTTTCAAAAAGAATGTCCACTTTGTGATTGTCAGATTGTGTTTGGAATTGATTGTGAAAATCATGGTTCTATCTTGATTGAGCATTATTGTTTGACTTTTTATTATTTTGGTTGGATTGATTATCGAATTTTCTCATGTGGTAATTCCCTAAAAACCTAGGTCTAGGAAAACCATTGTATTCTGTTGGAAAAGATCGTGTTTAAAGTGGTTCATCTTTGAGAAAATTTATTGAAATGATTTTATAAGCTTTTAAATTTATAGGATATATATACATATTGGTTGAACATACATACATGCATACATGCATACATGCATACATACATACATGCATACATGCATACATACATACATACATACATACATACATACATACATACATACATACATACATACATACATACATACATACATACATACATACATACATACATATATATATATATATATATATATATATATATATATATATATATATATAAAATTAAAATATTAGTTTTCAAAATCTATTAGAAGAATATACAAAATTGAAAATATTCTATTATTAATAATATTATAGTAGAACTTAAATATTATTAAAATTATATTATTATTGAACTTAATAGCAAATATATAATTATAATTTAGTATAATTATTTGCTATCAAATTCAATAATAATAGAACTTTAATTATTATAACTTAATAGCAAATATATAATTATAATATTTAATAATTATTTGCTATCACATTCAATAATAATAGAACTTTAATTATTATATATTAAAAATATTATAATATTTAATATTATATACGTTGATAATTAATATATAATAATTATTAATAAAACTTTAAATATATGAACCTAATAGAACTTAAAGTTCATATTATTGAATAGTTAAGTTATATTATTTTTTTAACTATATTTAATAATAATAATTTAGAATTATAATATTCAATAGAACTTAAATATTCAATATTCATAATAATTATCAGCATAATAATATATAATAATTTTGTTGATAATTAATAATTATTCATAATATAAATAATTATTAATTATCAGCATAATTATTATATATAATAATATTATTATGTTGATAATTATGATGAATATTAAATATTTAAGTTCTATTGAATATTATTAATATTAGTTAAATAATATTTAAATATAATGAATAATAGTTAAATATTATTTAATAATATATAATAATTAAAGTTCAAATATTTGATCAATAGAATTTATAACCCTAATTGTGAAGGTTCGTCAACGAGAGCGGAGTGATGCAGCGGAGAAGGGAGAAGTTTAGGCATGGCGAAACGGTTTCATCAGAGGTTTAACCAGGGCTGCTTCTCCAACAAATTTAGGCCTGAGAATAGGGCTGCCTCTTTTCGACCTGCATTTGAGAAGAACGATAAGGTGGTGGACATCGATCTTCCGGAGGAAATTGATGAGGACGTTGCCTTATGCGAAAATATGGTAGTTATCAGGTGCTTCATCGATGTGAGATTTGGAAGAGAGCAAATTAGATCATGGGTTCAGGATAAATGGAATAGAGATGTAGTGATAAAATTCATCCCGTAAGGCTTTTTTATAGTGATTTTCAAAGAGGTAGCAAACATGGATAAAATCCTTAATCGACAAAATTGGTCCTTTCAATCATTCCCATTATACTTGCAGCCATGGAAACCAAATTTTGACCCTACCCCATTAGCGGTAAATTAGACTCCTATTTGGATTTGGTTATACAATTTGTCGTTGGAATATTTGGGAGATGCAAGCCTAGAATGTATAGGGAGATCGCTGGGCACCCTGATTGAAGTGGATGAATCGATAATAGAGAATAATTCTTACCTATATGCCAAAATCAAAATTGTAGTAGTTCAAGAAGTTCCCTCCTTCATCAATTTGAAAATAGGCAGTAGTATTTGGAAGCAGCAGGTAGAAGTAGAAACTCCTATTTCTGGGAGTTCAAGAGGCGGTTCTAAGAATCAGGATTTAGCAGCTAACAAGGCTTTCATCAAGCCTGCAAAATTTTGGGTGCAAAATAATAATACACATAAAATGGTTTCAATAACTGTCCCGCAAACAAGTAAGGAACTTGTGCAGTCTTCCTCGTTTCAAAAGAAAGATGGAACTAAAGAAGAAGGGGAATTCTTAGGCTCTTGTTAGGAGTAGGGCCAAGGGGAGTCAGGGTCTAAGGCAATCATTCCTTTCAATTACCAAGCTCGGTCAGATTTGGAGGTTGATTACAACAAGGATTTTATGGAAGATTTTCTATCGGTGGATGAATTAGAGAATATTGAGCCTAGGTGCATTAGCCAATCTGCTAACATCCTTTTAGGAAAAGCCAAAGGTGGTAGGGGTAGGCGATCTCACAAACAAATGAGGGAAGAGTGGGCAAAGGAGAAGGGCATCATCAGTGTCTTTGATTTCATGAAAAAATCCAAGGGAGTAGGGCTCTCCCTCGGTGGGAAATGAAGATCTCAACTTGGAATATCAGGGGCATATCTTCTCCTGACCAAAGATGCTTGGTCAAGCGAGCGTTGATTAGATTAGATTGTGATATTGTGTTTCTTCAAGAGACCAAGTTGTGTATGGATAAAGCTCTTAGTTTTCTCTTTTCTTGTAACAATTGGGAAGGCTTTTTTCAAGAAGCAAGAGGTGCATCAAGGGGGCTTGGATTTCTTTGGAATCCCATAAATATCAAGATGATGGATCTGGAAAGATTTGACAATTGGCTATTCGGCACAGTGGTCAACATTTAACACAATGTTTCCTTTCCTTTAATCAATGTCTATGGTTCGATTAAAACATAAGCTAAAATGCAATTGTGGGGAGCTATTTCCTCTAAGATAGTTTCTCTCAATTGTGACAAGATTATTATAGCAGGTGACTTCAATGCCATTTTGGATTTGGATGATAAATCGGGTGGCCTGAGAATGTCTAATAAAGTGATGGAGGACTTTAGGGACTTTTTGAATGAAAACCATCTGCTAGATGTGGTTCCTAAGAATGGGAGATTCACTTGGACTAATAGGCGGGTAAATTTTGCCAGAATCTTAGAAAGATTAGACAGATTTTTGGTTGGACCATTTTGGGTAGACTCAGACTTCAATTTGGATGCAAGTATCCTTCCTCTATCCCTATCAGATCACTTTCTAGTTCAATTGAGTTTTAATGCTGCCCAACCAAGTTTCAAAGGGAGTTTCAAATTTTAGAATATGTGGTGGAGTGATAAGGAATTCCTTCCTAAGGTAGAGGGCTGGTGGCGAGCTAGTGACATTTTTAGGGGAACCCCGAGCTTTGTGTTTATAAAGAGACTCAAACTAGTTAAGGATAAAATCAAAGAATGGAATAAGGTCTCCTTTAAGAATATTTTCTTAGAAAAATCTAGAGTGGAAGCAAAATTGGATGCCCTGAATAAATCAGTTATATCTATAGGGATGTCTAACAAGGATTTCAAGAAAGAGAAATCCCTCAAGAGCGAACTCTCTGAACTTTTTCTCAGAGGAGAAATATATTGGAGGGATAAGTCCAAGGAATATTGGATTAATGATGGGGATTTGAACACAAATTTCTTCCATCCTTCAGTTAAAGCCAAGAGATCCATCAACAGAATCAATAGTATTCAGGACTCGCAGGGTAGGTGGCAAGACAAACTCGAAGACGTTGAGAATCTGGTGATTTTGCATTTCAAATCGCTGCTAGGGGCATCCTTCAATTCCTAGTCCCAGCCTACATCAACATTATTTGAAGTCGTCAATCAGGAGGTATCAGACACAAATAACTATAAGTTGATGCGCCCGTTCACATTACAGGAAGTAAAAAGAGCAACTTTCGACAATCCCCCTTTTAAAGCCTCAAGCCCTGACGGTTTTCCATCTGAATTTTTTTAGAAGTGCTAGGGATTTATGGGTACTTATATTCACATGGTGGTGGAAACATTCAGGCTTAAAGGGCAATTTGTTAAAGAACTGAATAACACTATCATCGCTTTGATTTCCAAGAAACAAGAGTGTTCGACCATGGATGATTTTCAACCTATTTCGTTATGTAATGCTCTATATAAAATCTTGTCTAAAGCCATGGTTAATAGATTAAAACCGCTTCTTGATAGGATTATTTCGGCAGAACAACATGGATTTGTTCCCGATCGCGAAATAGTGGACAACATCCTTTTGGCAGGTGAGTCTATTCATAGTTTGCATTCAGAGAAGAAGAAAGGTATGATTGTTAAACTAGATGTCAGTAAGGCATATGATAGAGTTCAATGGCCTTTTCTTTCAAAAATTATTTCTCGGTTTGGCTTTCACAATAAATAGATCCAATGCATCATTCATTGTATATCTTCCGTTCATTTCTCCATCTTTGTGAATGGTTCGGTATGTGGCTTTTTTCAAGCTACTAATGGGTTAAGACAAGGTGATCCCATGTCCCCCTTTCTATTTGTGTTGATGCATAAGTTCTAGGTAGATTTATTAAGCTACAGACAAGCTTGGGCCGCTCACAGGGGATTTCTATTCACAACATACTAGATCCAATTTCACACTCGCAATTTGCTAATGATGCTATTCTATTCGGGGAAGCTACTATTAGGGAGGCAAAAATAATCAAAGAAGTGTTGGATATTTATGAAAGAGATTCAAGATAGTGTATGAACAAGACTAAATCAAGGGTGTACTTTCTCAATACTAGCAGAAGACAGCGAGTTATAATCTCTACCATTTTGGAGTTTGAACAAGGAGAATTTCCGATTGTCTATCTTGGGATACCTTTATATGCGGGACGACTGAATAATAATTTTTGGGAAGAGATTTTAAATAAATTTTGGGTGAAAGCTTCATCATGGAAGAACAAATGGTTATCACATGCAGGACGGATTCTTATGGTCAAATCAGTCTTATCAGCCATCCCAGTTTACTATTTGGCAGTATACAGGGCTCCTATCAAAGCTTCCTCAGTGCTGGATGATCTCTTTAAAAACTTTATTTGGGAAGGATCGAAGGAAGAAAAGAAGATTCCACTTATCAACTGGGAAATGACATGTCTGACCAAGGAGGATGGTGGTGCAGGGCTTCGCAAAATGAATTTATAGAATTTGGCACTGGGTGCAAAACTGGCTTGGAAAATGTACAAATACCTAGGGAAACTATGGTGCCAAATCATGGCTACTAAATATCTAGACTCCTGGGCCCCTGAGAGGATTTTGACGGTGGCTAATTTTGTTATTGGCTCACCACTTTGGAGATTTATTTGGGAAAGTCGAAAGATACTCATTGAACATCTTTCGTGGAAGGTTGGAAATGGACAGAGTGCTAGATTTTGGAGAGACTCCTGGAATGGGGACCTACCCCTTGAAAGAATTTTCTCTGACAAGGACTGGGTTAACTAGATGGAAGCTTTAGAAGGGTTGTGGGTCACAAATTACATGTTTTTCGCTTCCCCAATCACGTCAAGAGCTAGCTGGCGATCCATAGGTGTAGCCTCTTCAGCCAATAGCAACATCTTGTAGGAGTTGTTGTCACACAAAGTAGTGATTCATTCAGCAACATAGGACACTCTGATTTGGAGTGCTTCAAAGTTAGGGGATTATAAGGTAAATCTTGGGTATGAGTTGTTTAGGCATAAACAATATAGTGAATATTGGCCTTCAAAACTATGTTGGGGAAAATGGCCTTTACCAAAGGCAGGGGCTTTCCTTTGGATTGCTTTACATGGCAGGATTATGACAGGAGAAAGACTAAAAATGATTGGGATCTTGGGGCCCAATTGGTGTGTTATGTGCAAACAGGGAGAAGAGACAGTGGATCACCTGCTATACTGGTGTTCATATGCAAAGGGCTATTGGGATTGGTTGCTGGGTAGGCTTCACTGGAATACAGTAGGGAATTCTACGCTTAAGGATTTCCTCTCAGCGTGGCCAATCGATAAAATGAAATCAAAATGGGGCCTACTATGGTTAGTGTGTCCCTCAATGCTGGTTTGGCATATATGGAAAGAATGCAATCGCAGGATCTTCAAGGAGGAAGGATTGGAAGTTAGTGAACTTAAAAGTAAGATCAAAATAGCCATAAAGGAAGTTATCAACGCTAGAACCTTGGGACTGAAATTTAGATATCAGTCAAAATGGGACTTTGAAATGGAGTCTTTGTGGCTCTTTAAACACTGAGGAGACCATATGTTGAAGAATAAGCAGGAGGATAGGACCCTTATATATTGGCAGGCTCCTCTGTCTGGCTGAGAAAAATTTGAATTTTGATGGAGCCAGTAGAGGCATTCCAGACAGGAGTGGTCTGGGTGCTATAGTAAGGAATAAAAAAGGTGAAATGATGCAGGGCATAGCAAAGAATTTGGGAGTCACCACTAACAACATGGCTTAGATCGCATCTTTGGAGGCCGGGATCAGTTGGTGTACAAATTTTGGCATCAAAAAACTTATCATAGAGGGGGACTCGCAAATTATTTTAAACAAAGTTTTGAAAGTTGCCTTCAATAATTGGAGATTGGCATGCTGGTTACCAAGGATCGAAGAGGCCCTAAAAAAGTTTGAATATTTCTGCATTCAACATGTTTTCCATGAAGGGAATAAAGTGGTTTATCACATGGAAAATTTGGGAATTACTATGGAATCTGAAATAGTTTTAAGCCACGACGACCAAATCTCGAAGGGATTGCAGGATATTATCTTGGCAAACATCAAAGTTCGTCCAAAGGAAGGAATTAGATAGAGATGGTGGATTTCAACAGCACTGATAAGGGAGATGGTTAGTTTGGTAGAGAGATAGTAGTGAAGTACTAGTCACATGGGGATTCCATAATTTGCTTTTAGTCCTAGCAAAGCCATTAGATGTGATAGTATAATTGATTTTAGTCCCAGTTGAGCCGTGAGTATCCAGATTTTTCTAGAGGATATGTAGTGTAGTACCAGTCATGTGGCGATAGCGAATTTGATTTTAGTCATAACAGAGTGAGGCGTATTCGGAATTTAGATACGATGTGATAATCAAAATAGAGTCTTAATAGAGGAGGGACAATTTTGGCCTTTAAATAGAGCTATGAGCTTCCTTAACCAGGCAGTGCGAGATGGTGAACCACTTAGGCATCAATTATTATTGCAGGAAGGAGGAGGCATCTGGGAAATCACTGGAGGTGCAGTTACATCGAATCTTTAGCCGGGCTAAGGATAGAGAGTGGGAAAGTATGGTGGTCATCCTAGGGGTGGACTATTGGTTAGGAGGACATGTTCACGATGGGGTGATGGTAGCAGACCTCTTCTAGCCAATCATTCAAGTCCTCGGCAATTCCTTAATGATAGTAGGAATGGTTCGAAGAATGGTAGAAGATGAGGTGTATCTAGAGGTAGTCCCCGCATTGGATCATATTGATCCTAAGCTTTATGATGGTTGTGTCTTGGGGCATTTCTGTCTAGAGGTAGAAGGAAAGAAAACTCTCATGAAGAAGGCCTGGGCATTATATAGGGCTGGCATTGTGAAAGAGTATGACTTGACTAAATTTGAGGCCTTTATTCAGGCTAATGGGAATCTCTTTCCGGAGGAAGTAGTGGCTAGGCTGAAGTCCATTGCTAACAGGATCATGTATATGTATCATTGATCTGTTTCATTTGGGCCATATGTAATAGGAGTTGTTGCTCCATCTCCCTTTTGTAAGCTTTTTGAATGGAAATAAAATGGGTACTGCCCCCTAGGTAGAGCTTGATTAAAAAAAAGTTTAAATATTTGAAATAATAGAACTTTACTATTATTTAAGTTCTATTGAATAATTATAATATATAATAATTATTAATAGAAATTTAAATATATGAACTTAATAGAGCTTGAAAGTTCATATTATTAAATACTAGAATATTAAATATATAATTGAAAATATTCTATTATTAATAATATTATAATAGAACTTAAATATTATTAAAATTCTATTATTATTGAACTTAATAGAAAATATATAATTATAATGTATTATAATTATTTGCTATCAAATTCAATAATAATAGAACTATTTTTTTTGGTAATCAGCCAAGGCCTCAAATTTATTTTATTAATAAAAATTGAGATGTACACCTTCGTTCAGTGTGGGCACCGGTAGGAAAGAACAAAGTAAAGAAAACCTTCGATCTAGCTTGGGACTTCAACGAAGTCCAGTTCACTAATGGTTTACAATTCTCGCTTATTGTATGGGTTGATAACAAAGAGGACTAGGGGACCTCTCATACAAGTATGAAAAACTATACAACTGCAATA
This sequence comes from Chamaecyparis obtusa, assembly GCA_027943335.1. NCBI lineage: Eukaryota > Viridiplantae > Streptophyta > Pinopsida > Cupressales > Cupressaceae > Chamaecyparis > Chamaecyparis obtusa. The sequence continues at coordinate 52,511 of BSBK01007588.1, read as the reverse complement.
CCCACAGTAGGCGAGTCCAGTAAGCCAATTATGCTTGTGGCTTAAAGTTACAATAATTTGATCTGTATCATATGGATAACTTACATATTGCTTTTCTATAACAATTCCTATTTCATTTACAATTACATTAAATTCTTGTTGCTTATTTAAAATAGACCAAATCGACTGGCTCTCTACATTTCTAAGGTCCCATGTTTCTTCCTGTTACTGTCTAGTGTAGCTTTTCTCCCAAGTCACCTTGATTGCTTGCTAGTCCATCAAATTCCTTGCAAACTTAGACACTCAAATCCTCTAGATGCCAATGTGAGCTAGAGAAACAAAACCATTAGTTTACCTTGAATCCTGCAAAACCATAGTTAGAAAATATTTCTTCCCTAGAAGGAAAAAATGCAAACACAATAAGACTAGAAAAAGATTAAAAAAATAGTCTAGAAACCTACCAAAAACCATAGCCTAGAATAGAAAGAAAGGACATAATTAAGAAACAAGAAACATATACATGAAGGTTGTTATTCCATCATATAATGGAGAACCAAGCTCTGAAAGACCAAAATGAGCTGCCATTGTAATAAAACCAAAAGAACCCAAAAAAATGAAGCCAAAAAACTAAAAAACCAATAGCCACAACGAATCAAAGAGCAGGGCCACCATCAACCCAAACCAAAAATAACTCAAAACCAAAGAAAGAGGCCAAGGAGGAAGACAGACAAAAAGAGCAGGATAAGAACTGGAAAGGCATAAACCAGTGAGGCCTAAAAATCCAGAGGCAACAAAGAAGCATAAAGTACCAGCAAAATAGGGGAAGAAAGAGAGTAGGACATGAGTAAAGACAACAAAGAGGAAAGAAGAAAGAAAAGGGCATAGGAGGCAACCCGATGACCCATGAAAGCTAACTGAAAGGAGACAACACATCCAGAAGGAGTCAAATAGGAAAGAAAAAAGAAAAAACAAATCAGTAGAGAGAGGTCCAGAACAAGCCAAACAAAAGATCAAAGAAGCCAAGAGGAGATAGAAAATATGCCTCCAAAACCATAAAAAGCATAAAAAACTGAAAGGGAGAAAAATAGCTCAAAAAAAAGGGAGAAAAACCAAAGGAGACCTAGCGCTGAAAAAGGAGGAAGGAACCCACAAAGTCAACCTACCCAAACCAAAGATAATCAAAAGCGATTAGAAGAGAAGGCCAGATCCAAAATAATGGAATGCACTGAAATAGTGATTCTCCTCAAAGGAATACCATCCAGAAGAGTAGTTACAAGAGCCCCAATCCAAAGTATATTGGTTAATTGATCGTGCATGCCAAAGAATTATACTAACATTTATGAATCACAAAAAGAGGCAAAACTCTTCTAATAAGGAAGCAAAACAGGAACCGAAACAAAATAATATAAATATATATATACCCATATGTCACTGATAGAGAGGACATATGAGTATATATATCTATATAATATATATATATAGATAATACATATATATATATAAATATAAATATATCAATATATCTATACATATATATACAATATATATATATATATATATATATATATATATATATATACACACACACACACACACACACACAAATATACAAAAAAATGAATAAATCTAAAAATATATATACATCTATATAAATATATATACACATGTATATATATATATATATAAAAGAATATGTATATATATATATATGCATATGTGTATATATATATATATGAATGATAGAGAAGGAATGTAAATCTACCAGAATTAAGAAACCATACAACTCCATAATTAAGATAGAGTATATATTGATTACGGAAAACCAAAAAATGTATTTACAACAATTCTTTAGTCTAAAAAACATCAAAGTTTTGCAGCATACAATCCATACTATTAGGAGTTAACTACTGTAAAGTTTTTGAGAAGCAAAAAGGTCGTATACTATACTTGGCCATACCAGACTAGCTACAAAAGGCAGAGCCTAAAATCTATATATGTTATTCACCCATTTATCCCTATGCATTTATGAAAGTCTTCCAAGTCATTCACCAAGTTGGGATCCCCATCCAATCTCTCTGTTGCTATGTATAATTCTAGCCAATCCTTGTGAGCGGGCTTTCGAATTTGGAAAAAATCCATCATAAATTCCAAGTTTCTCTAGTAAACTGGTATTTCTGCCTAGAATGCATCAAGGTCCTCAAAGTAGATGATCGAGTAGGTGACAATTGGCTTGTTTCTAATCATTAACACATTGTAGTTTCCTGGCCTTGAGATCATGAGATAATTTCTAATGTTAACCATGACTCTGTCCAAGTCTGCCAAACTATCTGTAATAAAAATATGTCGACAAAGTTTCACCACTTGATTCCATTCATTAAATATATACATGGTAATGGCGATTAACATCACCAGGATATTAGGGTTAGCTCTGAATCTATCCTTACATTGGAAAAATTGGTCCCCTAGGCCTCACAAAATAGCTCTCCAAATAAATTTTTTCTTAACCTCGACAATCTTCCTAATTCTATCCATGGTGACTCTCGTATCAAAGGCCATCTGCCTGGGACACTTCCTAGCTTGATAGGAGTCTCCATTTCTTAGCGTCTGACCGGCTCTAACTCTAAATGACTGCAAAGAAAATGATGCATCAGAGAGCCTACTAACCTTTTCTAATAAAGGACCATCTCTCTAATCAATGAGTACTCTACTAATAGAATTAAATGCAAATTACAAGCCAACTGTTAATTATGCATCATTTAAAGATCATCTCAAGCTAACATTTGTATTTATTTAGTAAAAGATTAATCTCAAGCCTTCTAACAGAGAAACTCTCACATTGGTTAGGTAAGAGGTCATCTTTTAATACCTCTGACATGCCATAATCTCTCATATTTCCTTGTTGGATTGCCTAATTCCTACGTGTGAGATGTCCCCACCCGATAAGAATTAATAGTTGTTTTGTCGTGAAACATACCTAAACCTTGGCTAAATAAAATTGGATGGTGAGATCGAAGTATATAGGAAAGGACACTTACTAAATATTCATCACTAATAATTGTTACATTTTCAACCCATTTCCCAATGGCCCTATGAAATAATTCCCTAGCAAAATTATCCCTTTGGGGATCGAGACATTCCTATAATAGAATAAGGAGAGGTATATTTGAGGGGTAAAATTCCTACCTAAATCCTTATAGGATTTTTAATCTCTTCACATATTAATCTTCCTAATCAATCACCACCTACAAAATGAAGTTAAAAAACAAGACACAAAAGCACCCCCAATAAATATGTTGAAACCTTAGGTTTCTTAGATCCCTAAAATGATTAATAACAAGACCCTAGCAGCTATAGTGTCTCTGCTACTAAAGATTGGGATATTTATTATTATTCTTTATTATAATTATGATCAAATTAAGCTAACCTAAGAATGTAATATAGTAATTTACCCATCCCTAGCTATACTTAAGTGAACCTATATGCCAACCTCAGGAAATCTAATTGTTTAAAATTTCCATAATTTGATATGCTAGACCAACCATCTACTAATTTGAGGATGCCTCTTATCTATCAGCATTAACATCTATAGAAGAAACACCTGCTAGCTCAACTATAACAAACCTAGGCTATGACCAGCTTAAAGTTCTACCAAGAGAGCATAAAGTTTCACTATAATTATAGTCATAATACCTTAAAGGATGTTATATTATGAGTTGACCTGATCGTATAGCTCTTTATATATACTATCAATTTACTATTTTTAAAATTTATCCTATGCCAAGTTTAACTTCATCTGCACCTAAATTAGCTAAGTTATCTGCTATCACATTCCCTTCTCTAAATATGTGATTAATAGTGTAATGCTTGAAGAGATGTAACAGTTCCATTATCTAATTAACCAATCCATCTAATTTCTAATTTGGGGTAGTTCCTTTTCTTATCGCATTGATTACTATGGAGGAATCCCCCTCTATCTCTAGCTTTTGTAAGCCTAAATTTTGACTAGCTTTCAGACCCTCTAGTAGAGCGGTAAAGTTTGCTACATTATTAGTCTAGATCCCTATAGGGCCTTCTAAACTATATACAAGCTTCTTGTCCCAATTGTGAATACAACATCCTATACCTATTTTTCCCAGATTTCCTCTAGAGGCCCCATCAAAATTTAATTTGTGCCAACCCACAGCTGGGGCTTTCCAAACACAATCCTTCCTCAACTGATTTGATTCCTTCTTCTTGAATTCACCTAATGGGGGAATTTTGAGGCCTTCCCATCTATTTATGATCTAATCATCCCACCTTGAGAATCACTTTCCTTTCGAGTTGAGGTAATTTCTATTATTTATAACTTCAACAATATATGCCTCTAATTTATTTGAAAATTGATTAAACTGTAATTCAGAGTCTTAATTCTCCTATTTCTTTCTTTCCATATTTCCCCAAATAAAAGGAATGGAGCAACCGTCCATATATTTACAAAAATATCCTTCCCCTGATTCCTTGGCCAGTACTTGAATAGATCCCCAATATTAGTTAGAATCGTTGACTTCTAGTTGAGTTTATACATGGGCCAAACCCAACATTTATTAGTGAACTTGCAGTTTAGGAGGAAACAATCCATTGTTTCTTCCTTCTTTTTACATAATACACATCTAGAGGGTCCATAGAATCCTATTTTCATGAACCACTCCATAGTTAAAATTCTATGTTGTAAGGTCACCCATGCAAACATCCCGGCCTTTGGTAAGCACTCCTTATTCCAACATAGGTCTAAAGGTAGCTTTGTTCTTGTGAAGTTATGGGTCTTATATAAGGATTCATATCCATCTTTGGTGTTATACTCCCATAATTTAGATCCTATCCACGATATCCTATCTTCCCTAGAACTAGGAGAGATAAGCCTAGCCTCTAAAATCTCCTTCAACCTGGCTTCAAAGTTTGGTGGTATCCTGAAGTCCCCATCTAACTTCTAGCTCCATCTCATCGCAGGATTTCCACTTGGGATGTCCATATAATCTCTAACAAAGATACGTACCCTCTCTTTGAGAAGATTAATTATATCCTGGTCTTCTATCAAGTTATGAAGAATCAGGTATCCCCCCATGAATCTTCCCAAAAGAGTGCCTTTCTCCCATCCCCTATATTTTAAGAGACCTTATCACTTATAAGAGGTCTATAATCCTTGATAAAATTCCATAATCTAGAACCTCCTGGGGGAGACTCATGACAAAGAATTCTTAGAGGGTCATTCCCCTCCAAATATTTGTATCCGATTATTTTGACCCATTTAGATTTTAGTTCCTTAATCATTTTCCAAACCAACTTAGCCCCTAATGCCACATTTTGATCTCTAAGAATTTTAAGGTTAATCCCCCCATCCTCTTTGGACCTACAAATCTTGTTCCAAGAAACTAAGGCCAGCCTATTTTTCTGTTGAACCCTACCAAAAGAAATTCCTCATTTTCTAATTTAATTTCTAATTAATTTCCATCGGCATATTATAACAAGACATTTGAAAAATAGGGATTGAAGAGAGGACCAATCTCAACATTGTTACCCTCCCAGCTGTAGAGAGCCATTTTCCTTTCCAAGATTCCACTTGATTTTCAACCTTAGACAAGACATCTTTCAATAACTCTTTCTATTTCCTACCCTTGTCCAGGGGTAGACCTAAGTATTTGCTAGGGAGTTCTCCTTTCTTGAAACCTAAGATATTCAAAATAATTCTCTCTACATTTACTTTTGTGTTAAACAAAAAAAATTCTGACTTGTCTCTGTTTATATAAGATGACCAGATGCCTCTAAATAATCTAGTAATAAATTCTTAAATTTTTTGACCTCTTATATTTATGCCTTCCCATAAAGCATTGTTTCATCCACAAATTGCTGGTGGGTAGTAGGCTCTATGCTACTAGTATATCTTATACCTTTAATTATCTGCTCTTCTCTTGCCTTATTCAATGATCTCCCTAAGGCTTCTACCATAATTATAAATAGAAAGGGTGAAAGGGGATCCCCCTGATGAATCCCCCTGGAAATTTCAAAGAAGCCTTCTGGGGTTCCATTAACTAGGACATAAATTCCAGGCATTGAAATGCATTCAAACACTAAGTTAATCTATTGCTTAGAAAAACCAAAGGCCTTTAGACAATTACATAGGAATCTCCAATCCACTTTATCATAGGCCTTTTTGATGTCCAGCTTTATTAACATACTAGGGGTTTTATTACATTGAATCGTATGAATTGCCTCCTAGGCTATAATCACTCCATCTAGAATTGATCTTCCTAGCACAAAGCCTGTTTGTTCCTCAGATATTATGTCCAGGAGTAAGGTTTTTAATATATTTGCCAACATTTTTGTTAAAATATTATAAATGGTATTACATAAAGAAAATTGGTCTAAACCCATCCATACTTGCTACATTTTCTACTTTAGGGATAAAAACTAGGAAGGCATTATTTATCTCCTTAAGGATTCTACCTGAATTTCTAATACTCTCCAGTACTTTAGTCACTTCAATCCCCAAAAAGGACCAGTAATTTTGATAAAAGAATACTAGAAAACTGTCGTGTCCTGGGGATTTTTCCGAGTGTAGTTGTTTGAGGACCTCCTCTACTTCCCCTATTATGATTTTTGCATTCAATCTTCTATTCTAATCTCTACTAATAATGGACAGGATGTTTCTAATGATATCCTCATGGGCTCCCAATGTCGAGAAATCAAAATTTAATAGCTCTCTAAAGAAGGTAACCACCTCCTTGGAACCTTCCTTAGGTTTCTCCACCATTTCTCCATTTAATTTCTTAAGCTCACCTATTCTATTAATCTTCCTTCTAATCTTTGTGCTATTATAAAAAAAAATTATATTCCTATCTCCTTCCTCTAGCCATGTCTCTCTCGACTTCTGCCTCCTAAAAATTTCCTCCTTGGTCAGAATGTCTTCATAGTTCCTTAATAGGATTTTTTCTTTCAAAAAGCTTTCTTGATTCATTCCTTCCTTAAAAACCTTCTCATTAAGATCACCAGTTTCTTTTTCGATCTCTTCCTTACTTGCAAAGATATTCCCAAAACAATCCTTATTCCATTATTTTTCTTGATTTTAAACAACTTTCAATTTTTCCATAAAAATGAAAGCTTTGGAACCTTCAAAAACTTCCTCCTTCCACCATTGTTCTAGCAAGGACTTCAATCCATTATCTTTAAACCACATTTTTTCAAATTTGAAAGGACATCTATTAGATTTGCTAGTTTCCTTCACCCAAAGAGATACTAGATAGTGGTCTGACCTTGAAGTGGGGAGGATAGAGGATTCTAATTCAAAATTGAAGTCAATCAGGTTTCCTCTGAAAAAGAACCTGTCTAATTTCTCAATGATATTACTGAATCCTAGTTTATGATTGGTCCAAGTAAAGGTCTCATTGCTTGTTTTCATATTCATCAGTTTATTCATATTTAACCGATCAATGAATTCTAGCATATTCTGAGAAGTTCTTCACAACCCCCCAACTTTATCTTCCTCATTCAAAATTGCATTAAAATCCCCCTAGGATAAACGCCTGTCTAGGTTTCTGTCAAAAAAGGTTTCAATTTCCTCTCATACTCTTGCTTTCTCATGAAGGGTCAAAGGGCCATACATGTTGATTATTAAAAATTCCAGAGCCTCATTCATGCTTTTAACCTTGCCCCCAATCTAGAACCTACCCCCGCCTATCTTTACAAAGTTAACCTTTCTCAGATTCTAGAGAATACCTAGACTATCTCAGGCTCCTACAGAAGGTTCACCCTCCACTTTCCACCCCCCTAACTTCCTTTTTATTTTCACCATTTCCTCACAACCAAGCTTAGTATCTTGTAACAACAATATGTCCATCTCATTCATCCTAATGAAGCACTTCAGGATGCATTGTTTGTTAGGGGCATTAAGTCCCCTAATATTCCAAGTGATTACTTTCATTTCCCCATGGGGAGGTTCTTCCCCTTCCCTACATATCAAGTCAAGATTTTTTCTTGTCCTAACGCCAATGCATCTTTTAGCCTAAGCTCATTAAGAGACTTTCTCCCTCCTTTTTTGGATTCCTTGGCACAATCAACTTTCTCCTTACCTTTATCATTAATGGTAATACCTAAAACAAAAGCCTTTCTTTCCTTATTATTTAAAATCTGATTATCTTTCGAATCTACTATAGAATTACTAATTGTAATCTTATCTACTTTAGCTTCTCCCACATTCTATCTTAGCACCATAGGTGAATCATCATTTAGAGATACCATCATTCTACTTACTCTCTTGATTACATCATGTAAGTCCATTATCTTCTTCAATGAGATCTAAGCCTAAAAAATTAGATAGTTCCTCTATATCTGCCCTTTCTGTGGAGATCAACTCCAAATCATTTGCCTCATCATGAATGTTCCATATTCCTTCCTCTTTCCAAACCTCTTCTAAAGAATTTTCCTTGATAAGACTTAACTCACGATTGACCTCGATCCTCATTCTCTCAATTTGATTTAAAATACCTCTTAGGGATTCTTTGTATTGTTCAATACTAATATATACATTCTCTTCCCTTACCATTCTCATTTCTGTTTCATCCTTATCTTCTTTGGGAGTATCCACTTGTTTCCCATTCTCCACCCTGTCAATATCTAACAATTGAGTCTCCTTATTTCTATCCTTGCTTTCAATTTCTTGTTGAAAATCTATAATTTGTATTTCCATGATCTCCCCTTCTTCCAGCTTCATATCTTCATCCTTATTTTTATTTTCAATCAAGAACCCTCCCTGATTTTCTATGAATTTAACTTCTACCTCAGCTCACCACTCATTATCCTAGGATCTTCATCTTCCATGGGGGTTTCTTCCCGTAGCGAACTGGATAAAAGAAAACCAGATGAATGAAGTATGAAAATTCCTTTATCCTTACCTCAATTGGTCTCAATTTTGTGACAAAAATATCCATTCTTACCACCATAATTACATTATTTTTATAAATTTTCCCTCCTCCGTACCTACAAAAGTCCCTAAACTATTCCCTATCTTCTTGATAATTTCCTTATTTACTAATTCTATTGGTAAATTAGGAAGCAAGACTACTCTTTCTATCCTAAAATCCTCTAAATTTTTAGGGTTGAAATTAGGTTTCCAATATATAAAATTAAAGTCATTACCTCTAAATCTAGGTGACTCTTCCTTTAACAATTTATTCTTTAAATCAACGGGGCACATAATATATAGAAATTTTTTCTGATAATATCATTACATTTACCTATTTATATGTTGCCTAGAACCATTTTGTTATGTGTTCTATTGGGATGCCAAAGCCATTCCATCTTGCGTTAACTCCATATTTCTGGCATATTCTTTGTGTCACTTCAACCACTCCATCCCTAAATTCCACAATTAAAGTCTCCTTAATATCAGTTGACAAAAGGAAATATCATTTTCTTACCTTTCGATTGATGAGATAGGGTTTTCTCCCGCAAATCAAAATTCTCATCCCTAGGGTTAATTGACAAACTAGTTGATCTTTCCAATAGCTTTATTTCTTAAAGGTTTTTATGCCATAAGGTATTAGAGTGGTGTTGAGTCATTCCCAGTCTAATGCAATTTTCCTATTGGAAATTTACTGAGGTCCTTCTCCTTCGGTCGAGAACTAGTTTTATAGAACCTTCCTCATTATTCTGCAAACTTTGGAATTGATTATGGAGCAGGGGAAAACCTGGGTTTTGTTTGGATTTTTTCCGCTATGGTCTAAGCTTCCAAGAACCCAAATATGCCCCTTTTCTCCCTTTGGATTTCACACTACACCATCCATCATTCTTCTATGTTTGAGGAAGGGGAGACCAGTTCCCTTGAAAAGCGGATATAAACCCTAAGATGCATATTTAGTTTTTCCATAGAAAAAGAGTTGTCTTCTAAGATTCAAAGATTCGCTACTTTCGTTGAAATCAAATTTTTGCCAATGCAGAGCCATTCAAAAAAAGACCTACAATAATAGAACTTTAATTATTATAACATGATAGAAAATTGAACATTAACCATAAACCTAAACCAAATTGAACATCAACCATAAACCTAAACCAGAAACCAAATTGAACATTATCCATAAATTAACCATAAACCAACTTTGATTTCTACCACTAAATCGCATTGTATACATATTCCTAAACCCAACACTATAAACTAAATTAAACATTAAACCTAAACTCAATTGAATTGTTACCCTAGCTCTAAACAACATCCCAAATTTTAGGCTTGGTCGTAAAGCTAATTCAATAGTACACCAACTTAAACTATTACCCCATTCCTAGACAAAATCAAGCCCCAACTCTAATGTAAAAACATATTGAACCCTAGCTCTTACACTAAACAAAATGAAACCTAGATCCTAAACCAAATTGAACCACAATCATAAACCAAAATAGCATAACACTTGTGTGTGTGAATTTTGTACCTAGCTGTAGACACAACACTTTAGTAAAATATTAGAGGTTAGCAAAAATCAAAATATGCAAATAAGAACAATATAGCTAACCAGCCGATTTACTGCCTTCTAGTAGGTGCGAGTATGGTATTCTCAGATTAGACTGAGATCAGTGACAATGCAACACCTAAACGAAGGATTTAAATGATGAAAGCAATAAAATATGAATGCAAATTAATCTATTTTTTTTAATTTTTGATGCAATAAGATGAGAAAAACTAATAATAAATTAATCTAAATGGATTGAAATGATATGCAAATTAAGCTAACAATGATATGAAATATGAAACTAGAATGAATTAAAAACAAGATTGATCTCACAAAATGTTGATTCGCAAGAAGCTTGATGATTCCTCTGATTTCAATTCGCCAGAGTAAGTATGCAAATTCTGTGGATGATTTGTAAAGAGATGAGCCTTGATTTTATAGAAATCCAGGGCTTGAGGGTGCATGGAAAAAGTCATAAATCACTCTTGATGAACTCAGGTTGATTTTTGAGTTAACAAGAAATTAGAAATAGATAACTCATAAAATCATGCAAAATCATGCAAGAAAAACTTTTTTAACTCAAATCAGAAGTTTAGATCAACTTTGAACTCAAAATAGATGTTGAGTTTCAAAAAGATAACAACTTGAATTGATTTTCTGATTTAAAGTTTAACTGCTCTTTGAATGTGCACAAATAATCATGATTTAATTAAATAAATAAAGTGATTTATCTTTAACTTAACTGATTTTAAATTTAAAAATAATTGATTTGTGGGTTAATCAATTATTTTAATCAAACTTTTATTCAAAACTATATTATTAAATATTGACAACTTGGATTTAATCAATTAAATAAATATTTAATCAATTATTCATAGGAGATTTGATTTATTGTCAAAATTAAATAATATAATTAGGAATAAATAGAATTAAATCTAATTAAATAGTTAAGTTGCAAAATTAAATTAATTAATTAAATATTCATCATATTCAATTAATCAACTTTAGGATAAATATGATTTATCGCCAAATAATAATTAAATTAAAGATAATTAGAATAAATAGGAATATTGCTAGGAATATTCCCCGATGCAGAATTTATGATAAAATCAATTAGGATTTCGATAATGTGCAAATGTGCCTTAGGTTAGGACTTCGATGTCAATTTCATTCGAATTGAAGATGTAGGAGGTTAATGAACCTATAGCCCATTTTTGGGGTATTACATTTTGCCCCTCTTTGAATCACTGTGCAAAGCACAGTAGTTCAAAGAATAGTCTGTGTTTTGATATACATATGAAACTGATTTGAAAGATTAAAGATTGAAAAATATCAACCCATGCCCAGAATGACCAGGAATCGAGATGATGATAGCTATATCAACAATGAACCGGTGATTATGAAAAAGTGCCAAAACGCCTGATTCTGAACCTTATGATTGTGAAGAAGTGAGTGACCGATTCCAGACCTCAATGTCCTTGTATGAATCTGTTGGCAATTTGGCTGAGTTGATTGCATAGATGTTGTCATTATGGAAACATATGATCCACATGAAGATCGCATAAGTCAGAGAGCAAGTATGACAGAGTGCATTGCATATTTGTCTAAGTGTGAGACAATATTTTTACCAGTATACCCGGACATAGTTTTTGTTTGCGACATTGACTGGAGTGAGTTCAGTGCTTGCACACTTGAACATAGACTCTATGGTAACTAATGATGACCCATCTCAGAGTGAAAGTCATTATGGCATGTACGGAAGAAGTTATGATAGTTTTACCAAAGACAATGTGAAGCCGACATGACAGTATATGAAGGTAAGATTGGTAAAGAGTTAAGGGATTATTTTGTTTATCAAAATAATGTCTTAACAATATAAAGGGATGACATCTTAGATGTTTAATCTTGGTTAAAGCTATTGGTATATATGTAATTGTAATTGTAAAGTGTGAGAAGTTGTAGTTGTAATAAGTAGAAAGTATTTTGTAGAAGTATGATGTGAAGTATATGAAGCATCTATAATAGTGATAGTGAAAGATCAACGAAGAGATATTGATGCAAGAAGAATAAGGTTATGTACCTTGACCTATTTTGTAATCAGTGTATATTTTACATTACTTGTTTGGGTAGTGGGCTCAGCTGGTAATCACATTTTGTACTACCAACTCCTAACAGGGTTGAGGCTTCTAACAAGGCCTATAGTCCCTTAATCAGGACTGATACACTATATGTTTGTAATAGACTCCTAATAGGGTCAAGATCCTTAACAGGATACTTTTGATTAGTGGATCTTTGTGGGTACCATCCCCATCAGGGTTTTCCCTTGGCCAGGGTTTCCTCGAGAACAAATAATGTGTTATGAGTTCTTTATTGTTATGCATGTGGTTTAGCTGCTTATGTTATGCATGTATAAAGATAATTTGTTATATCCATAATTGGGCAAAAGATAAAGTTTGTAGAATACTAATTCAACCCCCCCCCCCTCCTCTCAATATTCCCTATTTCTAACAATTGGTATCAGAGCTTAGTTACTTGGAAAAGAATCATTCAAGGAAAGCCTAGCAGCTTGAGTAAGATCTCTATGGATATGGATCAACTACAAAAGAATCTTGAAGAAGCTCTTGAACAGATTGATATGCTTACTGATGAAAGAGACACTCTGAAAAGAAAATATGATGATGCAAAGAACCTCATTGAGAAATTGAAAAACAAATTAGAAGATCTGAGATCTGAAAAGAAATCTAAAGTTCTTATTGAAGATTGTGATGACAATTTGGAAAAAGAAAATGAGATCCTTAAGCATGAATTGAAGATAGCAAATTTGAAGCTTAGTTTGAAAGATGGAAATGGCAAGAATGAAGCACATCTAAAATCTGAGAATGAAAGTCTAAAAACTGAAAATGAAGGACTGAAATCTAAACTTGGAAATGTAACATTTGAACTTGAGAAAGTCAATTTGCAGTATGTTGAACTTGAGAAATACAACAAGATTGTGAAAGGCGAACTGACTCAATCCAAGCAACAACTTGAAAGGCTATATTCAACTAGTGAGAAGATTGATACACAAGCATCTTTTCAGAAACCATTCTATGATAAGACTGGTCTTGGATTCAACACTCTTAAAGCAAATAATGAAAGCAAGGAACCAGATCTGAAAGTATCTGAAATCTTAGATGAGAAGAAGTCTGATGAGATCAACAAATCTAAAGATACACCTAAAGAAGAAGAATCACCGAAGCAAGATGAATCATCCAAAGGTATGCAAAGAGAATTCAAAGGTAGATGTTTTGCTTGAAATACTATTGGTCATATGAAGAAAGATTGCAAAGGTAAGCAATTTAAACCTCTTAATGGTTATTGTTATAACTGTTATGGATTTGGACATAGAGCTATTGAATGTAGAAAACCTAAATTTGTTGAGAATAATAATAATAGTAGAATGTTTAGGAATACTAACAATGCAGATAAGAAACCTACTAAAGATATGAACAGAAGAAATGGAGTAATATGTTATAGATGCAACAAGGTTGGACACATTGCTAGAAATTGCAGATCACAGATTAATCCACCTGGACCAAGATATGGAAGCAATGTAATTGTTTGTCAGATATGCAACAAGATTGGACATACAACAAGGTTTTGCAGAATGAACAATGGAGTTTTTCATCCTAACCCTAACCCTAGAAATCACGAAAGAAGAAATGAAGATGCAGGTAACAGACAAAAAGGTTGTTGTAGCAATACAAATGAAGTGAAGTTTGTTAAAAGCACAAATCAAGGAGACATATTCAACATTGAAGGCAATCAGAAAGGTGAAGTATCAAGTGGTAAGAATGAATCCTTACTTGACCTATCTCAAAGCACTTAATTTATGAAAATTATAGTAGATTAGGAACTTAGATTAGTATAGAAGTAGATTTATAATTAATTAAGTTTTGCGTAGTTAATGGAAGGTAGTTTATGATATTCTAATGCTATGGTTAAGAGTGCAAAGAAAAATATTATGTTTTGCAAGATCGCAAGAAGTTTTAAGTTTTGCAGGATAGCAGAAACAACTTTTTGGAAAGAAGTGGCAAAAGAATTGAATGCGATGTCAGAACTAAGTGAGATTGAAGTAATAAAAGATTATGATTGGTGTTATTTGATCATCAAAGTGAACACAAGTGTTAAAGAGATCAAAGAGCAGTGATTGGAAGCTTTTTGCAATGATTTGGTGAAGGATTTGAGCGCCGAATCTACGCAAGCCCTAAAATCATGAGTTTGAGGTATTTTACTTGACAGATCTGTGAATCGATAAAAGGAATTTGAAGTAATCATGGATGTATCTTTATTTCACAATATCAAAGATAAAAATAGACCTAGAATGAAGAGGGAACTAGTTGAACCTCTGGAAGAAGACCCTAAGTTAGTTTTATCATCCATACCAAACAGAGTTTTGCATTTAGAGAATGTAAGAAGTTATCTGGGATGCAAGTTAGAAACCATCAATGATAGTGATTTTACAAGTGAGTATGAGAAGATTTACAACCAGGACATGTCATTGAAACATGGATATGATCATTTGAATGACAATGAGATTGTTAAGTATGCATTGCAGTATGAGTTTGATAATGAAGAATGCACTAAGATAATCCTTAGCAGAATTCATAATGGGAAGTTTTGGCTAGAAGATAGAGTAATAGACATTACAGCTGATTTGATTCATGAAGTCATTGGACTATCTAAATCTGGAGCTATTCCTTTAAATGAGAAGAATGTGAGAAAGATAGTCATTGATAACACTAATTCATCCTATAATGGCAGAGGAATTGTAATTAGTAAGGTCAAACAACTTGATGTTAGATACCTATGCAAGATCCTAACAACAAAGTTTTGTACAAATTCAAGAGAGGATGACATGGCAGCTGGAATGGTACACATAGATTATTTGATGTGTATTGAAAAAGTCCTAGTTGATATGTGTGAAATTATGAGAATTCAACTGTTTGAGAACTTGGAGAAGATTAAGAAGACAAATTATGCACAATTTAGATTTTCATCTTTGATCACTTACATGTTTTTTCATCTTTTGAGGAGATTTCCTTAAACCATAGGAAATGATTGGAATGATGGACAAAATACAATGGAAAGGATTAATGTAGTATACAGAAAGCGTGTTATTAATAGTGTTAATGAGAGTGCAGTACTTGTTATTAAGACATTTCAGAATATTGTGTCTAGCAGATCAAGGATTCCACAGTCTCTTGTGGAGAAATACAAGAATGAAATATGTTTTATGGTTGACACTAAATTTACATACATTGAAGCAGTTGAACCTAGAATTGAGTTCATAGACCCTCTTGGCCATGAAATATCTAAAATAGAGACAGAAGAATATGTGATCAGGCTACTTAAATGTAAGGTTGACACCCACAGTAATAGATTTGGAACTTTTGAAGAAAATTTCAACTCCGCAAAGGCTATACTTGAGGAGAAATAGTCTACGAAAAGAGTTGACAGCACTATTAAGAAAATATTGAAGGATACAAGATTGATAGAGAGAGAATTCTTAGTGGCAAAGTAGACAGCAGCAGCAATCAGAGATATTGGATAGAAAGAGATTTTATATGTACCTCCCTTATCATCTAGTGCAGCACCAGTCAAGGTGAAAGTAGAGGAACCTGAGAAGGAACAAGTAGTAAGCAAGCCTACTAGATCTACTTCCTCCACACTAAGCAAGAGAGTGAAAGAAATTGCTACTGGACCTGGTAAGAGGCAAAAAAATTTAGTGCCACCAATACCTAGGAAAATTGCAGAAATTAAAGATGATGACACTTCTATGAAGAAGAAAGCATGGAAACCTAGAGTTGAGAGAGTGAATGAAGAAATTCTAAAAGATGGAGAAATCACTAAAATGAATAAATACTATGACCTTTATGAATATTCTGATAAATTAAATCTTGAAAATGTAGTGGTCAACCATTTGATTCTGGCTAATAAGATTTTTGACTCTATTCAAGGAAAGATACCTGATGACTTATTGCAGAAACTTGCTAACAGGAAGATGAGAGCACAAGAAGAAGACAAATCTATCAAAGAGAATCTTGTGAAGAAACTATGTGATGTAAGAGGTGATGAAAATCTTAAACAAATTCTGAAGCCCCTTAGTACCCATTTAAGGACAAAAATGAGAACCATTCAGATTATGGCAGGACAATATGAACAAGTGAATGTAGAGACTTAACAAGCAATAGTTAAAGTTATGGTAGAAATTGTTGGAGAGACATCAGTTGCAGCAGTAGAAGTAGAACAAGAGGATATTCCCTCTCCACCAGCTATTAACATTGAAGAAGAATCTATGAATGTTGAAGGTACAAGGATCACCTTGGATACTGATGATAATGTATTCAAGAATCTAGAGAACATTGTTGACAATTCGGCTCTTGATGAACCAGATAGAACTATAGAAGCAGAGTAGACCCAATTTACTATTGAAGAACCCAAAGTATCAAAATTACAAGCATATGTACCCTTTAAAGAAGAAATCAATCTTACTCCTGAGACTGGAAAGAAGAAGCAAACTGGATATTTGTTTGAGGATTTGGGAAAAGAAGTGGATGATGATGATCAAATGGAATTGATCACATCTTTGAACAAAATCATTGGGAAGAATAAGAAATTTAAAAGTCTAGAAAGATTTCTGAAGGTCCTAACTAAAAAGCTACAAAGTATTGTGACCACACAGATTGTAGAAGCAGACCCTATGGACAAGGCAAAGCAAGTGATGAGCACTTTTGATGATGAGTTCACTAACCTAGCTGATATTGCAAAAGTGAAAGCACAGGCAAACTATGAGGCTAGAATGTTGTTAAACATCAATCAGTACATCAGCAATGATATCAGTACTCTTGATATCTGTATCAAAGATTTGAGGAAACATTTGGAGATAGGAAAATCTTTGTACATACAGTGTACAAAATTAGAAAATTTGACAACTGAGGAAGTTCAGAAGATAAAATTGAAGGAAGCTGAGATTCTGAATGAAACAAACCTTCTATCTAACCCTAATGTGAAGGTCTGTGATGTTGAAAAGAAAGTTAGGAAACTTTTTGATGAAATCAAAATTTTACAAGATGAGAAAGATAGGAAGTTGAGGAGATATACTCTTTTGAGAGAGCATGTTTCTATGAAGTTAAGTGTTATTTAAGAGCAGTTAGAAGATTGTCTTATAGCTAAGACATCTTTTCATAAATTCAACTTTGAAAACCTCCAAGCTTGTCAAATAGCATCTTATGGACTGAGTGCACTACTCAATGTGGCTGATTCCATTAAGAAGTCATGGGAAAAGGAGATAGAAAACATGAAGATAGATTTTGCAGATTGTGTTGCAAGCCTACCAGCTTTGCAATAAATACATTGAGGTATAACTCTTTTTTGATACAATTTTGTAGTCCTCCCTACTGTTATTTTGTCATTGTTGTCAAAGGGGGAGAGATATTTAGTAGAAAATTGATAGTATATGATAAGAGTTGATACTCTTAGGGGGAGTATTGTATTATAGATAAGATTTTTTTGAGGAGTTATAAGGATAGTATATATATATGTTATACTATGACCACAATTTTGTCAATTTTGAGATTTTGGAGTTGCACACTTAGCCAATTTTCTCATATGTTGCCACCAATGACAAAGGGGGAGATTGTTGGCAATTTGGCTAAGTTGATTACATAGATGTTGTCATTATGGAAACATATGATCCACATGAAGATTTCATAAGTCAGAGAGCAAGTATGATAGAGTGCATTGCATATTTGTCTAAGTGTGAGACAGTATTTTTACCAGTATACCCGGACACAGTTTTTTTTGCGACGTTGACTGGAGTGAGTTCAGTGCTTGCACACTTGAAAATAGACTCTATGGTAACTAATAATGACCCATCTCAAAGCACAAGTGAGTATGGCATGTACGGAAGAAGTTATGATAGTTTTACCGAAGACAATGTGAAGCCGACAGGATAGTATATGAAGGCAAGATTGGTAAAGAGTTAAGGGATTATTTTGTTTATCAAAATAATGTCTTAACAATATAAAGGGATGACATCTTAGATGTTTACTCTTGGTTAAAGCTATTGGTATATATGTAATTGTAATTGTAAAGTGTGAGAAGTTGTAGTTGTAATAAGCAGAAAGTATTTTGTAGAAGTATGATGTGAAGTATATGAAGCATCTGTAATAGCGATAGTGAAAGATCAGTGAAGAGATATTGATGCAAGAAGAATAAGGTTATGTACCTTGACCTATTTTGTAATCAGTGTATATTATACATTACTTGTTTGGGCAGTGGACTCAGCTGGTAATCACATTTTGTACTACCAACTCCTAACAGGGTTGAGGCTTCTAACAAGGCCTATAGTCCCTTAATCAGGACTGATACACTATATGTTTGTAATAGACTCCTAACAGGGTCAACATCCTTAATAAGATACTTTTGATTAGTGGATCTTTGTGGGTACCATCCCCACTGGGGTTTTCCCTTGGCCAAGGTTTCCTCGAGAACAAATGATGTGTTGTGAGTTCTTTATTGTTATGCATGTGGTTTAGCTTCTTATGTTATGCATGTATAAAGATAATCTATTATATCCATAATTGGGCAAAAGATAAAGTTTGTAGAATACTGATTCACCCCCCCCTCTCAGTATTCCCTATTTCTAATAGAATCATATTGGTATCACATCCTCAACCCATCAGTTATGAAGAACCAATGAAATAACACTAATGAACCGATAGTTACGAAAAGCTGATACAGTTTACAAGATAGATTTGTATACTAGATGAATTTGATATGCCCCAAGAGATGAGGACTTTAGATGAATCAGCAACTAGACGTGGTTGTTGTCTTAATTACTAAGGAAAGATTGATTAACAGAATTGAGTTACAGACTATGAATGATGTGCACTGCCATGCCCCCTTCGGGATTAAAATTGAAATATGACAAGAAAAGTCAGTGTTTATAGTTTAGAAGCATGTTAATTGATTTGAGAAGTGGTTATTGTATGCACCCAAAAATGGTCGCCTAGACTTTGGGCCCCATTTATTTGATTTATCAACCCTGAATCAGTTTTATCAATAATCAATATTTTTCAACACTATCAATTTCTTAATCAAATCTTAATTTCGATCATATATTGGATTTTTATCCTATGGGCTAACCATTTTATCCTAAGCCTTTATTTAATTAAAAGGAATTTCCTCCCCTTTTATTTAAATAAAGAATCCCCACTTTTCTTCTTATCCTATGTTGCACAAATAAAACATTATTCTTATTTTATAAAAAGAGAAAAAACACTTTTTGTCTCATATGGACACAAAAGTCAACTCCTATTTTCTCATTGGAGGATATTTGTGCACAAGGATCAAGCTTCCATTTTTCTCCACCGTTGATTCAGTCTTTTGCCTCTTAATCTCAATGGTCCATTTCACCTCACTTCTTATAAAAAGGAGAGCTCTCTCCTTCATTTGCATATCTATCTCTTTTATGCTAATGTTATGCTGTAGGTTTTCTAGGTTATTTGGAGCTTATTGAAGACATTCTACATCAAGCTTTGAAGACTTGCTTTTCATTGTTGCATCTCATTTAGTTGCATAGTTCCTTTGTTTAGTTGCATAATCATGGCATATTAGCTTAGTTTCCTTTTATGCAATAGTTTAGTCTCACATAGCTTAATTAGGAGAGTTGTAATCCATTGCTATTTCCTTTCATAGTTGCATTGTACTTTCATTTTGATAGATTAGTCTTGCATTCTCATATAGTTTGCATTACATTTGCATACTTTGATTTAATTTGGGGATATTGGCATTCTTGCCCTTGTCTTTGGATTTGAATCTCTCATTGTGTGGTTGACCAGCAAGGTCACTAGTTTGTAGCTCTAGCTGAGAGCAATTTTATCATATTCCCTTGCAACTCCATGCATAGAGAGCTATGAGCCACTTTGTGAGGCCTCACCTTTGAGCAACCTTGAATGTAATGGTTCATAGAAGTGTGGTCACATTTTCACCATACAGTTATACACGTCCGAGAATGCGTTATGCATCATTTAGAGGTCCTGGAGACTAAGTTTGACTAGGTTTGACCATGAGTTGACCATGGTTAACCAAGTTGAAATTTTGATAGTTTGATGTAAGATAATCAGTTAAGTTGAATTTTGGATTTCTTTGATGATTGAAGGTTGATTATGCAAGTAGTGAATAATATAAACGATCTCAGATTTCAATTTTGATCCCAAAAAAGGATTCTACTTGATGTTTCATTGGAGGAACCTTCGTATGAGACTCAACTCTTCATTTCTAGTTTAAGTTTAGATTAGGAGAATTGTTGAAGAATCGTTTAAGTGTTCAAGCAATTTGTGAGATCATGCAAAGTGCAAAATGCAAAATGACATGCAGAATGAAATGCAAACCTAGGACCTAGTCACTGATCATGTGTCGGTCATTCTCATCATTGAATTTTTAGGTAACTGGATAAATCAATACAATGCCCACTAGTTATGAAACCATAGACATATGAATATTGATTTTTATGCTCAAGAATCAATACAACGCCCACTGGCTAGACAACCATAGACATATGAATATTGATTTTCTTTTCGGAATGCCGGATTAGATATAAGCACCAAGGTAGAAATGCCAAGATGACTTGAATATCATGTCCATTTTGATATAGCAATTTGTATAAGCATCAAAACATAAATGTCGTGATGACCAGAATACGCCTTGCGTACAAACACATCAAATAGCCAAGAGATCATTCTAAATCCAATGTGAATTACCCATAGTGACCCTTTATCGTTCACATCCTTAGGTAAGATCGCATTTCACAATAGGAGAAAGAACTCACTCAAAAAAGATAATAGTTAGATCAAACTTCCTTCAATTTTCCAGGTATCAATGGTCGAGGTACGCATGGCCATCCAATTCAAGATAGAGGCTCTTATAGTTGGACACCATTTCAATCCAGAATTTCCAAAGTTGTTAGATTTTCACATACAAGAAGAAAATAAAGAAAAGATTATGCCTCCAATCATCACTCTCTAAATCCTGTAAAGGACATCATCGAAGAGCTCGTGGGAACAAAATATGCAAAAATCTCAATGTGAATTAGTAAGCATACAAGGAGATAATAGCATGTAAAATAAATCAATCTTGATATACTCAGGTAGATTTTTGAGTTAACAAGAAATTAAGAATAAATAAACTCATAAAATCATGCAAAAGTAGTTTTTATCTCAAAATAGAGTTTAGTTTTTTTCAACTCATCAACAGATGTTGAGTTTCAATTTTAAAATTGATTGTTAATTTCTAGTTGCCTGCTTTTCTCGTTGTGCATGATTTAATAATAAATTAATTTAAAAATAAAGTGATTTATTCTCAACTTAACTGATTTTTTAATTAAAACAATTAATTTATGGGTTAATCAATCATTAAATCAAGCTTTATTCAAAAACTATATTATTAAAGATTGACAACTGACATTAATTAATTAAATAAGAATTTAATCAATTAGTCATAAGATTTTAGATTTATTGTCAAAATTTAAATAATACAATTTAGGAATAATTTAATTAAATTCAATTAAATAATTAAGTGGCAATATTAAATCTAATTAATTAAATATTCATCATATTCAATTAATCAACTTTAGGATAAATAATAACATTTATCGCCAAATAATATTTAAATTAAAGATAATTAAGATAAATAGGAATATTTCTAGGAAATATTCCCTAATGCAGAATTAAGATAATCAATTAGGATTCAATAATGTGCAGATGTGCCTTAGGTTAGGACTTTGATGTTGATTTTGTTTGAATTGTAGATGTAGGAGGTTAATGAACCTATAGCCCATTTTTGGGGTATTACATTTTGCCCCTCTTTGAATCACTGTGCAAAGCGCAGTGGTTCAAAGAATAGTCCATGTTTTGCTATACGTATGAAACTAATTTGAAAGATTAAAGATTGAAAGATATCGACCCAGGCCCAGAATGACCAGGAATCGAGATGATGCTAGCTATATCAACAATGAACCAGTGATTACGAAAAAGTGCCAAAACACCTGATTCTGAACCTTATGATTGTGAAGAAGTGAGTGACCGATTCCAGACCTCAATGTCCTTGTATGAATCATATTGGTATCACATCCTAAACCCATCAGTTACGAAGAACCAAGGAAATAACACTAATGAACCGATAGTTACGAAAAGTTGATACAGTTTACAAGATAGATTTGGATACTAGATGAATCTGATATGCCCCAAGAGATGATAGATTTGCCCCAAGTGATGAGGACTTTAGATGAATCAGCAACTAGATTTGGTTGTTGTCTTGATTACTGAGGAAAGATTGATTAACATAATTGAGTTACAGACTTTGAATGATGTGCAATGCCATGCCCCCTTCGGGATTAAAATTGAAATCTGACAAGAAAAGTCAATGTTTATAGTTTAGAAGCATGTTAATTGATTTGAGAAGTGGTTATACACGTTCAAGAATGCATTCTGCATCATTTAGATGTCTTGGAGACCAAGTTTGACTAGGTTTGACCATGAGTTGACCATGGTTAACCAAGTTGAAATTTTGACAGTTTGATGTAAGATAATCAGTTAAGTTGAATTCTGGATTTCTTTGATGATTGAAGGTTGATTATGCAAGTAGTGAATAATATAAACGATCTCAGATTTTGATTTTGATCTCGAAAAAGGATTCTACTTGCTGTTTCACTGGAGGAACCTTCATATGAGACTCAGCTCTTCGTTTCTAGTTTAAGTTTAGATTAGGAGAATTGTTGAAGAATCGTTTAAGTGTTCAAGCAATTTATGAGATCATGCAAAGTGCAAAATGCAAAATGACATGCAGAATGAAATGCAAACCTAGGACCTAGTCACTAATCATGTGTCGGTCATTCTCATCATTGAATTTTTAAGTAACTGGATAAATCAATACAATGCCCACTAGTTATGAAACCATAGACA
Organism: Chamaecyparis obtusa; assembly: GCA_027943335.1. Taxonomy (NCBI): domain Eukaryota; kingdom Viridiplantae; phylum Streptophyta; class Pinopsida; order Cupressales; family Cupressaceae; genus Chamaecyparis; species Chamaecyparis obtusa. The sequence goes on along the minus strand of BSBK01007588.1, from coordinate 29,056 downwards.
TATGAATATTGATTTTTATGCTCAAGAATCAATACAACGCCCACTGGCTAGACAACCGTAGACATATGAATATTGATTTTGTTTTTGGAATGTCAGATTAGATATAAGCACCAAGGCACAAACACCAGGATGACCTGAATATCATGTCCATTTTGATATAGCAATTTGTATAAGCATCAAAACATAGACATCATGATGACCAGAATACGCCTTGTGTACAAACACATCAAACAATCAAGAGATCATTCTAAATCCAATGTGAATTACCCGTAGTGACCCTTTATCATTCACATCCTTAGGTAAGATCACATTTCATAATAGGAGAAAGAACTCACTCAAAAAAAGATAATAGTTAGATCAAACTTCCTTGAATTTTTTGGGTATCAATGGTCGAGGTACGCATGGCCATCCAATTCGAGATAGAGGCTCTTATAGTCAGACACCATTTCAATCCATAATTTCTAAAGTTGTTAGATTTTCACATACAAGAAGAAAACAAAGAAAAGATTATGCCCCCAGTCATCACTCTCTAAATCCTGTAAAGGACATCATCGAAGAGCTCGTGGGAACAAAATATGCAAAAATCTCAATGTGAATCAGTAAGCATACAAGGAGATAAAAGCATGTAAAAAGCATAGATTGTTTTCATTTTGTGTTGATGTTTGTGTTTGATTGCATTGTTGTAGATGCAAAATCCTTTCTAGAGAGGAGACTGACTGACTGACTCAGATAAAGATTCAAAGGACCTTGACTGGATATGACTCGTCTGAGGTATACTGGAGACCATAGGATATGACATTGATTGCCCCCAAGTGTTAAGCATTGATAGGATACAAACGCTTGAGCTGATTGGTGTATAGACTGACTTATTGAAAATAGGAATGCGGGAACAAACCAAGAGATATGTACAAACTAAAGCAAGATCAAAAGCTAGAAAAGACCAAGATTATGCTGATAGATGGAGCGTTTTGAAACAAGTGGTGCCCGTTTGCCGAGTTTTCACCATTTGGCAGAGATTCTATTTTTGCTACCAAGGCGCTTGTTTCCAGGTTTTCACCAAGGCACTTTTTCTTTTTCTCATTTTTTTGTATTTTTATTTTTCCCAATTTTTTTTTGTACTTTTGATATTTTTTACTTTTTTTGTGAATCATCAAGGCACCTATTGCTAGGTTTTCACCAAGATGTTCATTTTTTCAGGATATTTTACCATAGACTGAATGCCTTAGGTGTAGAATTTCTTCAGATGGAGAACATTGATTGGTTTTCGGAGCTGTTCTCCTTCAGTCATTGAGAGTTGATAGGCACCAAAGCCAAAAGTAGTAGTGATAACAAAGGGACCCAACCAGTTGGGTTCAAACTTCCCCTTGCACTCTCTATGTGATTGATTTTTAGGATTCTCTCTCAAGACTAGATCGCCAACCTAAAATTCTTTGTGTCTGACTTTCTTGTTGTAACCTCTAAACATTCTCTTTTGATATACTCTAAGATGATCATACGATGCTTGTCTGTGCTCATCTAGTAGTTCTAGTTCTTGCAACCTAGACACTCTATAGTCATCATCAGTTACTAGACCACGCATTCTAATTCTTAGTGATGGGATTTTGACCTCAATAGGTAGTACCGCTTCAGACCCATAAACTAAAGTGAAAGGTGTAGCCCCGATAGGCATTTTGATACTTGTTCTGTAGGCCCAGAGAGCTGGATTGATCATGAGATGCCAGTCTCTTCTTGTTTTATTAACTGTACGGTGTAAGATTTTCAATAGATTCTTGTTAGAAGCCTCGGCTTGTCCATTCCCTTGAGGATAATAGATAGATGACCAATGTTGTGTAATCTTAAATTTAAGTTTTTGAGCTAGTGTTAAACCGTTCGAGTGTGACCCACAAATACCATCATGGACTTCCTCTAACGCACGTTGAGACTCTTCCCATTCTAAACATCTAAGTAGCATACCATCTAGACCTTGTTTGTAAAGATCATGACCAATGATGACATATCGGGAGGCATTGCAGATAAGGTATCTCTTTTCATGGCGATTGAAGGTATCAGGAATGATTTGGTCTTTGAGATAGGAGAATAGATTTTTATATTTGGATGAATCATGACCTACAATAGTACAAATCATGCGGGTTTTAGGGGAGTCATATGCAGGGTAAGGTAGTGCTTCCACCAGGAACTCGTAGCATAGCTCATGTTCAGGTTGTTGTAATAAAGTAGATAATGTTGCCATTGCATCGACAGCCTTATTCTCTATTCTAGGTATTTTCTTAAATGTGATAGAGATGAAATATTTCTTGAGATCATCTACCATTCTCTTATATGGAATGAGATTTTCATCCTTAGTTGGTACACAACATTGACTTGATGGATTACAATTTGTGAGTCTCCAAATCCATTTTGTGTATAGTAGCCATCAAAGAACAATTGCCATTCTCTAGAAGAAAGATTCATGATAGAGGAATCTGTAAATTCCATTTGCATTGGTGTGTCATCAAACAAAGGTGCATCTACTAATTGATCAGTAATAACTTGGCCTTTAATAGCTTTTCTTTCAACATAGTCAATGTCAAATTCACTTAAGAGCATGACCCATTTGGCTAATCTACCCGTGAGGGCAGCTTTGCTGAGTAGGTACTTTAGTGGATCAATTTTAGCTACTAAATGTGTGGTATGAGCCAACATATAATGTATCAATTTCTGTGATGCAAAGATCACAGCTAGACAAGCCTTTTCAATCATAGAATAGTTCTTTTCGTATGCCACCAATGTTCTACTGATATAGTATATAGCTCTTTCCTTTTTATTCTCATCATGTTGTGCAAGCAATGCCCCCAATGATGTATCTGTTGTAGAGACATATAAGATCAATGGTTTCCCTTGAATAGGAGGCATCAAGATGGGAGGATTTGATAGATACTTCTTGATATGATCAAAATTGTTTTCACATTCCTCGCTCCATGCAAATGTCACACCTTTATGTAATGTCTTTGTAAAAGGTTGTGATATGTCCGCTAGCTGAGATATGAAGCGTTTGATAAATTGAACTCTCCCTTGTAATTTTCTCATTTGACTGATATTCTTGGGAGGTTGCATCTCCATTATAGCCTTTACTTTAGCTGGATCTACCTCAATTCCTTTCTTTGAAACAACGTAGCCTAAGAGCTTTCCAGAAGTGACACCAAAAGCACATTTCTTAGGATTTAGTCTGAGACTAAATTTTTCCATTCTATCTAGTATCTTGCTCAAGTCATTTAAATGTTCAGCTCTAATCATAGATTTTGCTAAAGTATCATCAACATAATCCTCCATAGTTCGGTGCATCATGTCATAAAAAATGGATGTCATAGCTCTCCGATATGTACCACCAACATTCTTAAGCTCAAATGGCATGACATTCCAACAGAAGGTACTCCATGCACATGTGAAAGTAGTTTTCTTTTGATCCTCTAGAGCAATTTTGATTTGATTATATCCAGAAAAACCATCCATTAAAGAATACATCTCAAAGCCCGCAGTCATGTCCACTATCATATCAATGTTAGGTAATGGAAAATCATCCTTAGGGCATGCTTTGTTTACATCTCTGAAATCTATGCACAATCTTATAGATTTGTCTATTTAGACACAGGTACAATATTAGAGATCCATTCTGCATAATCAATAACTTGGATAAATCTGGCTTTCAGGAGCTTCTCTAATTCAGCTTTTACCAAGAGTGCAACATGTGGATGCATCTTTCTCAATTTTTGCTTAACAGGCTAAACGTTCGGAGCTATAGATAAATGGTGCATTATAAGATCGGGATCCAACCCTGGCATATCTAAATATTTCCATGCAAAGTTAATCTTTTTCTTTGTTAAGAATGTTGTAAATTTTTGCTTTTCTTCTTCTGATAAGGATTGTGCTACATGGATCAACTATGGTTCTTCTGCTATTCCCAAATTGATAGAATGAGTGGGCTCAATTATAACTAGAGATCTGTCCTATAAATGACTCAGAAGGACATCAAATATCTCATCCTTAGGCACCTCAGAGAGGTTTTCACCTTCAGATACATCTTTTATTTTTACTTTTATAGGTTCTGAGACTACTACGAAGTGGTTTTCACCCTCAGAACTCCTTTTCTTTTTATTCTTATTCTTATTTTTCTAACTAAGATACTTGATGTCCAACTCTGTCATGCTAATGCTTGATTCACTGATGGAAGTCCTCATAGGCTCAACTGCATTTAGGTAGCAAGCAAGGGCATAGTCATTGGGAAAGGTATAAATACCTTGGTTCAAGTTGGTGGATGTTATGTCAAGAAGGTCAGGGTGTTGGATAGTCAAAGTGGTGAAAGATTGGGAAAGAGTGTTTACGGATATGGATTTGTTGTCATTGGTCCTAACCTGATGCTCAAGTTCAAAGGTGATATTACAACTTAAGACATTTAATTCATGAATAGGCTCAATGTCATTGTGGAAATCTACTTCAGCCATTGGTGGATCAGACTCGATAAGTTCATCATTTCGCTCTAGACTTACGTTAGGTTAAGGTGCATATTGGTGAATAACATCAACATGCTTTTCTCTAACAAGTTCATCTAGTTCTGGAATGACTCCCTACTTAGGATTAAATTTGGAAAAAAAACTAAAATCTAATTTTTCAAATTTTACTATGTTTTAGTAAACTGCATTTTTGAGTGTCTTCAATGCATTTCTGGGCTTGGGGGCTGTGCTTCCAACTTTTGAAATGTGGTTCTAGATAATTTGAATACCTTTCCAATGCATCAAACGGTTCACAAATCAGAGCTATGAGTAGAAAGTTATGCCTTCTCCAAGTGGACCTAATTTTTATATATAGTTTTTTTGATAATTTTTGATAGTTTGAATAGTTTATTTGTAATAAATATTATGATGGCTCTTCATTTCATTTCCAAGGGATTTTGATGACCCTTGGGATCCATCAGACTTGTATAAACTCAAATATTCGAATAGAATGGATCAGTTTTTGGTTTGCAATTCTGTTGTTCTCCATTTTCGTGTTGAATTCTACAATTCTGCAGGTATCACACCAGGTATTGTAATCTAGTTTCCATAAATCAGATCAGTGGTATCAGAGTGGGAACGCTCCTTTATGCTTATTTACACAAGGTCTTCCTACCAAAGATTAGGATTGGATACACAAGATTTGTCAAAATACCCACCTTTGAGACGTACACGATCGAAGATGTCAGACGATGATGTTAAGAAGTTGGTCGAAGAAGCTTTAAATAAGAAATGAGAGGAGATGATGAGTCAATTTTCACACCTCCTACAGAATCAAAAACCCTCTAAATCAGAAACATCATTTTGTGGAAATACCCCTTTCAAAGTGCAGGTCAATTTCGACATCCCGAATTTTGAAGGAAAGGTCGATTTTGAAGCTGTTGATAACTGGTTATCAAAGTTGGATAGATACTTTTCTATAAATAATTTCTCAGATGCAGAGAAGATAACATTTTCTCTCCTCAATGCTGAAACCCATGTGAAATTAGCATGGGAAACCAAATTCGCAAATAAAGAAGGGGAATCATTTGTTGAAGATGGTTTTGAAATTTCTCTTGATAAGAAGCCCACATGGGGAGAATTTGTGGAATACATAAAAGAAGCTTACCTTTCAGAGGATGTATATGAACAAAAATACATAGAGTGGCAGCTTCTTCGACAACAGAAGGATCAGTCTGTGTAAGATTACACCAATACATTCCATTCACTTTCAGCAAAACTCAGTATTGATGATTCAGAGAAGCATCAAATTTTGAAATATTAGAGTGGACTTCACAGGTATATTCAAATAGAGATGGAATTTTTGAATATTGAGACATTGGCAACTACCTATAAATATGCTACAAAAATTGAAGATAAATTCAAGCAGAAAGGGAAGAGGGACTACTTTGCAAACAACAAGGCAAGGGTTGAAGGTGGCAATAAATTTGTAGGAAAACAGGTGACCAAGGAACCTCATTCAAATTCACCCAAGAACACATGGTGGTCTACTAAAAAGACACAAATAGGCACAAGCATATGGTGTGAGATGCATAAGTCCCCAACCCATAACACAAAGGATTGTCGAAGCACTAAAAATTTGATGACAGAAATATGAGGAGAGGAAGCTGAACCTGAATCATCACCAGTAAATAATTTTGAGAAAGAGGAGAATGATTCCATCATAGAAGCAAACCCGTATGCCGTAGTTGGAACTGCTAAATTATTTCCCCATGAAGATGAAGAGAGACTTTTTCATTCACAAATGTGGGTTGATGGAAAGCCTCTGCATTTTATTGTTGACAGTGGGAGTCAAAAGAATTTGATCTCTAGGGAGACAGTCAAAAGATTAAATCTGAAAGTGACAAGACACCCACAACCATACTCTATGGGATGGGTAAATGAAGGGGGACAAGATATTCAAATAAATCAACAGTATCGTTTGCCATATTCAATCAAGCCTTTCAAGGATGAAGTGATATGTGATATAGCACCATTGGATGTATGCGATGTCTTGCTAGGGAAGCCATACATGTATCAGAGGCATGGGGTGTATGAGTCCAGGCCACATAGTGTTACAATCAAGCTTGGTGGGAAGAGGTATCGAATACCAAAGGTATGTCCAACAAAAATTGCTTCTTTAATTAGTGCTAAACAATGTAAACGCTTGATTGCTCAAAATAGAGCTTTTGTTCTACTCATGATTTTCCCTGAACAAACAAAGTCAGTTGTTCTTAATACACATGCTAAGGTAACAAAGAATCAACAAAATTAGATCGATAAAATTTTGAAAGAATATCATAGTGTGTTTAAACCACCAGTGGGAGTACCAACACACTGTCAAGTCAAGCACTCCATTGATTTAATCCTAGGCACACCGCTACCACATGAGCCAATATATAGGAGGTCAGTTTTGGAAAATGATGAGATTAAGAGACAAATTCAAGAGTTGATTTAGAAAGGACACATTCATCCAAGTGCTTCACCTTGTGGAAGTCCAATTGTCCTTTCTAAAAAGAAAGATGGGACATGGAGGCTTTGTATTGATTATAGAGAATTAAACAAAATCTCTATTAAAAATAGATACCCAATCCCTCTCATTGATGATTTGTTGGACCAACTTAGGGGGGCTAATTTCTTTACAAAAACTGACTTGAAGTCTGGATACCACCAAGTACCAATTAATCCAGCAGATGTGTCGAAGACTGCATTTAAATCTAAGGAAGGTTTGTTTGAATGGTTGGTCATGCCTTTTGGCCTAACAAATGCCCCAGCCACATTTATGAGATTGATGAATGATGTGCTTAGACCATTCATTGATTCTTTTGTAGTTTTTTATTTGGATGACATACTCATCTTTAGTAGAACTTGGTCTGATCATTTGCAACATGTTGAACAAGTTCTTTCAACTCTGCAAAAACACAAACTTTATGCCAACATTGAGAAGTGTTATTTTGGTATGCAGAGTATTCAATACTTAGGGTATATCATTGACACTAAGGGTGTTCATGTTGATTCAGCAAAGATTCAAATAATCCGAGATTGGCCATCCCCTAAAAATTTCACAGAACTTCGTAGCTTCTTGGGCTTAGCCAACTTCTATCGCATATTTGTGTTTGGTTTCTCACACATATCATGGCCTTTTAATCAATCACTAAGGGGTGGAGCACAAGAAAAATTTCAGTCGACAGAGGCAAAGAAACAAGCATTTGAGGAGTTAAAGAAGAGACTATGTTCAACTCCAGTATTGGTCATTCTAGATCTACACCAAGCATTTGAGATAGAAACAAATGCATCTGATTATGCTCTTGGTGCGATACTCACACAACATGGGCATCTTGTTGCCTATCACAGTGAAAATTTTTCTGATACAGTACGTAGGTATCCCACCTATGATAAGGAGTTGTATGCCATTGTTCAGGCCTGCAAACAATGGAAACACTATATACTGGGAAAGGAAACTGTTATACACACAGACCATAAACCACTTCAATTCTTGCACACACAAGGGAAGCTATAGAATGATAGACATCAACAGTGGTTAGCATATCTACAACAATTTCACCTCAACATTCGTCATAAAAAAGGAAGCAGTAACAAGGTGGCAAATTGTTTGAGTAGGCCTCCAATTGTAGGTTTGACAATAGTGTTGGATTCATGTGGTCATCAATCATCAACTTGGTAACAACTATGGTACTGACCCTGATTTTGCTAACATCTATGGTAATTTGGTAGAAGGAAAGTATGTCCCTGATTTTCACTTGCAGGATGGGTTGCTTTGCCATAACGGTCACATATGTGTACCCACCGAGGAATGGAAGAAAATGATATGGGAAGCTCACTACAGTCATGTTGCAGGACATTTTGGTATTGGTAAGACTACTACTATCCTTCAAAAGTATTTCTATTGGACAAAAATGAAGCAGGATATCATTTCACATATACAAGCTTGTGCAACCTGTGCAATTACAAAGCCAGTGAATCGTAAGTTGGGTCTATACTTACCATTACCTATTCTTGATAATCCATGGCAATCTATTTCAATGGATTTTATGTCTGGACTTCCAACTACCAGGCAAGGGCATGATTGTGTATATGTTGTGGTAGATAGCTTTTCTAAAATGGCTATCATGGTGGCATGTAAAAAGATGATTTCTGCAGAAGATACTACCAAGCTATTTTTTGAACATGTTTGGGTTCATTTTGGTTTGCCAAAAACCATTATTTCTGATAGGGATAGTAGGTTCATCAGCAAATTTTTCTCTACACTATGGGCTAAAATGGACACCAAGTTGACAAAGTCCACAAAATTCCATCCCCAAACAGATGGGCAGACATAAGTGGTGAATCAAATGATTATTCATATTTTACGGATGTATCATTCCAAACATCCTCGCACATGGGATGAAAGCTTACCCTATGTGCAACACAGCTACAATCGTGCACTCCATAGTACTACAGGGCATAGTCCATTTGAGGTTTCTCTTGGGTACCAACCATTGGCACCTATAGATGTAGCAATACCATCTCTACAATCTAATAGTCCATTGAATGGTGACAAGGAAGTAGATAAAGTAGAAAAATTCATTGATAACATTAGACACCTCCAATAGCAAGTTCATGAGATCTTGGAGCAGAGTAATTAGAAGTATAAAAAAAGGCATGATAAACATAGGACTCCTCACAAGTTTCATATCGGTGACAAGGTATGGTTACACCTTTAGAAAGAGCGCCTGCACAGACCAAATAGGAAGCTTCATCCTCTTCGTTATGGGCCATATACTATTGTGAAACAAGTTGGTGAGAATGCTTTTGAACTTAATTTGCCATCATTTTTGGGATTGCATCCAGTTTTCAATGTAGAATTATTGAGACCCTATTTTCCTCCTTTGTTGGATATTTCCCAAGCTACTGAACACATTCAAGCTGCAGAGTTAAATCCATCTACTATTGTTCCAGTCCAGTGTGACCATGTTACTGAAGTCATTTTAAAGACTTTGAGAAATTAGAACATTCCTCTGTATCGGGTGGTTCAAGCTGGCCAACATTCTCATCAAGGCAAGTGGTTTACTAAGGAACAAATTGAACAACAATTTCCTCATCTATTGCAGCAGATTAGTGCAATGGGGCCCATTGCCTCTCAAGGGGGGAGGAATGCTCAGGATTAAATTTGGAAAAAAACTAAAATCTAATTTTTCAAATTTTACTATGTTTTAGTAAACTGCATTTTTGAGGGTCTTTGGTGCATTTCTGGGCTTGGGGGCTGCTATCTCCAAAATGTGGTTCTACATAATTTGAATACCTTTCCAACACATCAAACGGTTCAGAAATCGGAGCTACTAGTAGAAAGTTATGCCTTCTCCAAGTGGACCTAATTGTTATATATAGTTTTTTGATAATTTTTGATAGTTTGAATAGTTTATTTGTAATAAATATTATGATGGCTCTTCATTTCATTTCCAAGGGATTTTGATGACCCTTGGGATCCATCAGACTTGTATAAACTCAAATATTCAAATAGAATGGATCAGTTTTTGGTTTGCAATTCTGTTGTTCTCCATTTTTGTGTTGAATTCTACAATACTGCAGGTATCACACCAGGTATTGTAATCTTTTTTCCATAAATCATATCACTCCCCATTCATAGTCATTTGATTCATCTTCTATTTCTTCATCTAGACCTCTAGGAAATCTAAGAACATGAGTAAAGTCAGGATGAATACCCCAAAAATGGTTACCCTCAGATTCTTATTTGAATTCATAATCGTAGGAATCTATCTCAGAATAACTACCACCTTCCTCTTTTTGATTGCCTTCGAGATTAGCTGGTTCTTGTGTTGCAACTATCTCTTGCTCTATAGTAGGTTCTTGTGTTTCTACTACATTAATTATTTTTATTGTATCATCTTCATCTTCAAGGAAGTCTTTTATTTCTTTAGGCAAATGCTCATAAGGAATGAATTCATCAATGGTGTCTGAATCATCACTATTAGATTGTTCAGTGATTTCTCCCTTTAGTTGATTTGCTACGGAAGGCTCAATTTGTTCTAGAACATGCGGGGAGTTCTTGCTAAGATAGAAAGGCTTCTTCATGTATCCTAGACCTATTGTATTCTTGTTTGCTCAACCACGATGATCAAGAGGTGATAGAAGACCTTTACCTTGTAGTCCTAGAGGTCCTTTTCCTTTATATCCCATCTTTGTAATCAATTTATCCCCTGGGCCATATGACTTAGACGGGATATTTAGTATTTTAGCATCACATTTTTGGACAACTTAAGATTTAGGTTCATCTTTGTATAGCCATGCTAGCATAGCTTCATCCTCTTCAAACTCCTATTTAGATACTTGTTCTGCAACAAAATTTCCTTTATATGCTTTAAGAGGTTCTTTAAATTCGAGCTTGGACTGTTTTAGAGTTTGTCCATAAGACTTAGGAGAGATAGGGAGAGATGTCAAAGATAAGACTGGATCTATAGTATATTCTCCCATACCATTTTCTTTGATCTTAACCTCTTTAGCAATGTCTTCCATCTTAGATGTTGAAGCAACGTCTAGCTGCTTAATGGAAGATTCTCTATTATTGGGAACAAGTTTATCAGCACTCTCTTTCAAGGTATTGCAAGTTGTATACAGATCAGCTAGAATCGTCACCTCAACTCCTTCATAAGGAAATTTAAAACACTGATGGAATGTAGAGGGAATGGCTTTCATGTCATGTATCTAGGGTCTTCCTAGGAGGATATTGTAAGCCAAAGGTAGATCAAGAACTTGACATATAGTATCTTTGATGATAGGAGCTGCTCTGATAGGTAGGACAATAGTTCCCTTAGAAGATCTTTCTTGCTCATCATATGCTTTGATAGTTATCTTCTTCCTGGCATCAATGGCCATTTATGAAAATCCCAATTGTGTAATCGAGCTGAAAGAACAAATGTTTAGGTCAGTGCCTCCATCTATCAACACACGTTTGACATGATGGTTTTGGATCAAGACTTCAATATGCAAAGGCTAGTTATGCAGATGACTCAAGGAGTTATCATCTTCCTCTAAAAAGGAAATGTACTATGGAGACGTAAGATGACCAACCATAGTCTAGAATCTGTCTAAATCAAGGTCATCAAGAACATTGGATCCGAGCAAAGCTTTGTCTAGAATGGCTATATGAGCTGGAGATCTATGAAGCAACTCAAACATGGAGATTTTAGCATTTGTGTGCTGGAGTTGTTGGACAATACTGTATGAAGTAGGCCTCGTGTCTTTAGTATTTGAAGATTTAGATGTGGCCTTCTATTTAGAAGCAAATGAAAGATTGAAAGGCACCTTAGGGATATTTGATGAATCTGGTATTTGTCCTTGTAGGTGTGCCTAAGCTTGTGATCGAGTAATTGCATTAGCTGATTGATTATCTCTATCTCTTCTTACAATTGTGATGACATTGCAATGCTCAGATAGGCATGGTTCAACCATATTGATAACATCATTGTTTCCTAAGTAGGCATAATTGACTTTAGCACCCATATTAGGTTGAGAAGAAGAATCTTCTTTACCATGTTTAGGAAATGGTTCTGTGAATGTTGTATGATCGTTATTGCTCTTATGATTGTCAATCATGATGTCATCATTATCAATTTTGTCTTGTATAATGTGCTTCAAGTGAATACAGTTATTAGTCTTATGACCTTTATTGTGATGGAATTCACAGAAATCGTTCTCTCTCCACCATTTCGGTTTAGGTTCTGGATCAAAGACTTTCATCTCAGGCAAGTAGATGATTTTGTTTGCCAATAGAGTTTTCATGGAAGATTCCAAGGATTCTCTGAGAGGAGTAAATTTTTGATTAGGATCTGTAGCCCAAGGTTTGTAATCATATGACTTTTTGTTGGACTTTGTGGCTTTGGCTTCAAAAGCTTTGATTGCTTGGGTACCAACAATAAGATTGAAAGCAGGTGCCTTAGATGGGGCACGGATATTATCAACAATGCCATCTATGACAACACCTTTATTCTTGTTCTAGTTTTTGTTCTTGTCCTTAGAACTGGATCCAAATTCATACTTGTCTTTTTGAAGTGATATGTCTCCTTTTTGCATAAGTACTTTCTCAATTTTGATCGCATTATCTACCATCTTGTCAAAAGATGTATGATTTTGCATTTGTAAAGGGTAGTTGATTTCTGGAACAAGATTGTTGATGAAGATTTCCAACTTCTCAATTTTTGGAATAGGTCTAGCATATAGAGAAAATTTCTTCCTCCACCTCTTGAGAAATGTCAAGAATGGTTCTCCTAGATATTGTTTCAGATTGCAGATGTCAATTATGGTGACTGGATGTTGAATATTGTAGGAGTATTGTTGATAGAATAATTTGATTAACTCCTCAAAATTTTTGATAGTAGGGGGCATTCTAGAGAACCAATGAATGGTTGCTCCTCCCAGAGATCGAGGGAAAAGATGCAGTAAGTAGGTTGGTTCGTGCATAAACTCCATAGATTGAGTACAAAATTCTCTGACATGATCTTGAGGGTCAGAGTTTCCATCATACTTATCATATTTAGGCATCTCCACTCTTTTAGGGAATGGCGGCATGTACAAGTCTTTATCAAATGGAAAAGGACATAGAGCCTCCATGGAGAACTCTTTAGGTTCCTTTTCTTTCTCAAGTTTGTTAAGTTTGACTTTCATGGAATGCATCTGTTTCAATCATAGCCGTGCTAGGAGTTTCTTCCTCATGTGTAATGATATCTTCCACATTAAATTTTGGAGGAAGTTTAGCTCCTTGATGAGCTAACTCTAGAAAGTATGCTTCTCTATCTTCCTTCAAGAAATGTTTCATCATTCTTTTGAAGTCATCATCATTTTGATATCGAACGATTTCAGAAGGTGTAGGTTCTCAATCCATACTATGTCGAGATTGGTGTCCTTGAGACCCATGATGTGTCCCTCTGTGAGACATGTTAGGATTTTTAGGGATCCCTAGATTAGATTGAGGTGGGGTTTGTTGATTACCTCCATGAGTTGATGGAGGGGGTACGTAACCAGTTTTCAATCAAAAATTGCCAAGACTGTCATCTTCGTAAAGACCAGAATTGTAGAGTTGTTCAAGAGTTGGGACCTGGAGAGTATTCAGAGGTATTGTATGGGATACCTCTCCAAATTCTTGTGTGAAAAAGCTCTAGTTTCCACCATTAACCTTGGGTGAAGCCAAAGAATAAGATGAAGACAACTAAGGAATGAATTGATTCTATAAGATCAAATGACGCAACCTTGTCAAGATTGAAGTGATTAAAGAATAGATCAGACGTAAATGAAGGATACTATGCCACAAAAGTGTGGGTAGATGCCCAACAGATGGCGAGCATGAGCTCACAACACTTAGCCGTTTAGTAAAAAGATTGAATTTTGAAGATAATTTTGACAAGGTTTTGACACAAGATGAAAAAGACTCAAATCAATAAATTAGAAGGCTAAATTAGACTCAAGTGACCACTTTAGGAAAATGAATGTATTCATTATAGGTTCTGCTCTGTTCCTGACATAATGATTTGTTTGACAGATTCTTGAAATAGGCTGTAAAATTGGATTTCTGACAAATTTGACCAATCTCTGACAACTTTGACTTTGGCTTTGATACGAGTTTTGAAATTTTAGGATGACTTTTGACACCAGAAAGGATTTTTGCTTCAGATTTGCAATTTTTCAATTTTCAGTACCAGTTTGTTTGCAAATTTTTCTGTCCTATTTTTGAAGATCTGTGTAAAAGTTTGTCTCAAGTAACCAAGAAGATATCAAGCACGCAAAATAGTAAGCAAGGGAAGCAAGAAATTGTCTGAAAATAATGAACAAGGGCAAAAGCAACCTTGCGCGTGAACAAGCAATAGTGACTTATTGTGCTAATCCCTAGAAGTGCTAATTGTGTATGTTCCAAAAAGGTTTTCAATAACACACATATTCCTAGAAAATTTTTTTAAAAATGGCCTCACTAAGGTTTGTAGTAATGGTTTGACTCTACAACTTTTGTGATCTCAAGAGGGCGAACTCCAATCTAGGTGCATTGGGGTTTTGACACAGTCTAAGAAATTACTCAATCAAGAGTTGCTAGGGAGATCTGACAGCCCAACAAGATACCACACCTGTGAAGATTTCCTCCACAAGGACATTTATATAGCGGCTACTGCTACCACAGCGAAAATGGCTATTACCACTTGAGGTTCCATCCATGTGGTTGACCCAATTAAGGGAATGTCCACTACGGTTAACCCTCTCTAAAGGTGACTCACAAAAGATACCACAGGGGGACTAGATCAAATTCAAGGATATGGGTTTCTGGTACTATCCAAAAAGGAAGTAGAGCATAATCCCCTAACCTCTTCACTTCACCAAGACAAAGAAAATAGATTAATCTGACACACTAAGACCAAAATTATCTTGCAAAGATCTATGATGTCAACCGCTTATGATCTATCAACCTCTTTGGAGAGAGAATGTATCAATCAAAAGTTGAAGATGCACAAATCTAGTAGAACGCAAGACAATCTCAGTAACCTCCCTACCTACAAGGGGAACTGTCATCAAGAAGAGCTTCACATGCATGAACAAGTGAAAGAATCCCACTCTCTCAAGATCATCCACCAATAGTGTTCATAGGGCCTAATTACTATGTGTAACAGATATGCAAAAAGCAAATCTATGTTCGTTTTAGAGCCCAAAACTGAAGTGTGAATTATGAAAGCTGTAAAGGCACTCAAGATTGACACAAGAGAGTTTGTTTTATGTCCCAAAATGAAGTGTTATCAGATATAACAGAATACCTAAGTTCCTCGCAATTTGCTTAGTATATTTTACCTATTTTAGCAATTTTTGAGCATTTGTCTTCTATCTGTACCCACAGGACGTACCTACACCTGCACCTGCAAACCACTATTATGAAAAACTTACCTATTCTTGTACATGAAACCCACTGTTATAAAAATCCATAAAAGAAGAAATGCAACTTTTCAACCCCACGTGGTAGAAAATCAGGTTAGTCAAAGATAATATGTCATTTGATAATCGAAAAACCTATTGTCATAAAAAATCAGATTATGACCAGTCTGTACTAAATCAATAATAAATTTTGAAAATAAATATGAAATTAATCCAAACCAATGGAAAATGAAAGCTAACTCAAATACCTTTCCATAAATATAAATTTCAGATCTCTATCATATCATATGTGCATGTACCAATAAAAATGTCAATCAGATTTCATAAAATCAGGTTCAGACCAGTCTTCACTAAAATGATCATAACTTTTGAAAATCAAAACAAAATTAATCCAAACCAATGGAAAATGAAATCTAACTCAAATACCTTTCCAAAAAAATAAATTTTGGATCTGTATCATATCATATGTGCATGTAACAATAAAAACATCAGTCAGATTTCATAAAATTGGGTTCAGACCAGTCGTCACTAAAATGATTATAACTTTTGCAAATCAAAACAAAATTAATCCAAACTAATATAAAATGAAAGCTAACTCAAATAAATTTCTAGAAATATAAATTTTGGATCTGTATCATGTCATATGTGCATGTACCAATAAAAACATCAATCAGATTTCTAGAAAAATAGCCCATAAATTTATCACAAAACTCACAAAAATTAACCTTGTGGTCATGGGTTCAAGAAAAATGATAGAAATTTGATAGAATAGAATGGAAACCCATTTCAGGGCCCCATGGTGGGTGCCAGAAATGTGTGTGTGAATTTTGTACCTAGCTATAGACACAACACATTACTAAAACATTAGAGGTTAGCAAAAATTGAAATCTGCAAGTAATTGAAACTATGCTAACCAGGCGATTTACTGCCTTCTAGTAGGTGCGAGTATGGTGTTCTCAAATTGAAATCAAGATTAGTGACAATGCAACACCTAAACGAAGGATTTGAATGCAAAATATGAAAGACTATATGAATGCAGATTATTCTATATTTTTGTATTTTCTATGCAATAAGGATGAAAAACTGTATGAAATTAATCTAGAATGAAATTGAAATGATATGCAAATTAATCTAAGAATTATGTGAATTGATATGCAAAGCTATGAAAAACTATGAATTGATCTCACAAAGTCACCTGTTGCAAAAGCTTGATTCTTCGTATGTAATTTCACCAGAGTAATTGTGCAAATTTGAGAGATATGTGATTGAAAGCTTGAGGGATTTTAGAGATTGAAAGCTTGAGAGATCTATTATAAAGAGCTGAGCCTTGATTTTATAGAAATTCGAGGCTTGAGGGTGCATGGAAAAAGTCATAAATCACTCTTGATGAACTCAGGTTGATTTTTGAGTTAACAAGAAATTAGAAATAGATAACTCATAAAATCATGCAAGAACAATTTTTTTAACTCAAATCAAAAGTTTAGATCAACTTTGAACTCAAAATAGATTTTGAGTTTCAAAAAGATAACAACTTGAATTGATTTTCTGATTTAAAGTTTAACTGCTCTTTGAATGTGCACAAATAATCATGAATTAATTAAATAAATAAAGTGATTTATCTTCAACTTAACTAATTTTAAATTTAAAAATAACTAATTTGTGGGTTAATCAATTATTTTAATCAAACTTTTATTCAAAACTATATTATTAAATATTGACAACTTGGATTTAATCAATTAAATAAATATTTAATCAATTATTCGTAGGAGATTTGATTTATTGTCAAAATTAAATAATATAATTAGGAATAAATAGAATTAAATAATTAAGTGGCAGAATTAAATTAATTAATTAAATATTCATCATATTCAATTAATCAACTTTAGGATAAATATGATTTATCACCAAATAATAATTAAATTAAAGATAATTAGAATAAATAGGAATATTGCTAGGAATATTCCCCGATGCAGAATTTATGATAAAATCAATTAGGATTTCGATAATGTGCAGATGTGCCTTAGGTTAGGACTTCGATGTCGATTTCATTCGAATTGAAGATGTAGGAGGTTAATGAACCTATAGCCCATTTTTGGGGTATTACAACACTAACAAAAGAAAAAAAGAAAAATCTAATTAAGTACTAAACCTTATTTTAACCTCTAACTCTAACCCTAGGTCTATCAGTAAACCAAATTTAATCTTAATCATTTAAACCTTATAAAATGTAATCCTAAACCTACACTAGATTAAATCCATACATTAAGGAAAATTAAAACCTAACACTAAACTAAATTCAACCCTAAACCTAAGCCTAATTATATCCTAAACCAAATTAAACAATTAATCTAAACTAAATTAAACCCAAATCATAAACAAAATTGAACCTTGACTATAACACAACTAAATAGAATGATAAGTGAAAGCATAATTGAATATTAAACCAAATTGAACCCTAATCATAAACCAAATTATATCATAAAGCTAACACTAAACCAAATTGAACTCTGATTATAAACCAAATTATACACTAAAACTAACACTAAACAAAATTGAATGCTAATCATAATAGTAAAATGAATTGAATTGTAATCCTAAACATAATTGAACATTAAACCAAATCGAACCCTATCCCTAATATTAAACCAACTAAATGGCCAAAATTTACTTTGGGTTGTAGATCTGAAGTCATCCAACCGTCGATGAAGATGGTTATGAGTTCAAGATGAAACTTGATGTGTAGACATGTCATCCTCCAAACTTCCAATTGAACGTACTCTACTCATGAGGTATGATACATGTTTGATTCCAAAGAGGGTAAACCAAAAAGGGTGTGAGTGGGATCCTCAACATATGTCATCGACTACCAACAACCATAGGATGAGCATAAGATCCACGACCAAGATGTATTTTGGGCTGAATTGAGAAAGGACCTCCTCCTTTTGGAAATGTTCTTCGAAAAGAGGACGTGTGTCTAGAGTGGGGCCCTCAGCAATCATCATCATCTAATGACCACCACAAGATGATCATGATATGTATGACCAACGATGCATTTTAGGCTAATTTTAGAAAACACCTCCTTTGAGAATGTGCAACGAAATGAAGACACGTGGCATTAGTTGCTTATTAACTCAAATTTAAACTGTTAGCGCCCAATTTATTTTGTGCCTCCGTACCCATGTGATTTTAGAGGGACTTTGGGGTGGTTAGAGTTGCCATCTCCCAAGGATTCTGATGGTAAGTCCAAATGATAGTTACCTGTTGGGATGTGTAATGCCCACCCTAGTATCTGCATATTTTGGAATGATAGGACTAGTACTTGGTTATTTGGATTATATGTTTGGACTCTAATTATTACTTGGATTATAGGCTTGTACTATGATTATTACTTGGTTATCATTTTATGATGATACATTTGAGCATATCTACATATTTGGTCAATAGAATTTATTATGAAGATATTAAATGATTTGGCATTAAATGATGAATGTTTAGAAATGAGTTATCTATGAAAATTTTCATACTTGATTTATATGTTTATGTTTATGATGGATCTAACCCTACTAGTTCCTTTATGTTTTGATCATTACACTATTTAATGTGAGTGTAGGATGGGGAGAGACAATCGTAGTTACTCCTATGGGAGATCCACATGATGTCGCACTCTCCCTTCTTGTTTTCCACTGTCTGTTTATATGTATATGTATCCATGTTAGTTGGTGATGTAGGTTGTAGGTACCAGACATCGAATCCACCTGGTTACATAGGTTTGAGCATGCCTTCAAAATCCTTGAACTGTTGTTGTGTGGAGATTTTACCAAGTTACTCTCAAGGTTACCCATGGACTTATATTCCTGTTAGGAGGTTACCCTAGTTGGGGGATTGGTATGCAGTTTTATGATGTTGTCTAGTGGTTTATGATTTGATTTTGTTTTGAGATTAATGTTATCCTTGTGTGTGTGTGTGTGTGTGTGTGTGTGTGTGTGTGTGTGTGTGTGTGTGTGTGTGTGTGTGTGTGTGTGTGTGTGTGTGTGTGTGTGTGTATATATATATATATATATATATATATATATATATATATATATATATATTCTATAACTATTTTATTAATGAATGTACGTTATATATGAATGCGTATATGTGGGTGCACACACACATACCCATGCATATATACATATTATTATTATTATGTAGTTTTAATTGTTTGTACAATGGCTTCTTTAATGTTTAAATAAAGTGTATTAAATAAAAAGTATAATAATAATAATAAGTAATAAAAGAAAGTTTCTTTTGGTAAAACTAGCTCTCTAAGGGATTCAAACTTGAGACCTCCTAGAAGTTAGGCTAGTTTGTTTTCAATTGTGCTAGATGTTTTACTTGAGACTTTTATGTCTGTTTTGCTTGTTATAGGTTTCTTTGGAGGCTATTTTGATTAAGATTATTAAGAAGCTTTATTATGTGGTTGCGGGAATGTTTGTTTAATTTTTCCAACCACTAAGGAAGTTGGAGAAGTTGCTTCCTGTAAAGCAACTCCTCCAACCATATAGTTGGAGGTTAATTTATTGGGTTTTTGGAGGATTTGGGGATTAGAGGTTTTGAGAGATTTTTGAAGATTTATGCAAGTATCATTCCAGAATTTATTTTGGGGTTTTTCTGTGAGGTTGAGTGTTTCTCTGGTTTTGTGAGGGAAAGTGTGAGGATTTTTTTAGGAAGGAGGGAGGTTTGGTTTCCAGAAGGAAATCTACCTAGGAGGCTACCATCTCATCATCTCTCAAAAGCTTGGAGAATTGTCAAAGTGTGCTCCAGCCATTTGAAGAGGATTCTCCACAAGACCTGAGGTAGGATCTGAAACTGATATGAATCTTTATGCTTCTATTAGAAGAAATAAAGGAATGAAAACAAGATCAAAAAACAATCCAAGAGGTGTAGTACAAGAAGAGTTATACCATAAACCAAATGAGAGAGAGATGCAAGATCAACTAGCAAAACCAAGATAAGACTCCAATAATCCAACAAGAGCCAAGAGATTTTTGTAAGGGGAAAAATAAAGAAAAAACCCTTTGTGTATTATGAATGAGGTATGAAAGCCTAAAGAGAGAGAGAGAAATAATATGAGCAAGAAGCTCAATACAATATGATAGAACTACTATGAAAGAGGAGCGAAATTGTGTGAAAGAATAGTAAGAAATTAGTGTCAAGTGTGTGGAGAAACATCTCTTAAGTAGAGATGAGTGAAGGAGTTTGCATGTAACTCCCTATGTGTATGAGTGCCACATTCATACTAGGTGTGTGCCAAGTGTGAGAATCCTCATAAGGAGGAATAACCTATTTTCCTTATTAAAGGAATTACAAAATATGAGTTGTCCTCCCACTTAGACTAGAGGACAAAATTACATGAGGAGATTCTTTTAGGAATATCCTAAAATAAATAAAAGGATGATACCTTGGTTTATCCTCAAATTAAATTAAATAACCAAGGAAAGATTACTAATTCTAACATCCCCCTTTAATCTTTACTTGGGGTGATTACATCAATAGGTATCAAACCCAAATGTTTACAATGATTTTGAGATGTTTCTTTTGAAAGAGTCTTCACTAGGATGTCGTTGGCTTGATCATCTTGCATTTCTTCAACTTGTGCTTTGGAGCTTGAATGGTACATAGGACTTTTGGAAAATTGAATAGCACTTTGAGAAAATAAAGGTGTATGTGCTTGTTGAGGGGAGCCCAAATCATCAAGTGAGCATTGAGATTCTTGAGATGCATGTGTACATTCTAAATATTCATTTTCAGTAGAAAATAAAGATGGAGATGGATCAACACTTGAGCATGCAATAAGGCAATAACCACTAGTAGAGCTCCCATCATGGGGAACTCCTAGTGCTGAATCAGTAACACTTTGGAAAGCAAAATCATATTGTGAATCATGAGGCAAATAATCAGAAATACAATCCTCAGTTGCATAAAATAAATCTATAACGTATTCATCATAATATGAAACATCAAGAGGAGGAGAGTTAATATAAGCATCATTATCATTAACCTCCACAATAATCATAGGATTAGTACCTTCATCATGAATTTCATTTTGAGTAATAAACATATCTGTAATAGGATGATCAAAAGAAGGCAAAGTAACATTAAGAAAGTTAGAGATAATTTCCTCTTCTTGTTCAACAATATCATTAAAATGAGAGCAAGAATAATCAAATTGGAATGCATCATAAGGAGAGTGCATAGTATCACTTTGAATTAAATTTGTTTAAGTGGGAAGATAGTAATCTAAAGGGTTATTCCAAGAATAGCCATCATCATAAGGTTCATCCCAAGTAATAGTATCATCATAGTGAGGATTAAACACCCCATAACAAGAAACAAAAGCTTGAGAAGAGTTATTATTATAAGACATTTGATTATTAGGAGTAGATGATCTCTCATGGTTGAGTTTCTTAAAACATTTATTGATTGCATGACCATCTTTCCCACAATAATTGTAATGGGGTTGATTATTACTACTATGATAACCATTATTATGATTATTGTTATGCTAAGAATTATTAGTATAATGTTGAGAATTATAATTGTTATGAGAAGAATTATGATTATGAGATCTATTATTTTGATTTTGATGTTTAGACACAAAAGCATGTTCAGAATATCTAAGAGTGCCAAATTGCAATAACTTAGCTTCTTCTTGATGTAAAAGATTTTGAAATATGCCATAAGTTAACTAAGGAGCTAAAGTAGGGATAGCAAGTTGCGGATGAATGCTAGTAATAAATTGTTGAAACTCTTTAGGAAGACACTTCTTGAGAATAATAGTAATTAATCTAATATCAGTTACAGTAATATTTATACCACTTAATTGAGTTTTAATAGCATCAAACTTAAGTAAAAATTCATCCATGTTTTTAAAGTCAATATACCTGAGGCCTTCAAGTTGTCTTGGAGCTGAATCCTACGTGATTCGGTGGAGCTATCATAGGTTTGTTGCAAAATTGTCCACACTTGATGGGCTTTATTTGGTGCAATGTCCAATCAATACATATAGGTCAGGAATAACTAAAAGACCAATTAGACCAAGAGCTTCTTCATTTTGAACTTGCCATGCATCTTAGACAATTTGAGCAGCAATGGTAGTTGGTTCAGTAGTGGCATCTATAGCAACTTGAAGTAAATGTTTAAAATGAAATATAAATGAGATGTGTGTTTTCCATTGATGATAGTTAGAGCTATTTAACTTGATTTCTAGAATTAGGGTAGACATGATTAAATGGCTTAAATGAACTTGAAGAAAGTGAGATACTGTTAATATCTAATGATAAAGAACAAGAAAATAAGATTTACTCAAGCTGAAATACGCTTTTGATTAAAATAAATTAAATATTTTATTAAATATTTTAAAATAAAGAAGATAAATTGATTAAAATTTAATTCAAGGGTGAATTTGTGAATAAACAAGTATTAGAGATTAAGATTTGTTTATGCAAATTGTTAGAAACAAAAAACAATTTAAATCAACGGCTTAAGTTAAATAGATTTAATGAATTTTGAAATTAACAATGTGAATTGAATGAGAATCAAATTAGTTTTCAAATAAAATAAACTAATTAGAAACAAACTAACATTCAAATTTTAAACAAACAAATATTTATATGTATTTTCAAACTAATTTTCAAGATTGGACAATTTTAAACAATTAATTGAAAAGATCAGTCAAAATTAATTTAAATCAAATTTAAAACAGTCAAGAGAAAATTGATTATACAGCTAAAATTAGTTAAGAGATTGAATGAAACTCCTGCAAAATGAGAACAATGTAGAGAAGACCAAGAATAATTATGCCAAAATTAGATTGCAGAATAGTTACAATCAATTACATAGACTAAAAATGAAAAAAAAGACTGAGAAAAGCTAAGATAACAGATTGAAGAACTTAAGTTAATTGGTTCAATGCTCATGGAATAGAGGAGCACCCAAAAATAGGAAAGAGGCTACTCAAAGCAGCAGACAAACAAATTTGAATGAAGAGCCAATGTGTCAGAATGTATGTGTTGCGCACCAGTTAGCAACAAATAAACAAAAAACAATACTTAAATTATATGCAACGCACTAGATGAAGACAACGCGCAAGGGTGGAGGCACACACACTCACATTGGGAGCAATCATAGCAGGGTGGAGGCTCACGCACTCACGCTGGGAGAAGTCAAAAAGGCTGCTCAAACCCAAACAAGAGGCTCACGCAAGGGGTAAGATTATATGGTGAAGTTTTGCAACAAATATCGTGCGCACTGAGATATTATGGTACGCACTTAGCAGGATATAAGGTGCGCACAAGGATATTACTAATGTTTTTATGGTGCGCTCAATTTATATGGTGTGCACTAAGATATTAGCAGCAAAGACAATATTGAATTGAGTTACAGACAAAGGAGGATACAATGGAGTTTAAGGGGGGGTGCATAAAGGCTAAGGTGTGCACAAGTTGCGCACTAAGATATAGGGGAGTTGTGCAAGAGGAGGAGTTGGTTGCGAAGAGAGCTAAGGGTGGAGCCTTGAATATATAATTAGTGTTGCACACATAGAAAAATGTAAACAATAGAGTATATAATAAAATTAATGATTAAAAATAGAGTTGGATACCAGATTTAATAATAGATTTATTAATATGAATGAATACCAGATTTATTAAAATGAATGTTAACAAAGTTCAGATTTATACATTCATTTATTAAACACTATTCAGATTTATTAATATGGATGTTGGATACCAGATTTAATAATATATGAATGAATGATAAACAAAGAAGATGAAATAACAAAGATTAGATTTAAAAGCATATTTAAAGATTGGAATAGATATTATAAACAAGAATCAAAGTACTCAGCAATGAAAATTAGATTAGAAGCATAGAAAATGTATGTAAAATGAGAGATTAACATCAGATTAGAGAGTTATATACTGTCAAGATTTAGAAAAGATTTATTTTAACCAGCAAAGAGAATGCAATAAACAATAAAAAATTTATTTGATGCAAATGAGAAATGTCTGCAAAAAGAGAAAAATATATGCATGCAAGGGATTAGAAATTTGAAAAAAAAGGAGTGAGGCCTGCAGCAAAGTGAAAAAGCCTACATGCACAAGATTTTAGAAAACTGAATATGAAAAGTTAGATAAAACCTGCAAGAAATATTAGATTAGTGCTAGCAAAAAAAACCACATGAAATGAAGATTGGGTTTGGCGATGAACCGACCAAACCCAAAAAAAAACAAAAAAAAATTTACTCTTTGGAGGCAAGCCTTCCAAAGAGGGTTAGAGAGAAAACAATCTTAATAAATAAACAAGTTAGAGCTGCAAAAAAAGTTAGATCTATAAGAGAAAACTTGAAAAATCTTTCTCTTTTGAATGTCGCCTTCCTACAAAACACTTAAACAAGGATTAGTAGCTAGCTCTGATACCATGTTAGAAGAAATAAAGGAATGAAAACAAGATCAAAAAACAATCCAAGAGGTGTAGTGCAAGAAGACTTTTACCATAAACCAAATGAGAGAGAGATGCAAGATCAACCACCAAAACCAAGATAAGACTCCAAAAATCCAATAAGAGCCTAGAGATTTTTGTAAGGGGAAAAACAAAGAAAAACCCCTTTGTGTATTATGAATGAGGCATGAAAAGCCTAAATAGAGAGAGAAAGAATATGAGAAAGAAGCTCAATACAATATGATAGAACTACTATGCAAGAGGAGAGAAATTGTGTGAAAGAATAGTGAGAAATTAGTGTCAAGTGTGTGGAGAAACATCTCTTAAGTAGAGATGAGTGGAGTTTGCATGTAACTCCCTATGTGTATGAGTGCCACATTCATACTAGGTGTGTGCCAAGTGTGAGCATCCTCATAAGGAGGAATAACCTATTGTCCGTATTAAAGGAACTACAAAATATGAGTTGTCCTCCCACTTGGACTAGAGGACAAAATTACATGTAGAGATTCTTTTAGGAATATCCTAAAATAAATAAAAAGAGGATACCTTGGTTTATCCTCAAATTAAATAAAGCAACCAAGGAAAGATTACTAATTCTAACATCTTCCTTGTGTGTTTGTGTATTGTTTTTTATGTATAATGATTCATATTATGTAGAAACTATGAATTAATAAGTAGGTTTATATGATTGTTTTTCATATATTGCAAGTTTGTATCCGGGAAGTTTATTTAATGTTTTTGCAATACTGTCTTGTAGAATCTTCCTACAAGTTTTTTGATTGCCTATGAACATGTATGAAGGTATATTGGATTGATTTCATATGGTTTAAGAAGATTTAGGAAGGATTAGGAAGGATTAGGATGGATTAGGAAAGGTTGCAGATAGTTTTCCCCTTTCCTTGTTTTTACAGGCTTTCTCTGTGAATTTAATATTTTGATTGGATCATATTGCCCTGGGAGTTGGGTAATGTTGATAATGTGTTCTAGAAGTGGTACAAAGGTACCTCAATTAGTTAGACCTCGGGAAACCTTTCCTAGGCACTCTCCACATCCAAAAAAAACTCAGTTTCGGGCAATTCCGAGAAGTTTTGAGTACAGTCTCGTATGAGCATCCTAGAATGTCATACGAGTTTGTACTAGTACCCATATAAAACTTGGTCAAAGGTCATATGGGCATGCTTGGATTGTCATATGGTCTGATATACAAAGTTGTTTGGGGTTTTAGTAGGTTTTAGGGGCTCAAATTTGACGGTTTTAGGGCTTGTGACCTTTATAACCTATTCCTTGGGTTGGAATACAACTTGTATCACTTATGAATGTCCATATATGGTTTTTTTGGCATTATTATGTGTTAATTATGTTGTTTCAGTACTTGTCCTATGCTTGAATTCATATTATGAGGCTAGGACTCGTTCTGGTGACCTAAGTGCACAAGATGGTTCCCTAGACCTACAAGATGAACCTTTGAAAGTATTTTATGGTTTCTTGGCTTGTGTGTGTGTGGGTAGGGGACTAGGTACCCTAGGTGAGTGGCTCACCATAGGTGTTGGAACTCTAAAGTGGTTGCCAGATGATCCTATGGGTGAGTTGGTAAAATGTGATAACCTAATAATGAAGTTGGGAAAGGGGGGGATCCAAAAGATAATAAAAGACACATAATAAAGTCCACATAGTCAAGTTGGAGTACCAGGACCATGGGTAACTTCCAGGATGGATCCCTATCCATAAAGGGGGAACCGGGGTTACATGGTTGCCAAGAAGGATCCCAATATACAAGATATGTGATGACACTCACCTAGAGGGTATGCTAGAAACCTAACCCTTTGTGTATAGTTAAGTGATATTTTGGTTGTTTTGTATTTTTTTCCAAGTTAATGTTTTGTGAAGCCCTAGGTTGCTTTAGGCCTTGTGAGTATCTTGGTTCTATCTCCTAGCACAAGGGGTGGAACTTCTTAGTTTCACATGGTTGGGTGGCAAATATCTTTTGAGGTACTGTTCGTGGTTTGTGATTTGAATATATTTCAGATTCCATACAATGATGAAGATTTATTATGTGTATCATGTATTATAGAAAAGAAAATATATAAAGTACTCTTTGTAAGCCTTCGGGCCATTCATGTAATTATTATTGTAATTGTATTCATTATTGGAATTTATAAGTATAAAGCAATGTAATCAGGGAGGATAGTTCTAGGGGTTTCCAAGGGATGTATTTGAAGGTTCTAAAGTTGAAATGAAAACTGTAATATTGTATTTCCTCTTCTATCTCTTTTGTGTTGAAAAGAAAAGAAATGTTTCCTATGTAAAGGTTTAAATATAAAGTGAAAAGAAGTTATTCAATGTGTAAACAAAAGGAATGAAAATGAATTAGGAAGTAAAAGATGAGTTAGGAATGGAATATTACTTCTTACTCTTTCTTTGAAATTTTGAAATCCAAAAGTAAAATCAAAGGAAATGGAATTCATTTGATTAAGTAATGAAATGCAATGCTTGATATTGGTAAATAAATTCATTAAGGGAACCTTAAGGAATGTACTAGTGAATGTTATTAATGAAATGTTAGAATGTTAGAAAAAAATTATTAGTTGTAATTTTGGGTTAAAAGACCTTATTCCTTATGGGTTCCCTGGCGGGGATATTACAGGATGCCAGTAAATAACAAATAAAACTAATTAACTATATAAATAAAATTAAAATTAATATTGTGACCTTTTATATTTCCGAGTAGAGAATGTAGAGTTAAACTTATTATTATCTTATAAAAAACAAATTGGTGTATTTTTCAGTGTGTTTTGCCTCTGTGAATTTTGGGCATGACATTTTTGGAGTACTAACCGCTAACTTCTTAGATTTTAAGTAGCTTGTTTGTTGTTTGTCCTTGATCTTTTCAGGTACAGTTGATGTATGTTTGGATCAAAGATAAAAGATCTTCATGGAGATGCTATGGTCCCAAAGTAGCTTTGGGTCATCAAACTGGATGGAGTTACGAATTAGATAGACTCCTTTTAGAGCTCATTTTCTTTAGTATCACTAGTTATTGTATTTTAATGAAACAAGTCTGGGTTATAAACTATGATTTTATTTGCTTTGGTTAGGAAACTTGTCCTAACATGGTTGTATTTTTGGACCGCAAGGTCCCAGGCTAGACGAGAGGTTTTCACCTTCATTCTTTCCTTCTGATGCCTGCACTAAATTGAGACTTTGTATTTAATATTTTGTTAATAAAATCTTATGGCTACAGTTGTTTGCCTATAAAATAAAAATATATATGATAGCAAATATATAATTTTAATATTTAATCATTATTTGCTATCAAATTCAATAATAATAGAACTTTAATAATAGTTAAGTGTTATTATAATATTATTAATAATAATTATATATTATATTTATATTAATAATTATATTATTAGAATTAATAATATAGAATAATATTTATATATAAATATTAGAATATTAAATATAAGGATATTTAATTATTAAAAATTAATTAAATACCTTGGTTCAATTAAAAAGACTTAATTAAAAGTTTAATTATGGAAATAAAATATTTAATTAATTATTAAATCAAAACCCAAATTAATTACATAAATAATAGGAATTTATATTAAATATTAAGTTGCATATTATATTGTGCTAAATTTATTTATTATAATTAAATTATAACTATACATATTATATGCACACCTATTAAAAGGGAATTGGTTGTCGATTCTAAATTAAAAGGTTGAGAGAAAAGACTTAATGAAGGATTACTTATTAAAAAAAATAACTCTTTTCAAATTGCATGTTTAGTTATATGTTTGAGAATACTTTTTAGAAAACCTAATTGAGTCTTTTGATATTAGAGATTTTTGGGTTATTATTTCATTACGTCTATCAAGTTTTGTAGAATGGTTTTTGGTGCTTGAAGTTAGAGAATTATTTTCAAAGCTTGGATTTTGGAGTTTTTGATTTGGTCTTATTTGCTATTCAAATCAGTTTGTGGATTTCAGGTAGGGTTTGAAAATCCATGTGAATATTTCTTTCAAAAAGAATGTCTGTCTACTTTGTGATTGCCAAATTGTGTTTGAAATTGATTATGAAATCATGGTTTTATCTTGATTGAGGATTATTGTTTATTTTTCATTATTTTGGTTGGATTG